>JASVER010000119.1:1307396-1419841 GCA_030449065.1 Oceanodroma leucorhoa
AAAAAAAAGGTGGTAGCAGAGATTGCCACATAAATAAAAAAATACAAGAGCATAAGATTCTCAAAGAAAACTAAATATCATGAGATATATGAAAAACAGAATGGGAAACACTCACGACAATACATATGACTAATATTTAGTTGTAGCAATGCCAGCATGACACTGATTTTCTCAAGGATGCTTAAATGGGAATCTCCTCCTCCCCAATCCCCAAGTATTAAACCAACAGTAAATCCAGGATCAATCTGGGCTTCCGTCACTTCTCTTTAAAGCTACTGGAGGACAKCAAACTCCACTGCTACTTTTTTCCTCCACACACATCACTTGACCTGTTCATGCATGCGTCTGCAGTTGAAAAGTACGTGAACACATACAGCTCAAAAGGGATGAGMATTCACAAATTTAAAAACTGACTCTGATCTTCTGAAAATAGCCTCTCACTCCCAGTCCATGCACACCAACACCTTCTGTCAGGAAAACTGTCACACCAGCCTCCGATTTGGCCCCAACGGGCCTTCTTCCTTTAAACAAAAGGCTCAATCAGAACCATAGCCTACGTAGAGACAAGGATGCTTTGCACGCTCGTTCTTCTTTCTTCAAATGGCATGATTAATATGAACATAAATGCAAAACTTCGCAGTCTAAATTAAAATTCAAGAGGAAGAGGGAAAATGTGACACCCTCTATTTTAAAGCATAATGTGATGCAGAGACTGGACCACTTTTACCAACCAAGCAAAACATGACATGAAGTTTAATAAATATTCAATAAAAAAAAGGAAGAAATACGAATTTGATGAAGTTTGCAGGCAATTAGAGCAATTTATTTCACTATTAACATGACARACCAAATGGAAATTGGCTATGGGTGAAAATGCAGTTTTACTGCCCGGCATTCAGACCGCTGTGTAATTAAATAATGAAATGGGTGAGGGGCATCCACGACTTCTCTAGCAAGGCAACCATCCATCACAGCCTTGCCTCCTGCCAGCACAGTGCTGAGACGGGATTTGTGGGGATGTGTGTGCGTCTGCCTGCATGTAACGCTGCAGGGGGGATTTCTTTCCACTATGCAAAGAACATTTCCCACACGGCTAGCTTATCCCTGCTTCTGCTGCATTGAAAATGCCAGCTGCAGTTATGCGGTACCAGGTTTAGTTTACTGCTTGTTTTCTTTATTTAAAAAAATTAATTAGACATTAAAGGAGTCAACATTTTATCTGATTCCAGACTGAAACTAAAAAGCCATGCCATTCCTTTTCTCCCTATGGACACTTCTTAGGAAACTAGGACTCTTATATCAGACCCTGAAGAAATAAGGAAAAACAGTCTGTGCTTAATACACCACATGCAGCTCTTCTACCTTACCAGAGCTTTAGAGCAGGAGAGGCGCAGATATGCCAGGAACATGAAGATCGCTGCCGTTCTAAATCTGAGCATATGTACTCCAGTATTTCAAGATAAATGTCACTATTTATGTGTGTTAACCAATGCCTAAATATTTCCTTACCCTTTCAATAACAGCTACTGCTCTGAACAGATCTAGCAAGTTGGTCTCAGTCACTGAGTTGCTGTTCCTGACAGACTCTCCAGCAACAGAGTTAAGAGTCAGTTGTGTTTGACAGATTGTAGATCTGTTTGAGGTTAATAAAATGCTCCCTTTCTAAAATAACCACTTTGTCTGGCAGCACATACAGCAATAGATGTGCAAAATACTTGCTCTAAATAATTCCTCCTTTTGACTAACTTCCCCCAAACACTGCCTTTTTGCAAGAGGATTTAAAAAAAAAACAAACACACACAAAAAAACCCCAAAGAAACTTCAGATATGTCTGCTTGCAAGCTTACATCATGTATAAAAACTAAAATAGGCATGTTTGGAAGGTCTAATTTTTAAGAAGCTTTAAAGGAATTTCCTTGCAGAAAATCTGCACACTATCTAGGACCCTGCAAATAAAGTCTCTTTACAGTGGCTCCAGCTGGTCACCCAAAAATTGCAGATACATTTGAAAATCTATTACTAAACTACTCTATCTTGCAGCATATAACACACAACTCGGCTATTGCTACTTACAACTTCAGAGCTGGTCCGTCCACTAATAGCCATCACTATGGGAACACAGAAACAAGCACCAGTGAAACGGAAAATATTTTCTTAATCCTTGAAAACCTACAGTGATGCACCTACYTTTCCCCAGTTGCATTTCAGCCAACAACTTACTGCTGAAGCAACTGGGACTTTGCAACATTAAAATCAACGGTATTCCATCTAAAATTAAGAACAGTTTTATGGATCAGAATTTCAGTTTGAGTAGATACAACCATGTTTGTGCCAATGATAGGAAACATATTTTACAGATCAATCTCAGACTCAGTTTCAAAAGGAAAAAGAGGGCCCCGGAAGCTTTGATCTGGTAGACCCTGAGAAAATAAGTGTTCTGCAGTGTCAATATTCCCACTTATTTCACCGTATGACTACAGATTTTCAGGAAAAAAAAAMCAAGAAAAAGAAGGAAACAAGAAAGCTACCCCAATTAAATCTACTCCAATGAGCTTAATTACAGCTATACATGAAACAAATTCACCTATACAGCAAATACTACAGCCAAGTCAACCCAGCATCAATTCACCTTTARAGCAGACAGTGCTGTATCATCAATTTACAAGATATGACATGGTTGACTTAATATGTGCATTGGTATATAGAGTGGGGAAAGAACACACACATGACCAAAAAGCATGTGTACATTTTAACAGMGATGAGTTAGCATACTAGTTGGTACTAACAGGTTAGATAACATCCCRGCCCTACTGAAATCAATGGAAAGCTTGCGATGGTCTTCAGCATGGCCAGAATTACAGCCCGRCACATTCTGCAGGGGCCAGCACGGTGCAAAAACCTCCACCATTTCCTGAAATTAGACAGGCTCCTTAGAAGGTCCATTTTAATTAAATCCACTAAGTGAGCAAAAGGATTTGATGTACAAACGARCTCATGAAGGATCCATGACACTGCTATTAGATATAAAGCTGTACTCTAGTTTTTAAAGCATGTGGTACTGACGCACTAATTAAAGTAAAAAGAGAGCGAGATGGCCAGCCATCTTCTATATCAAGAGGAATATCTTGATCCCAACCTGCAGCTCCGCTGTCTGCTAGCTGGTATGTTGTTCCCTTGTCATGGCATCGGAAGGCTGCCTCAGTAATGAGGAGACTGTAGCTATTAATTTTTCATAGGGAGTATGTATCGCYGCAGCATTGCGAGGAGTCATTGATAAGGAGAAATGAGAAATCAAAAAGAAAGCACAGCATCTTTAATCGAGACTTCCCCCCCYCTCCCAGGTTGAAAATGGAGAGCACATGATTACGACAAAGGCAACGGGGCACAGGCAGTACCCCAGGCAGGTTCCCCTGCCAGCGCGCGGCAAACTCCACGGGCACGGCGGCGATGGTGGCATTACAGACAACACACACACACAGCCCAGCACAATGCCATGAGCCACTATTAGCGGGAGGGTAACGGAACGCTCTGCCTGTGGTAAAACAGCAGGCACGTGCTCTCTACGGTCTAAACAAATCCTTTGTCTGGTTACCAAGTATTTTAAAAGACTGCAAGGGAGCAGCACAAGCAAAACTACCCAAACCAGCCCTTTTTGTATCAACTGCACATGAGCATAACTCATTAGAAATCTCAGGACTCRCCACTCCCCCACTACTAACAGAATGCATGAACAACATCATTATTTTAATGCTTCTTCAATTTGCATTTGCATTTATCCAAATACCATTGTGTTAAGCAGCGTTAATTACACAGCTTTGTCTCGGACATCACATTTACAGTAGCATCTGTTGAGCTACTGACATGCGAGACCTGCCACATTTGAATTTTTTCTGACAACCATCACACTAAAGAACTGGTGATGCTTCATTTGAGCCTCCCTGAAGTTTCAGGGACACTGTGGCTTCTCTGCATGCCTCACATGTTTCCTGGAGCCACAGGAAGAACTATGTGGAAACATGGTCTCTTTTCTCCAAACCTCCTGGGGTTTTGTGTTTTTTGGTTTGGTTTTTTTCGTTTGTTTGGGTTTTTTTTAAATTTACTCCATATATGCTTTCCAGGATGGACTCAAAAGGTTTCTTTCCCCAGTGGATAAACATGCACGGTTTGGTTACTGGGCTYCACCTTTGTCTGTTGTAAACCCAGTCCCCCAGATTTGCCCCAGCCYAGGGGCCGCTCATGGCCACCCTGTTTTCCTCAGCACCATGCCCTCAGGGCATAAATGMCTCAAAAAGACCCCAAAACCTCTAGGGCCCTTTGGGGGACACCGACACCCGGCCACAGTGATGTTCCCCGCAGGAGGAGGGGGTTGCAGGGTGACATTTTGTGCGGCCTACGGCCTTGCTGAGCCCCTCAGAGCAGCCTGTCCCTGAGGCAGCGGGRGGAGCCGGCCGCCATTTCCTCCCCRGAATCCTGTTYTCCTGAGCAGCCCTTTCACAAGAAAAAAACAGAAGAAAGAGGACCAGGGGACATACCTGAAGGAGATACGGCAACCTCCACAAAYGCTCCCGAAGCCGGTGGAGGGTCCTGGCCTGCCTTGATTGTACATAACTATTTTGGCGGTTACCTGAGGCAGCGGCGGGTGCCCGCAGGGACTGCCCAGGTACCCGCCGGAAAACACAAATGTCACCCAGCGAGCCAGGCACCGCCAGCAGATTCAACCCTCTCCCTCGCTATTTTGAGTCAAAAAYGCTTCCTGAGAACTCGGTGCCATCCCCGAGGCAGGGTACCTCCTCGCTCGCAGCTCCTCGGTGAGGGGAGTGCCTCGCCACGCGCCACCCTCCCTCACAGCAGCCGGGTCCCTGTCACCACCCCCGGCAGGGCCAGGGCCATCTTTGCAGCAGAAATACCAGAGAAGCTGGGTCTTAGCCAAAACCAGTTTGCAGCCAGCACGAGACCACGCAAGCAGGGTGGTATTCACCAGAGAGTGGTGGAGGAACTTCAGTGGGAAAACGCAGACGAGCGGGCCAAGGCACGCGACCTCGGCACCAGCAGCYGCTGTGCCAGACGATGGCAGCTGGCCAGAGTGAGTCCCAGCCCCAAAATGGCTCCAGAAGGGGTCCTGGGAGCTGGAGACCACCGAGTCCAATTTCCAACCCTGCTAAAATGGTAGAGTTTATAATGAAGAATAAAATCCCGGTCACACAGATAAGCAAGATCTTGTTGGGAAAGAACTGGCACATCTTCTATAAAGGGAAATCGTGCCTTGATAACCTGGGGTTGTATGAAGCRGTCAGCTGGCGTGCGAAAGATTTTCAAAATAACTGAATTTTCAAAAAGCCTTTCACAAAATCCCACGCTAAAGTTTGTTAAAGAAACTGCGCTRTCATGGGCCTGAAGCAAAGTCTCTTTTATGGACCAAAAGCTGGTTAGGAAGCAAAAGGTTTTGGGATGAAGAAAAGCTAGCACCGGGGTCTCCCAGGGATACGTGTTCATTAGGATTTCATTCAACACCTTCATCACAGACCTGGAGAAGGGAGAAACTGTGAAATCTCAGAGCCTGCAGATGAAACTAAACCATTTTGGGTAGTCAAATGGCACAGCAATGGTGAAGAACAGCAGCAGAAAGTCAAAAAGCCGAGTGAATGGGCAAGGAGGAGGCAGCCGAGCCTCACTAGATAAGCTCAGAGATAATACATGTAGGGATAGAAACCTAAACCATGCCTACGTGATGCTGAACTCATGGGAGTCACAACTGCTGATCTTGGAGTCATCACTGACAGTTATCTGAAATCATCAGCTCATTGTGCAGTGGCCTCTAAAAAAAAAWTTTTCAACAAAATGCTGTGAATCAYCTSKAGGGATAYTGTGAAARGGACAGGCGTTGTTTTGCCACTTCACAAGCCCTTGGCATATCCCCATCCYGTATGCAGGTCTCAGGAAGGCTGCAAGAGCAACTGATATGATAAAGGGGATGGAGCTGCTGCCTTGCACAAGGAGAGAGGGCAAGGGTTCAGACTACCCAGCTCGGGGAGGAGAAAGTTGAAGAGGGATTGCAGTTTTAAGGTTTTCAAAAATATGGGTGCAGTGGATAAGCTTAAGGAACTGCAATTTGTCAAGTGCTGCAGAACAAGAAGTAAGGGGAATAGGTAAAATTAGGAGGAGATCCATTTAGAACAGATGAAACAAAGGATGTCTTTGCACAGGAGGTGGCGAACGTCTGGGACTTGCTGCCGCACACAGCTGAGGAGACAGGCAGTGCCAGGGGACTCAAAAGGGGTTGGACAAACTCATAGACAACAGATTCACAAACAGATACTGGGATGGCAGGCAGGGACCTCACATCCCCAAAACAACTGTGGGTGGTGGGGTACTGTGGGAGAGGCCAGGCTACCTCCTCTCCCTGAACACTAGCCCCTTTTGCCATGCAGAGAGGCAGAAGACTGTCTGGACCTCATAAGGTCCTTCAAAAACTAAAAAAAAAAAACAACAAGACACCACACCAAAAACCCTTCCATTTGAAAGACTTCCGTGCTAACCAAAGCCCTGGAATATTTACCAGTGTTGATGTGCAAACACTACACTAGTGTGTCAGGGCACTTTAAAAGTCTCTTGGGTCACTAGGTGGCAGGGGCGGGGGGAGAGGAAAAGCAAAAGGAGAAGAAAGAAGAACAATGTCCAAATCTGCCCAAATCATTAGATCGTTCCAAATGTTCAGCTGAAATCTCTGGCCAGGTCTTCAGTGCCCTGAGTGCTTTCTCCATCCTTGGTGTGTCAGTATAAATTATCATCAACATTAATTCTTTTGTTTCTTCCCTTTCCTAACAGATGTAGTAATCACACATTTGGACACTGGCAATATTTCTAATTGTATAATGGGGGCAGAAATAGAACTAATTAATGATCCAAGTTAGATAGACAATCTGAGTTAATTTCTTGCAGGTTTTTGAGGGGTTACTTATGGCTGGAGGTGTTCTTGCAGGCTTCCAGCTTTGTCACAGGACCCAGCCATGCATGTCAATGAGAAAACGGGCATTTCTGGGAAGAGAATAGGCCGGATATTGAAGGACCCACTGCCACAAAAACTACTTTCTTAGTGGCAACAGGCCTCAGATAGTAGCTGGAGTCAATGCAAAGCAGTACTGCCAGAAATTAAATTTCCCTGCTGGGAGCACGGCAGAGTGATTCCATTTGAGTGTTTCTTCATCTTCCCTTCCCCTCTGCCCCCTCCCCGTCTTTTCCTTGTCTGTTCACCTATCTGATCGCTTCCTGCCCATCAAAAGACAGCTGCTTGCCACCAAGGAGAGCAACTCAAACAGAACACACGTGCATAAAAACACCGAATATTTCAAGGACAATGAAAATTATCAAGGCCAYCCCAGTCTTCAGGCAACTGCGTAAGTGAACTGCTAACTGGGAGAGATGAGCTCCGGATCTGATGTGGATCGGATGCCCTGTGAGGGATGAGTGTATAGCACAAACTATACATTTTGCCAGCAGGGAGACAGTCACATAACACCCAGCTAATCTATACAAGCACACTGCAGGCTTTTATAGGCAGCCACTCACTGGAGGTATTGCAAACTGTCACAAAAAAGCCTGACACAAAGGAAAGGGAAGGAGCAGAACAAATATGAATAAAGCTTGTTCGCAGCCAGGATCGCAACTCCTGTTCTACTCTGGAAGTTTTAAAACTTGCTAAATTAATCCACTATAAATTATATGTACATAAGGTTAAATGTCTAGCAAAAATGAGACTATTGAGCTAATAATGCAGTCTTAGATGGAGTCGTTAAGAGGCAATAATTCTCGATGAGATTATTATGTTTCACAGCTTTTGAGATTAATAACAAGATTTACATTTTCAGTGTCTAGTTATTTTGGGTGGCTTCAGTTTGAGGTATGAAACTTACCCGAGAGACRCTTTTCTGAAAAAGGCTGCGTCCCATCTCTGAACTCCCAGTTTCCAGTGTMCAAATTCCCCACCAATTWAAAAAAAAAAAAWGCCTCCTGCTATATTTTTGCATGTATTTGCAAAAACAACTACCCAAGCCCTCTAGAAGACAAAGACACACACGTACATAAAATACTGCAGTACAAATATATGACTCTACATCTGTTGTAAAGTTGATCTGGTATAATAAGAAAAGAGTGCATGATCCATTGTCATCACTGGAACTATAATTATTCATCAGTCAAGAACATTTAAATAGATATTGGGGCAGTGAAAGACCAACCCAAATGCCACTTCTCCACGTGACCAACACCAAGAAAGGCCTATCCATAGTACCCRACACTCGTACAGCCCACGCTTGGAAGGTACAACCTTCATACAWGTAAGAGAGACCAACCCCAAGGCTTCTCCAACTGCAGCTGGCACAAGAGCAGGGAGCCTCTGGCTAAACCGATCTCAGCTCCACGTCCTGGAGCCAAATCGAGCTCAGGTCTGTACTTAGCCCCAGCACTGGGAAATTGCATTTAACYCTGCTAATGTAGCACCAGTCGTGTACGGCAGTTAGCGACTAACCAAATCAACTCTGAACACGCACAAACCAGCGGGACTCAGCTTCTACAAGAGATGCAAGGTCCCCTGAGGCCTCTACGTATATTTCATTATCCAGCTTCTCTAGTTCAGGTCTTGAATTCCTATTTTTACTGTCATGACAATTTTTTAAATAAGCAAAAGCTGCTGACAAACACTGCGCTCACACCCTCACTCAGCAAGCTATTGCACTTAAATAACTTTCACCGCGCCTCAACTTTTAAGGAAAACACAACTCAAGACACCAACACCACCTCTCTTGATGGAAATCAGCTGGCTGGCCTTTCGCTATGACAAACATCCAGGCTCCCCAAAGTTGCACTTTCACCAGATTCAATGATTGCATATTTGCAGCCAGCAAGTACTTACCCCAATTCCCACTTCACGCTCTTTCTTTTATCATTAGATTTCTCCTACCCCGTACACACAAGCTGCATGGTAACTCTCACATTCACGCTGAAACAAGCTTTCAGGCAAATTTACCTTGGAGTCCCCAGTGACCGGGAGCAAGTTCCCCATCACTCACTCTCAGAATTGCACCCACACTGCCCCCGGCATTTGGATAAAAGTGGTTTGTCAATAAAGCGCTGAAAGAAATTGCCTGCTTGGAGTACATAGTGTCAGCTGATGGACAGGAACTGAGCAACTAGCTTATCCTTTCAAAAATAGGATAATTTAAGTGTCAGGAAAGAATTCAGGCCCAGTTGGTTTCTTTTTAAAAATACCCAAGAAAAATTCATTTTTCATTCAGCATTCCAGCTTGGCCTCTCTCTAAAGAGGAGCAGGGTATTTTTCTTTTTGGTTTGAAAGCGGATGTTGACGTTTAACAGGTTATATAGCTCCAGGCATTATTATTTTTCAAGCTACTAACAGCTTGAATATGCCTTTTCTTTAACTGTGGCATTCCAGAAATTCCTAGCTCTATCCTTATATACTAAGACAAAAGCCCTGTGTCTTTGCTTAACTCTGAGTTACAAATGCTGAGGATCTACAGAGTCAAGAGGTGTTAAAAATTAAGGTTACCATGTCATCTGGCCACAAGTCTAGTCAGGGACAGCTTATTGTCTCTTTATAATTAGAACTGCCTAGACCCTTTGCAAAACACAACCTGCAATTTTGGGGTTGTTCTGTTTGTTTGGTTTTTTTGTTTTGTTTTTTTTTTTTAAATCATTATTTCATTTATCCTACATATATATACACACATTAAGTGTATGCTTATACACACACATACATGCAAAGGTCATCTTTTTATTGTCAATATTGACACACCACAGCTAAGAGTCTTGTCAATACAGGATCTCACTGATTTTAGGTACTCACCACAGTGAGAAGGTGACTCTGATATGAACGCTGGTTGTCTTAGGCRAGGCAGACAAATGCTGGCAAGAAATGACATATTATACCTCTTCAAAATGGAAAAAAATGAATACACAACTACAAATCAAGACATGACTGAAAGCATCAGACCTCTAAGGAACAGCTTGTAAAACACAAGGCAGGAAGTGGAAAAACTTTTAATACAAACAAAACCAACACATCTGAAATTAGCCTGATTTTAAACCCCCCTGAGTTGCCTGAGATAACTGAACTGGGTTAAGTTTGTGCACTCCACTTCCATGAGGAAGAGCGCAGCTCCCAGGATTTATAAACCCCATTTAGCCAAAGCAAAACAAGTGAATTTTTAAGAGTAATGAACAACTCTTTCCAACCCCCACCCCACTCCGTCCTTCAGTTTTACTGCTGTATTTCCTTCCATCACACTTATAGTGCTTACTGCTAGAATACAGAAAGTGAACAGTCAGCTAAATCAGCATCTACCTGTCGTTAGGGAGCTAGATGACATTCCCTGTCATACAAGAAGTAAGAGAAGATACGTCTCGGTGGCCATCCTTCACCCCAGCAGATGCCAAAATCGGCAGATGGCTGGAAGGACGATGGCTCAATTTGTTTTTGATCACTGATATGAGTTTGGAAGAACAGCTTTGCCTGGGCCCTCCTGCATTCAGATGCGGGAGCTTTGAACAGAAGAGGCACTTGGTGATTTGACAACACTCATCTCTCTCTTCTCTAAAGGATATGAAAAGATGGATTAAGACAAAGCTTGCGCCAAGCTTTATAATGCACTTCTAATGACGTACGCTAGAAATCAATGCTTCTCCAATGTCCTGCCATTTCCTCGGACTTGCCAGTGGAGTGGAAAGCAGATATTCAATACTTGACACAGATTACTTCTGAATGCCAAAATATACTAACAAATAGGTTCTGTTGGTGTAGGGTACATATTCAGTTTCTGGTGTTTGGTATAAAAAACACACCAGTGTGTTAAAAAAAAAGAAAAACAAACTAAACACCCAACTGAACTCCACAGTCCATCACTACGTTCAAGCATTTTATGCAGAGGTCTGACACAACCACGGATGACATCAAGGAATTCTTGGCTGGCCTGATTCATTTTGTTAGTCCCTTTATTTCAGTACACGTAATTTGTTCTTCCCCCYGTCATGCCCCTTCCTACATGACACACTTTGTCTAGCTTCTAAGAACAAGACAGAGAGTTTTCTTTTAAAGAATGCTGCTGCTGGCCCTAAGGACACAGTTCATCTGCTCTCTAGGGTTCAATACATTAGAGCTAGGATGGAAGGAATGTAAAGTTATCTTAACCTACCATGACCTCTGAGTCTACAAATCCAGACTGTGCAAACCTTTCATCCCTCCATTAATTTGGGGACAGTCTCACAGGAGTCCACCACACGAAATCAAAGCCWGTTTCTCCAAATAGGATGCCAACTCCCATTTCAACACAAGGGCTACACTCGGAGAACTGCTCCGCACATGGGTTTCGAGACCACTACTGCCAGTCTTAAAATGCTTATCCACCAGCCTGAGTCAAAAAACACATKTACAAATAGCCACATGTTGCACAGGCATGCACATTATTGCGATCCACGCAGAAACAGAATTAAACCATCCAAAAGGTTAATTCTCATAAAAGTAGTGACCAAGGAGTGGGCAAGGGGAGGGAAGCCGCAGGGTGCTGCCGTGGGCAAGGGGCTGGCGGTGCGGGGTCAGGTCAGCAGCCGGTGCGGAGGAGAGCAGCCAAGCAGCCCAGATGTCTCCTGCTGAAGGAGGAAGGCCACTGCGGGGAAGGAGCAGAGCCAGCTGCCTCAGATGTCTCACGCTGCCGGAGGGGAAGGTCCCTAGGTGTTTCAGCACAATGACCCCTYCCCAAGCCGGGCCGGCAAGGGGGAGAGGGCACAAGGAAACAGGAGAGACCTCAAGATCACCGACACCTTCAAAGCCTTCTGCAAGGCAAGTGATGCTACTGTCCAACAAAATAAAGATTCCACTAAAAAAAATAAAACAAACTGTAAATCCTC
Organism: Oceanodroma leucorhoa; assembly: GCA_030449065.1. Lineage (NCBI taxonomy): Eukaryota > Metazoa > Chordata > Aves > Procellariiformes > Oceanodroma > Oceanodroma leucorhoa. Next base: position 1,319,313 of record JASVER010000119.1, read on the forward strand.
CTACAAAACTATTTTGTAAAGATTGTTAGCAATGGATCATATATACCAACAGGGAAGAGATGTGGAACGTACCAAGAAAAATGCCAGCATTGCTGACAGAGAGAACTAGGGAAAAACCACTGGCAAAACCAGCAGATTTTTGCAGCGTACCCTCTGCTTTACATAAAATGCTACCTTCGATATTAGTTAAGTATTTATGATTCCACATCTATACGCATACCTGCRCAGACACTGGGAGCTTGTTCCACCATCCAATAAAGTGAGGAAGGGAACAGAAAATAAATATGCCAGGGATGGGTTGTTTCTTGTATGTATAATAAATGTGATTTTGCCAAGGACATTTATGACTGGCAGAAGGGAGGCAATGCAGAAACTGAAAGTGATTTCACTGATAGAAGCAGAAGAAGAGTGCCTCAATAATTCAGCCTCTCATCATTATATCATATTAAGCCAACCCAGCAAGTGGAAATACAATAGCAAAGTTGTGGCTAGGTATGTACACTGTATTTTCCTTGTTTTTATTTATTCATATCTGACAAAGATTATTTGTCCTTTGATTTCAACCTCTGGTCCTGCTGCACCTCAGTACACCGTGGTCCTCGATGGGAGTATCAGGCAACAGCATTAGGTAYAGAGGCATATATTTGCCATTGCATACAGTCGAATTTGTACCCGAGTTAATAACRGAGATCTCTCCTGTTCCAGCACTTCCTGGAGGAAAATTGACCCCTTTCAGCTCCACAGCCTGACGTCCCCATTTGCTTTATTGCCGTGCAAATCCCACATTATCAGCAAACACACACAACCAGTCTCTATGTCACTACAAATATAGCTCAAGATGAAYGCACATCACTGAGTAAAGGACCATAGCAGAACAAAGGCAAACATCAAGACATTTGAAGAAAGCTGTTTTGTGTTAGAGGGCAAAGCGCTGCTATTCTTTCTGCACAGACTCCAGAAGTGGGGACCCAAATCCTACCTCCTCCATCCTAGGAACTACAGACAGCATTTTCCATAGAGAAGTGGYAATGCCCTTAATAACATGCTTTAACTTTTGGTYAGCCCTGAAGTGGTCRGGCAGTTGGACTAGATGGTCATTGTAGGTCCCTTCCAACTCAAATATTCTATTCTGTAGACCTCTGGTCAGTCCAGGTATCTGCTTGCCCATGCCCTAGGTGCCAGGGAGAGGGGTAAGGAAGATCTTTCTCTGGTGCTGCTTTAAGTTTTTACTATGAAAATAAGACTCTCTTCTGAAATAGTTTCAGCTGATCAATATTAATGGCAGAGGAGAGGGTTTTGCATGTCCAGTTTTCCTTTGAAAAATCTGACATCTGAAACACCACTTACCTGATTTCCAGGAAGTAAAAGTTCTGCATGAAATGCTCCAGCTACTGGATTACTGTGCAAACCCTCTACAGCAGCTACTTGTAAATAACAAAAAGCTAACACCACTGTGCTACATAACTGCTGACATACACCAAATATTTATGGAGGCATTCATCTATAGATTGTGCTATCTTTTATGGAAAGCAGGGGGTGCAGCAAGTCTGAAAAGGACAGATCTTTCATTCATAACTAGCTCTGCATCCCTAGAGTACTTTGGCTGCACTGTGGGCCGTATTTCTGATGTCTTTTCTCTTATGTTGATTCAAGTCATTTGACTTCTATTGCATCCTTGGGTCTCATTAAGTYCATCAAACTACAAAACACACATTAAAGGAAAATGGGCCCAAAACGCACTTCGGATCTCAAGAGATATAGATTCATGTAATCCGGTCAACTTCAATAGAAGTTGGCCACCCAGCTCTTCTGAAAAAATACAAGGCTATGCCACTTGACCTTGTTACGAGAGAAAAAATATCCTATCCAGAAACGTAAGACAAGCACCAACTCTATGGATAAATCCTGCAGGCAGAAGCATCACTTTTCCTCTCGGCCACCTTCCTTTCTCACCCAAAATTCATCACATAAAGAAAGACAGAATCCTAAATGTTTTAAAAAAAAAAATCTTTAAACACTTACAAAAAAAAATATAAGGAAGAGATCTTGGAATGCTAAAATTCTACCAAGTTGCACAAGCAAACACACACAAGCACACTTCAGAGCTTGTATCATATTCATGGCATGCAGCATAACCATCAGGGAAAGCTTTATTAGATGAAAATAAGCCTGTTGTAAGAGATTTCCTTGCAATTATTCTGCTGCCATTATCCTGGCCAGGCATTCACGCAGCTTTTCAAATTAATATGCTTCGTCTTCTGAGCAGRAGATCAGAATAGTGGAATTCTATGGGGAACTCAATTACCAAAGAAAACGATTGCTTGAGCATTCAAGAAATTGGAACTACATCTAATTGTGAATAGTAGATTATTATCTGGATTATGGAAGATACTTTGAAATGAACTCAGACATATAGCTATATACGTCTTGAGGATGGTAACTGCTAAGATTTCTAGGGCTCCTCTCAGGCACGGAGGGGCTCGCTCTCAAACAGAAAAGTTAAAACTACCAATGTGGTTTTGTTGGCTTTCAGGCAGGAATGCAAAAAGCCAACATCCCTGCTGAGAAGTTAAAAAACAGAGAACAACAACAACAAAATCACCAAGGGAGTTTGCTTGGGACTTGCTCCTTTCCCATTTGGTATTCCTTTGGTGCAGATGAACATTAGCTTGTTGCTGTAYGGTTGGCTTTTTTGCTGCTTGAACACTGTGCTGTCTGGTTGCAGATTGCTGGTGCTTTCAGGTGGGGGCTATACACCGAGAGTGGCACGGCTCTAATAAATGAAAGTATCCTCCTGCCTTTGAGCTCTGCTATAGCACAGAGATGAGCTTAAGTGGTGAAACAGGAGGGYAAGAAGAAAAGGGTTTAAACCCAAGAAGTTTGGGATTTTTCAGAGAGCAAAACAGGACACTTTGTAAGRGAAAAGAGATTTGAGGATTTTGTTCAATTTCTCTCTGAAGATAAGCAAGCACTACAGGGAAAAAAAGATTATAGTACTGAGAAAACATTTGAGAATTACAGCAAACATGAAAGGATACAGGATCTATAGGATGCACACCGAGTAAATATCTGGCAAAAATGATGCTCGAAGTATACCTTGCAGATTGGCATCAAAATGGTACGAAGGCTAGAGAAGGAGCTGAAGCTCAGACAGCTGGAATAAGGATATAATAGCAGAGAGGCAATGTGGACAATTTGAGACCTGCAGGTACTTATGTGCAGATTTTACACAAAAAAAAAAAATATACCTGTGGCACCAAAAAGAAGTAAAAATCTACCCAGGAAATGAGAAACTGAATTGAGGAGTAAATTTGCTGCACAGGAGAGCACACTGAAAAGCCAAAGACAAAACTGCAAGGAAGAAGTGAAGAGGAAGCAGTTGGGTTTTTTCAAAAAAATCCTATGAGGCAGCCAGGTGGTATCGCAAGCAGGGTCTCTCCAGAGATGGAGAAAGACCCGTGTTAGTGCCTGGTGAGAAAGCCACGGGAACCTCCTCCATACAGATGATTTCAAACAGAAAGAAGCTGAAACACAGGCGTGCAGAGTAACCAGGCAGCCCACTTTTAGAGGGCAGACTCAGAAACCGAACTTACTTAGAAAATGAAAGGTTAAGAGGGCATTTCGTTGTTTACTACACATACATTACCAAGGAGATAGAATATATTTCCACAAAACAAACAAACTAAMCCCAAACCAAACTTRTTYAATACAATGTTGGCACCAGAACAAACAAAAGCAATGTAGGCAGAGTAGACCCAGGTAGGCARTAAGGGTTTCTTAACATCCCAGGAATCCTAGAACTGTCCTTCCAGAGCAAGAGCAAAAGCAAAAACGGCAACCTAGCACTCTGAGGCAGGGCATGGTAAATTTTACAGAAGGGATTACATGATACAACRGTTTGCAAGAACCAAGGACTAAACCGGACAGCCTTCTGCTCCCAATCAGGTGACACCTCAGATTTTCCTAAATATAAACACACTTTTACCACCACCACAGCCCCAGTTTTGTTCAAAAAAAAGGCAAACACTGCCTCATAAAATGGAAACCCTCAATTTACTAGTCAGAACCTAGCTCATTCTCCTTAAAAATGCCTTCAGGATGACCTTTTCTATATCACACTTCCCCATACACAGCTGAGTACATGTTCATTCACAGTTGGTCTAAACACAAATGCATTTCAATACAGACTCACCCCTTCCAAAGACACTTTCCAGACTTGGCTTTGTAGTACCAAGACRACTTGTCAGTAACTCACTCCACCAGCCTTTAAAGCACATCAGAGCGAGCTCCATTCCTTTTACACCCCTATAAAATTTGAGTTGCACCCAACCACGTTTTGTCTGCACTCTGATTCAGGTAGTTTGGCCAAGCCATTTCAGCTATACGGCTTTCTGACAGAGAACTGGTGCTACGCATATGTTCGGAAGGTTACTGCATTGCCTGCCATTCTTACTGCAGAAAAAAATGACTTGAGCCTTGAGACTTCAAACCAAGTGCCAGTGAGGGATCTCAGAAAAGTTTAATGCAGGGACCAGCTCAGAAGGAGACAAAAACCTGTTCATGAAGTTACTCAACAGCAAATGTGTACTTTGAGGCAAGTTGTTTTGATTCGCTGGGTTTTGTTTCCTATTTAATTGCTGATAGATAGCAAAGCTAGAYACCAGAAACAGGAGTCCTTAAGTTCTGCTTTCATTTCTACCACTGCCCCCAGTTTCATCACCCATGAGTTACATTCCAGAGCACAGGTGAGTCTTCTGTAACCATACCATGAAACACATATAGTCCATGACTGTGCAAGTTAAAAAAGAAACCAACTCTTCCTCATGTTTGCAACTATCTCCCAAYTGCCCACAGAGCTCTTTGCTCCATAGCTGCCGGGACTTACCTCCAATCCAAGCAAGTCTGCTTCCCAGTTCACCCTTCCCTGCTTTCCAGGACAATTTTCCTTTGCTTCAAAGAACAGAGCAAGTTAGTGAAGTCTTTCCATACTTTTAGGAAACACCTCCCTGCCTGCTCCCAACCCAAGAACTAAGGCTTCCTGGTACAACTGAGCTGACTTATGTGCTCTCCAGCCCCACCAGCACTTAAAGAAATTGGCCCCAGCTGAGACCAGGCATTACCCTGCAGCAGGTGTATTTGAATACCAGCCCTCCTAAAGGGCCCATCACCTCTGTGACAAAAACACTGTTTTTCCAGCCTTTTCCCTTACACAAGGAAGCTGAAGTGGCTGCAAAAGGGAGGTTRRCATGGAAAATGCWTCCCATCGACTACTCAGCATAAGCCAAAGCAGTCTGTCTGGTCAGCCCTGCTCTCGCTTGAATTTCTAGCCCCGCAACAGCCACCCRCTGCAAAAATACCAGGCAAACCCCACCCACACATAGCACTTTATGGACACCGAAACTGGYCTCTCATTTGCCTTCAAAGAGGCATTAGCAAGTCCACAGGATGTGTCCACGCAGATCCTGAATTCGGAATAAACAGAGCATTTTCCAGACCTTGCCAGCAGCATACTGAAGATGTACTATCAAATATTCATTTTAGACTGGGTTTCAGACACACATGACTCCCATAACCAACATGCTGCCTCTTCCTCACATTAGCCTTGTATCTCTTTGTGAAAACACTGCAGTTTCCTCAGTCCAACTCCAGGAGGTTCGCATCAAATATGTATTTGTGCTAGTCAGCTCTCCACCTAACAATAAAGGCAAAAATCATAGTAACAAACTGGAGACTGACTGTCCGTAGTGCATTATCATTATAGCAGAAATACAAGAAGGATCAAAGGCCAGAGACGAGACAGCCATCGCACAGTTAGGGGTACGGCATCTTTCTCAGATCTACAGGCAGCTTAAGAGGACGCAGTGCTAACAGGCACATCAACTCCAACCTACTGATGGGTATTTTAAGTGATAACGTTATAAGCCATTTCACTTCTGATTATTTTAGCGGAAAACGTCCAGCTCATGCTGTTGTCCCACAGTTGTGAGGGAAGGAAAAATGTAAGCATGGTCGCAGCATCGGCTCTAGTCTCAAGGGGTGCAGGACTGGTTCCCAGCTCCCCCGACACTGCCTTCACCRTCTGGGCACCGCTTGGCTTGTGCCTCGCTCCTCTGCCTGCAACAACACTCCACTTGTTAGTTCACATTTTAAAATTATTGGGACATATTTAGATGCCTCTGGAAATATGTTTTCTTTCTGTTTAAGAGCCACAACCAAGGGCTTCCACCAGGTAGTCACATGCGGACACGTCAAAAATCTGTGGCTTTCTGAAAATACAAAGAGAAAATACGCTGACTTTAAATATATGAATTCAAGTAAAACATAATGACTTCAGTATCAAACTGAATGGAATTAGGTAATCATGCAGATTGTTCTGCTGAACCAAAATGTCTGTTTCTGGACTGAAGGATGTTTCTGCATACTTATATGAGCAGTCCCAAACTCTGATGGGAGACACTGCAGRAGGCTTGCAGCGATGGTTAAGTCTAGCAACTACTGAGCGCAAGTGGCCAGGGCCACCACTCATCCATGAAAGGGAATCACCACTAGTTTTAAAATGGGCATCTCCACTTCCAGGCTYATCCATTCTTCTTGAAGATGCAGAGCTGCTCTGCAGCGATCGCTCATTTACACTGCCATTTCCCAAGGAAATCAAGACATGCAAACACAGAATGAAAGGAGGGAGAAAGGCCTTCAGTAGATGGATAACCAGCTGTATGACTTAGAAGCAATCCCGCTGGAGCGCCTCGCATCTCAAATCCAACATGGTTCTTTCTACTCCACCATTAATSTTAAAAAATTATAAATGTGCCATTATCTGGATAGAGCTTTAGAGAAATACAAAGGAACTCATAGGCAATAAAGCACCRGCTGTTTCCCTGTAGCTAAGTTTATCACAGTTTAACAACACTTTTTATATCATTTATAACCTCTGTATATTAAGTCTCTCCAAGCAGACATCTGCCGGAGTGGACATTTCTAGCCCTTGTGCCCAGAAACACATCAAAGAAATGCTGTTCACCAAACAACAACAATACATATACATATAAGTATGTATACATATATAYGTATGTTTRTGTAGAAGTTTACATATKMATATGTGTAAATGAATGTATGTATACCTATACCTTACATATACATGTGTGTATAAATAAATAAATAAATAAAAATTTTCACAGATGGTAGCCAAAAACAAAAGGCTGTGGGCAAAAGCCTTCCGAATATACCAGGTGAGGGCCCCTCACTGGCATCAGTAAGACCCAAGTTCGAGGATAACCTCCCTTCCCTTGAAAGACCATAGCCTATATGAGCTGAGAAAGAATGAGGTACATCTGCAACAAGAATCTGGTAGACCTGTACTGGGATATAGGGCATTTGTTGAGGGTGGGAATCATCACAGCTGACCACGGAGGAAAAACTTGTGAGTCAAAAAGGGTGGCCCTTGAACCAAGGTCTCAGCTGGGCGCAGCAGTTAAGCAATGTTTAATTCCCACAGAGCTCAGTCAGGTTTGCAAATGTGTTCAAAGCTAAGCACAAGCCTAAGCGCATTCCTGAGTAAGAGCAGTTGACGATCCGTTATGGGAAGCTTAATAAGAGGTTTGAGGCAGATCTAAATATGAGGTGCAACAGTTAGTCATCCCTTACTCTTCCAGCATCCATCGGCATTGTCAAGCTGTCTTTGCCAGCCATGTTGCAAGGGTTTATACAATAGCTTACGCTGAGCTCACTTGACAGTTACAATTGCTTCGGCATTACAAAATTAGAAACCGGAGCTAAGGCCTGTTATATGATGATCATCTCATGCCCAGACCAAAATTATAGTTGTCACAGGTGCTAGCTTACACAAGTTGGTTATTTTTATTTTCCAGTCTGTTATTGTTACTAAACACTGCAGAACTCCACATCCCACAGGCAAAATTTCCATTCAGCTCTACCAAGGGTTTGTTCTTCAGCCCCTCCTATTCATTTATGTTGGAACTATAAGGGCAGATTGAACTTTAATTTTTACTTAGATCCAGAAATACAGACCATACCATGCATGGAGAAGGGCGGCTTCTCCAGGGAAGAAGAAGAGTGAGGGGTGCCATCAGCTGCGGCTGCTGCCCCCCACAAGGAAAGACCTCGACCCATGGCAGGCTAAATTCTAAGCTCCGCTTTAAAGTCAGCTAAGCTTTTGCCCCTCTTTTGCCTCCTAGCAAGTTGTCCTCTCAGTTCCAAACCTGGTTCCCCCYCAAATTACTTGATCCTTGCTCTTACTCTTCTTGCAATCAAAAAGATTGAACAGGGATGGGTGATTTGTAATGTGGGCTCCACAGAGACAGAAAGTATCGCTCCATAATCCCTATGACCCTTCTTATTTTCTTTGACATATCCAGTGGGTCAGCAGAGCCTAYRATGGGCARAACGTACACAGGCCCTTATAAAGGWAATTGTCYGCCGMGATCACAGAACAAGGTCTGAAAGACAACCCAAGGAGTCAACAACATTAATTTTCACGGCACCATTACATAATATGGAGAGCTGACAAAAACTTTGCATCCCCCAGAAACAAATTAAGTAGTGTCTACTAAAAGCAGTATAATTTTCCCCGCGTTTACTAATCCTGAGTAGGCTCTATGCAGTTTTTCTGATGTTTCATACAGTAGCAGTGCAGTAGAAGTGAAGGAGGTCTGCCTTGTCTCACTACAGCTGAGAGAGCAGGACAATTAATGCACTAAAGTAACTACAATCTCTGTGATACCATGAAACTTCTGGTTTCCAGCCTATAAACACTGTAAGCCCTCAAAGTGTCCCAAAGATAAAACAAGACAAGGATTTAATTCCAAAGTCATGGTTAATGACAGCATATCTCGGAAGCAACATTAAACTGTAAACCTTGGTGGCAAAGGCAGTCTCTTGCTATTAGAGATCAGGGTGAAGCCTATGGCGATATGATCTTATACGTCAGCTTCGCGGGTCTAACACTTTCCTCCAAGCTTCTGGTATTCTGCCTGTGAGAGATACAGGGTATACAGGGGATTTAATAGACTTCAGTATGATACAGGCTGGCAAAAATCCTATATTCTAATTTTTTTTTAAATAGAAGAAAAATATCTAATAAATAACAGATCCTTGGCATCAATCTTTGAGGAAGATGCTAACAAAGCCAGGTTATTTCCATAGAAATGGACTGACTTTACAAACCCATGGAGATCCACATAACAGTACTCTTCTATATATAATCATTATTTCTTTAGCTTACTAAATTTATGCCTCTAAACAGATTGCAAACCCAAGCTTATGAATCCTCCCAATCACCACATTAACCAATTTCAAAATTTTGATTAACTAGCAGAGGATTCAGGAATCTCATAAGAGGATGTGGAGTGGCACAGGAACCACGTGGCTTCCAGTAAGCTGAAAGAAAAACAACCAGAAATAACTGACTCTGTTATGAAYGCTCCTGTTTGGAAAATGGTACAGACCATGGTTCATGCGAGAAGGGTTGGCTTTTCAGTTAGCTGCTTGTTCGTCCTCCCACTCCAACAAATTTAACTAGCAACCTTTATAAATCGGCCAACAAATTACTGTAAAAGGAGAATATACTTCCTGTCTAAATAAATGATAGCTGAAAAGTTCCTAATGGGCCTTGTACRTGGGAAGAGGCTGGCTTTGTTCAACCCGCTGCATGGTTTTTTCATAAAAAACAGAGGCTTCATTCACTCAGCCTCCTTATCTGCACCTGTCAYGGCTGCAGCTTGGCAGCTTTTCCACGGCGGTGTGCCGTACGTTATTTTCTCCCGAAAACCAGAGGTCAAGCCTGCCTATAGGGTGTCCGCGGGAGGCGGCCATCGCTGCATCTCAGCATCACTCCCCTGGGCTGGCACCGCATCTCCCGGCCCCAGCGAGCACSAGCAGCCGCCTGTCCCGCTCGACGTGCCTGCGCCTTTCGGCGCTTGGCTTCGGCGTCCCGCGACGCTGAATCGCCCACGGGCTCGTCTCGGTGTGAGTAATGCAYGACACCGATCCCCTGAGTCCCCACAGACATGGCACGGCTCGCCCTCCTCCCTTGGTGATGCCACTTCTGCATCTGTATTTTGACAGTTTGAAGATTTTCTATTTATACAATTACGTTACCTACTGCTTCTGCATCTTAGAAACAGGCCCAGTGAGCAAATATGCCCGAAAAAATAATGAGAACGTACATGGTTGTTTTAACTTCCCCAATTCTCTTGAGAGTAAGTGGAAATTAATCTTGCAAATGCTTTCACACAAGTTACCTTATCCTGAAAGGGATACGTTCACCAAGCTGAGCGAGGTCTTTGATGAGTAAGAGRGACTAAGGAAATGAAAATGCTGGCAATTAGCTGCCTTTATTTTATCAGCAGACCAGATACTGCTCTAATTGCACCAGCATGGCCCCTTAAACAGCCCAGCCTTTCACACATCATTAATATCGCTCATGTCATGTGCCAATGCAGGGCTACCGTCGCAAGATAAACAACATGAATGCGATGCAACAGTTACATTTAAAATACACATTTATTGTCGGATTAGCCCTGCTCCCCGGTTGAGTAGCATACACTCTAATCTACTACAGCAGTTGCAGACAGTGCAAATGCCAAAGGATCCTAAGCGCAGCATGTGACGGGGCACTGACTTTTAGACTTACGGCAGGCACGGACCCTGAAAAATTGGCTTGAAAAGCRGTCAGAGACATTTGTGTGATTGACGCAACGTATGGCTCCTTAGATTACATCACCGATCCCACACCCTCTGTAGTCACCAAACTAAAACTYCCCATTTTCAACTAAGCAAGCAAGATTTAGCAGACTCTACAGAGTGCACAGTTGCAGTAAAGGAAACCTACAATTTTGGAGCCTCCTACCAGGAGCAGATGTCACCCTCGGGAGGTTTGCAAAAATCTTCATCAAGATATCTCAAAAAGCATCTGCAATTAGCAGAAGGGATGAAAAGAATKACTACACCCCTCCTATTAATGTCAGCTGGAGCCAGCTTATTCTCCATGCACAGTCTTCAAGAGCTATTCCTGCAATTCTTACTGAGCTTGTATTTTCCTGTTGCTTATRGTACATGTATTTGTTTGCAAGTGATCGCAATTCTGGCTCTGCATGCGTGCCGAGGTTACCAAACACGGGTATTGTATTCACCCAGGCAGGGATGATATCGCTTCACCTTGTCTCACTTCCAAGTTACCCTGCATATGATCACAGACCTCCAAAGTGAAACGATCATGTCCTAGTGCCAAGCACTCTCAGCACCTCATTTCGGCTCTCGGTAGGTTTGAAAGCGGCGTGTCTCTGTACCCCAAGCTCCTTTAATGCTCAGCATATCGCCTGGCGCGAACAGCTTCTCCTCTCAACCTTGTTCTCAAGCCTTTACAAACGCTTCATTATCTTTTCTGAAATAGAAATTGTTACAGCAATACAGCTGTTCACCCAGTCATCAAGCTGTCTCGACCTTCGATGGTACATGGCCAATGCTTGCGGCGCGTTGTCTGCTAATAGAGCACGTAACACACAACGTGATCTACGCCGGGCTGCGGATTTTACTTTAGAGCAAAAAGGAGATTGTGGCTCAGACAACTCCGCTTCTCCTCCACACCTTTGAGCCTGTTCTTCACTTTTTTTTCCCCAATCTAATCCACTTTGCCTCTGAGATGCCTCTTCTCTGACTTTCTACTCCCTYCGGTCCTTACCTAGCCCTTGGCACATTCGTGAGATAACTATTCTCTTTTGAGGCRGGCTGCTAGAAAAAGATTAGAAAATAGGTTTTGGAAGGAAGAAATCCCTGCATACAACTATACCATCACTTAGCGAAGTACCGTAACAACCACAGACCACTGGGGAAGGAGAACAAGCTCCTGCCAGATTCCCTACTACAATAGGAAACTTGTCTTTTCTTAAGTGTAAAGACTTGTCAAAAACTTGTCAAAAACTGGAATTTCTGCCTAAAATCCTATTTTGGAACTTAATGAACTAGAAATGCCGATGTTCCTTGGGAAGAAACAGATATGAGCCCCATCCCGAAACGATRTCAGTGTCCTCTCTGTGCTGCCCTCATCAGCACTGCCCAGGCTACAACTCCTCTTCAACCTTTCCTCCTCAGCGCTGCTCTGAAATACAAACACATCTGTAACGGGACACTCAAATTTCATGCTCTGTCATTAGTAGCCAGGAACTGACAACAATTAAAACTGCTGTGCCATGAGTAATACCTAAAAGGTCTAAAAAGTTATTTCATTTTCTACTGAAAGCGACGGGTGAATTTCAAATCAAGCGAGAAGGATATTACGATGCCTCCAACCTCTTACCAAAATTCGCCATTTAATCTGTTAATCGCATCTGAAAACGGATGAGTATGTCAAAAGGAAACAAAACAACTGGCTCGATAGCATTTGGATAAGAAGAAAAAACCTTTCAGACATGGCTGTTCGAACCTGCAATCCAATTTATGCCATTAGAAAGTGTTTGTACTAGGCTCTGCTTGGAGGATGGCGCRACTACGAGAGGAAGTGACCTGCATTAGAACAACAAATACACCTGGTGTGAAAGCAGTGAACTTTAAAAGCCTTTCAGAAATTCAGAGTATTACTTAGTCAATCATATACCACGGAGCTGCCCCCAGAGCTATATGTCATTTTGATAAATTAACTTGAAAGACTTGGAGCATAATAAAGTCAAACCCGGACCCCAGACTACAGCAATCATGCTTGAATGCAGCGTAAAATACTTCCCACAATAAAAGTCACGCTTGCTACTGTTTAATGTTTAAGATAATTTTGAACCCGATCAAGGTCAGCAGTTGCATAATGTGTTTGGGCTTYGTTGGTTTTCTGTGCGTTTGGGTGCTCAGAACAGGAGTGATACTAAAAACGTCACCCTCTGGGGAATACCTGCCTCACCCACAAACGCTGCTTAGGATTCAGCATCCCTGCAAGGTAACTTGCCAGAAAAAAAGGGATAATATTTTTTTAGGGAGAATTCATGAAAAATATGGCATTTTGTTCCCTTGAATTTCTCCATAGACTAAAGTAACGCTGTACAACACACGAGAGGGCAAGACGTGCTGCAGACATGATGGTACTAATTTAAGATGGGGAATGAAGGAAGATTGCCGAGAGGAGAGCAYGTGCCTTAACTACACATACCCGTGGTGGTGGGAAGCCCCCCACGCACAGCACCCTGTTTCTCTCCAGGAACCGGTGAGTCCGCAGCTCCGCAAGCCCTCCAGCCCTCGCTCCCTTGCTAGGGCACCATGCCCTTGTTCTGACTTCACTTTTGGTAATTGCACCACTTCTCTTTCAAAGAAGGCCTTCAAAAAAAAATCCCTATTTTTGGCCCAGTTCTGATGCYGCCCCTCATTTTGAGCATCAATTTAGCTCAACTCGCCAGTTGTTGCTGGTGCCTATCAACTTCCAAAATAATTTCTCATGTCTGAGCGGGGTTTTAGATTTCAAAGCAATACTGCATTGCGAACGGGGATGTGCCACCGTTCTTCAGAGAAGCCGGGGCAGAGCGCGGAGCGGGCGACCGTGCTGCGCTGGGCTGGGCTTGCCTGCTGGGAAGCCTCTCCYGGAGCACAGCTGGTTTCCCAGCCCCAGGTACAGGCGTCTCCATCTTTTTGGAAGAGTATTGCTTCTCCTGCCGTTTCTGACTATTGCTACACCAAAATCAGTAAATAAAGCGCGTTACTCGAAGTCTAACCAGAGCCTTCGCAGCCAGTAGTTCCTCTTTCCAGCGCGATTTCCCCGGCGCGCTGCCGGCAGGCGCAGCAGCGGGGCGACGGGCAGCCGTCAGAGGGAAGAGCAGCCCCCATCTCCCCCATCTCCCCCAGCCGTTCCCACGCTCGGGGCCACGAGCTGCTGAAGGAGCGAGTAATGCTCACGCATCGGCCTTTTGAAAAACATAACCTCAGGGAGGGGAAAAAAAGAGCATTACTTTTCACGGGGAGTAAACACTGTGACTCAGTTTTATTTCACAGGCATCCTGACTAATTCGGTGCTGGAGGAAGGAAAAAAAATACAGGAAGTTTTTCCTACCAACATTTCTAAAAGAATCTAGTATTTGATCTGCCAATTTTTTCTTCACCTAGGTAGTATCTCTGACACGCAGGTAGTCTCGTATGAGCCCCAGCAATTTTTGTGAGTAAAGGACATATGACTCAGCCCATCAGCCTAACAAGCAGCTGAACTTCAGACACTTAAGGCACATTCAAAACAGCACAGCCACTCTAAAGTCTACAAAAAATGCACTTTCTCTGATCAACTTCCCTTGTTGGAGGCTGCTGAGCAGACCCCACTCAGCTCCCCTCCCGAAGGCAGCCCCGACAGCTCCGCCACACAACCTGCAGCCCGGCTCCTCTTTGCTTTGGCTCAGATGTGCCTTAAACTGGAGTCCCAGTTATCACATTTTTCCACTTGACTGTGCGGCCCAATCAAAAACCGCTCTGTTTTATTTTGCATTAGACTTTAGGCACTGCCTTCCTGCTTCTGGAACAACAAATAAAAAACAGAGTGGGAAAATAACCCTCACGGCTCTCTGCAGAGCACTTGTGGCAGGCGGCTGGTAGCAGTTGTCAAGCTTTATAGTCCTGATGCTCACTTCTCTTTTTACTACCCCCCCCCAAATATTGTGCATTGCTCTGCTTTCCTGAAAGCCCTCCCGAGACTTCTGCCTCCCTCYCTCCTCACTCTTCCTCCCAAATGTCCCCTTTAAGCCCTGCCCAGGGGACCACTCAGGCTCTCTGAGCTGCCCTAGACGAAAACGACCCTTCCCAGCCTCCCAATTTTAATCGCTGTTTTGTTCAAGGGCCCACACTGCCCTGYTTGCTTAATTTACACCGGTGCTTACGCTCTTATCCTCTGGCCTTGAATGCTGCGGGCAGCAAGCAACGTAAGCCCCACCTTCCCCGCCTTCCACAGCTGGGCCTGGGCATCTTTTCTCCTGGTGGAAGCACGGTCAAAATCTTCCTAAGATGGCAGCTCCCCTCCATTCCCCATCACCCTCAGGCACTGAAATGAGACCCTCCCCGTGCATTTAGAGAAACTGTYCCCAGCCTCCGATTTACCTCTTCTTGCACCAGAATTAATACCTTAGCACTGCGGCTTTGGGTTATCTACAAACTTTAGAAAACCATCTACTATTTCTATCGTCTTCTTTCGTAAAGATTTTCTTTTGGCCATAAGAGCGTTATGCATAAAGAATATTTACTTAAGATAAACACGCAACCAAAGAAAGAAAAGCTACAATTCCTGAAAAGCAACACGCACATCCGATTGCTTCTCCACCTCCTAGTTTTTCTGTATCCTGCACATCAAAGCACCTAGGAAATGAGGTCGATGTATCTTCTAAGGTTTCCTGATGTTACATTTGTGATAAAAAAAAMCAACTACATGGGATTATTTACCTGAAAATTACTACCCTTGAGAGATGCCATTAGTCTCTGCATAGAGAAGGTGCTTTGCCCAGTTTAGATTTTCGCAGCTACTCTTGGTCACAACCAAGGCTGCCTGAAATATCTGACACAGCGTGACCACATCCAGCAGCTTCTTGCATTTTTATTTAACTTTGCTAAATGCACTAGTAAGAGGGGGAGAAAAAATATAAAAAAAGAAAACAAAAAAGTGAAATTAATCTGCCCGGAGTCACAAAAAAACYCTTCTTGAACACTTTTAAAACAAAAAAATACTCCATACTCGGGTTTCTGTTTCCCTGCCCCTCAGCTGGGGTTTGATATACAAACGCCCTTGAAGTGGCCCATTTTTCCCAAGGGGCAGGATACCAACCCCGGGCGCTCCCGCACAATCCACAGCCGCGGGTGCTGTTAGCCAGCCCCCTCCCCGTGAATCGGCATCTGTGCTGCCCAAATCAATAGCGGTCTGTGCGCAGACACAGCCCGTGTCAATCCAAACCCAGAGCCAGCAGCGCTGGCTTAATGCTGCGCTTCACACGTAGAAGGTTCTTCCTCGCTATTGAACCTCGAGTAGGCAAAAATAAACCCTGGTTAAGGCAGGGAGGAGAGTGGAAGGCGCTACACAAATATACACATTGCCCTGAGCATCCTCGCGCTGCGACAAGGGATGCTCGTCTCCTCTCCCTGGGAGATCAGAGCTACAGGACAGGCTATTTTTCCARGTTTTATCTCAATTAGAGAAATCTGGTTTGCAAAGGTCTCAGACAGCATAATCAGCGTGCTATGCCTAATATTACAGGTCTGAATCAGTGGTTATATTTGAAAAAGGTTAGTGCTATATGGCATATCACAATGAGCTTATTGTTCCTGCTATTGAGTAGGGGCCACRTTTTAATTTTGCTATCCATGAAATAACAAAAGGGCCATTTCCATAGGAAATCACAAGAATTAATTAACCAGAACATAAGGACCCTCTTATCCTACTTTCAAGCCAGGATTTCACTTTGAACTCAAGGACGTCCTAATTCCTGAGCCTCGACCACTGCATCCCTGAAGAAACAACCCTATTTTGGGTTTGCCTGCAGAGAAAGAGGCAGTGAGGCTCRGTATGCATTGCTGGGCATGAACTCACCTACTGAAGTCATATTTATTTATTAATACGCACTCCTCCCCAAAGCACACTTGTTCAAGGTTTTCCAGCTACTCCTTGGAGTTAATAGGTCTTATCTTTCCTACCGGCCTGCTGGATTAGGCACAAACTTTTCTGTAAGACAGAAGCCAAGTAACCATGACTACATTTAAAAACAGGTCCGCAGCCTTCAGACTTTTCCACCAATCTTGAAAAGCTGCTCTGGCTTATAATTTTTAAATTGCATTGCACTTTACCTCTCAAGTGCAATTGATTTACAGAAACATCCTTGATTTCACCTAAAAATAATTTAAAAAATGTTTCTAAGGTGAATGTCACTTGAGATTCAGGACACARGGACGTCTCAGCCAGTTTCCCTGGGAAAGCAGAAGGAGTTTTCTCAAATATTTTTAAACATAACTATCACGTTTGCTTTCAGAGCTCACATCCCCCTCGCGATAATTATTGCCCCAAGACTCCTCTGTGTTGAGGATGGTAAGAAGAGCGGCAGGAACGGCCAGASTCCCTCAGCGGCATGCAGAACAAGCTCTTCCTGCTCCTCAAACCAGAGGCAAAGCCTTTGCAAAGTCTAGAGGAAAAACATATTCATGCACATGAAAACAGGAACGAGACGGAGATCACTTCTGCTTGTTCCAAATAACGTAGAAGGCTGGGTGCTGCGGTGCTGGAGCTACCCACAAAATAAGGTCCMTGAGTCAGGATTTGAAGGCTGACTTGGCTTAAGCTTGGCTTAGGCTACCAAGTAGAAAAATACTGTCTTTAATAGGTGTTATTGAATCCCAGCCACATTATTCACCCATAGAGTTTGGGTTTTGAACAGTTCACAGCTCTAAACCTCTTTAAAGGCAGGAAGATCCTAGTATTTGTGCAACAGCTTTAAAAAGCCAACATTTGTTTGAGCTTACAAACATACTTAAGTCTGTTCCTCAAACAGCAGTTGAYGAAAACAGCGCTTCCCAATTAAACTAGCATATATTAACATTTATTAATTTCCTCTCACTCCTTTGGTTTAGTCTCAGGGTGACAAATAGGCCACGAAGACATCAGCCGGCTCCTGACGCTGCAGCCACAGCGGAAGCCCACGAGGTGCACGCGAGCCCCCAACTTCTGCCAGCGTCAGGGACACGGGTGTTTTGCAGCGAAGTTCAGCCAGGAGGGAGGTGACTTTCTGTCCCCCCGGACAGCGGGATGCCGTACGTCTTAGCTCAGGGTAGGATGCAGCTTCGAGGAAACCGTAGCAGGTTCAGATCAGCAATTTCCTCTGCGCTTGCAAGGCGGCCCTGGTTCTGCAGCCAGGCACCCCGGGAGCCGCAGTGAACGGTGGGGCTGGGGCCGGGCTGGGGCCGGGCTGCCTGATCGCCTGCAGCAGTGGGGCAACGCGGGCACCCCTGGCTGCAGCTCATTGCTCTTCCTCCACAAAATAACCCCCTCTCAGCTGGCAAACCCCCTCTTCTGCAGCAGTTCAGTGGGCATTTCCCCCCAGCAAGACATCCAATCCGCGCCATTGTTGTMCATACAGTTTCTTTTCTATTCAGAATAGACCCAAGCAAAACCAAAGCACAGGCAGAAATACGTGTATTTTGGCAGCAAGAGCAACACCTTCGAATAATCAAAATGACTTCGCCATRGTGCAGCCTGAATCTACAGCACGGTGAGAGATAAGTAGGTGCTCCCAAGCTCGGGCATGCTGCCTGCCCGGCGGCTGCAGTGCCATGGGGTACCACCCCGCACCGCTCATTTCAACTCCCCAAGGCAGCAAAGGCAAGCCTGGATTGACCGGTGACGCCCTGAAATCCAGAAAGCTGGTCAACACACTTGGAAAACTGGAAGTGGCACAAAAAGAGGTGCTAAGACGTTCTTGGTAGGTGATGAGATGCTACAGACCAGGTACACAACTTTTCATTTCTACTCCATCAGATCATGGGAACATGACAAAGTCAGGATGCAAGAGAGAAAAACAAACAAACAMAAATCCAGTCTGYGATGTGCTTTAGATCGTGACTCATGCACTAACTGAAGTCTGAAGTTTGCCCTTTCYTTTTTTCAATGAAGGGTTTCAAATCCGGCTCCAGCGTTGCCTCTAGTTCGGTGTTGTTTGCAGAACAAAGATGCTGCAGTGTGTAGTGCCAGAAACGCTTCCACAACAGCGAGTGACTGAAAGGAAAAGGTGTTTCAGGAGCACACGTTCCCTGTGTAACGACACGGTGTATATGCTGAACAGGAAAACAGAACTGAAGCGCTCTTTTTTTTTTTTTCTCCTAAAGTCAAGAAGGACAGAAACCCTCTCTCTATCAAAACAAGTAGCCTTGCTTTCCAGACAGCACCAGAAATTGCAGTCGCTGAAAAACGTACGCTTGTAAATGACCAGAATATATCTTGTCCTCCAAGAAAAGAGAGTGCCAGAGAGCTTTAAGGTCTTGTTCAGAGTCATGAGAGCATGTTCTCCCTTTCCTTTAAACTACCAGGAGAACTGTAAACCTGACGTATAGCGCCATCTAAAAAAAGGAAGGCTTACAGCCATCAAAAGTAGTGCAATGTAAACTTAAATATTTGATTCCTGGGAGCAGCCATGTAACAAGATAAGGGAACATACCTACTGAGTGCAGAGTAAACTCATAACCGCATCACTTACAATTCTGCCCCCGAGCTCCTGTATTTCAATCCATAAAACAGGAAGATAATCTCCATATGGCTTTCTCTTCAGAACTTAAACAAAAAAATGTCAGAGCCAAATGAATGCGTTTTATACCCACTCGGTATGTTATTTCCTATCTCATACTGCAGAGGTGTTTTTCATTTCCCCCGAGGGAGGTGGTACTTCCCTGTACCAGCTCAATCAAGGAGGTTGCTGGCTTATAGCCTTGAAACCTCCCTACCCATTATACCAACAAAGAGGGAAGGTTTTGGCCAACGAGTGCAACTGCTCACCATACAAACTGAGAAACCCAATTTATTAATGCTAATCAAGAAGTAACCAAATTAGGGGGAGCAGTGCCTTGTTCCCAATTAAGTCAATAGCCATTTCATCACCGACCATCGTGGTATGAGGACTTGGGTCATTGTAATTAAATTCTTTTTTCCTTTTTGAAGTTTGGGCTGCAATATATTAATTTACTGTTCGTTTGACAGGACATTCTGGCTGCAATTTATTTAATGAGGAGAATCAGAGGAAGAAACAAATGAGGCAGGACAGCAGCAGAAGATTCATGGTGGGTTGAAAAGAGAAGAGGAAAGCAGAGATGTGATTATCTCCCTACACGTCTGTAAGAAGAACCACAAGCTTGAGCAAAAAGAAAGACTTCACGAAGCTGACGGAGCTGTAAGATGGGAAGCGGTTTGTCTTCCCCAAACAAAATGAAATCAGGTAGATTTAGTACAGTCGTTTTCTCATTATCTCATAGGAAAGTAGCAATGAGCAGAGACGGCAAGTAAAAGGCTGCCCAGAGTGAACAGACAGCATGCAAGGAGACCTCCTCCCTCATCCGACACTCCCACACCATGCTGGATGGAAATATCCTGGTGCAGGAAAAGCAGAGACAACTGGAGTCACTCCTTTCCCTGCACCGGGCATACGACTTGTCCTGGGGTGCACGTACACCACCCAACGCCACGCACCTTCCCCTGAGCCGACATTAGCTAACGGAGCTCAGCAATGCCAACGGACCTGCGAAATGGAACAAAGCGGCACCCGGGACCCAACACCCACAGCACATGCATTTTGGGAATTTTAATGCAGCCTAGGTCCAACTGATCCCATGGACTAAACGCTTGTGAGCGACCAGAGAGCTTTAACAGAGATTTGGAGCACACCATCCAGTGGAGTTTCACCCCAAAGAAATTCAGCACAGGCACCCCGAGGCGGCTCCACAGCATGAATCCAAGCACAGCATGTAGGGACAGTCAGGAAATCCACTTCAAAAACACGCTCCAGATGCAACCTGGAATAGTGGCAAGAAAAAACCTTTCCCTAGCAAAAATAGAGATGCATCACAGGGAGGCATAACTGCTGGGTGTTGCCAGAGGCTGACCTGTCCCAAGACTGAATGCAGCCCCATCAAATTGGTTGTCATTTGTAATTGCTATGAAGAATGCTCCTTCCACAATCACGTAGTAGGGCCAGCCTGGGCAGGTGATGGTAGGTATGGCTGCCCAGTATTCATTCAACAGCTTATGCCATCTCCGTACATGCAATCACAGTAATTTACCAACTCGGACACCGCAGCGGCAAGCACTTCCCACGTTGGAGGAGTCCACAATACACCAAAATTTGTTCTTTCACGCTGCAGCGTTGAGCTGTGGTTACAAAACCACCAGCCAGAGGCTCTGCACCAACTCCTTTCGCCCTCGGATAATGTGCGCTGCTCTGTTGTATAAGAAATGGGTGTGCTATTCAGCTTTTTGATTTATTCAGGTAATATCCATTCAAGCTGATTGCAACCTACTGAAATGGCAAGTACTGGACACACATTTAAATTTAACTATCTATTGTGACACAGTGATAAATTCAGACTGGCTCCAGGACCAGTGTTTGTCTCTATACGTCACTTCACAGCAATGCTCTACGCCACTGAAAACCTCCGGCAGTCTTTAAATTGCTGCTGTGTCACTTTTTCCCAAATTCAGCCTTTTGAAGAGCACTGGAAAAATCCTACGGAGATGAGAGAAAGTGTTGCTAACGCAGCTCGGCCATGCACAGCCATCGCTGCTGGCTTCTCCCCCCGTAAGGCACCCACCTTGCCTGCACCGACCTGAACCATCGCCAACATTTTTCTGTAACGCACACACACACAAAGAAAAAGTAACTAAACTAAAAAAAAAGGCCATGTAATGCTACAAAGCCAATACCTACAGTAAGTCCAGATGGCTTGCAAGGCTGCCCACTTAATAAAGTGGGGCTTGCGTAGCGCCGAGGGCTCAGAGAGCTCCTTGCTTGGGGATCTGCAAAGTGCCACCTCCCTCCCTCCCAGCGCCCCCGGGGCTGGCAATTCCCTCAACGTGCCGTCGGCAAGCTCAAAATGCACCAGTGCTTGCAATTTTTTCTCTGTTGTATTGCCCTTTACTCCGAGTTCTGCTGAAAAGGGGTGGGGAGCCTGGAGGTACCGTCCGAATCCTCCTCTGCAGCAGATAGCTGACTTCACAGGGGCAGTTTTGGGGGGACAGTGTACTGAATTTCCACCCCTCTGTGACTCAGCTACGAACACCACGAATAATTAACGGATCTTTAGACATTTGTCCCCAAAGGCAAATTGTTTTCGCTGTGCAGCTCACAGAGCTATCAGAACACCACATAAACAAATGCTCTCCATTACGAGGGCGACCAACCCCATTAAAAAAAACACAACAGCACAAAACCTGCACCTTACATTTCTCGCATGTGTTTTCACATATGCTACTGCTCTGCACGTTTAAGCAGCAAATAAATCAGTTCCTGAGACGAAGGTTTCAATGCAGGAACACACTGATAGAGAATTTGCCCAGTACGTGGCCTGTGCAGCCCAAGATGTGTAAGAAAAGCTTCAGTTTCTCAGGTTTGCTCCTCTCGGGAGCCAGCACTACACAGCAGCGAGGCAGGTGGCACCCGGGAACCCAAGGACGATATTCGGCAGCATGGTTATTGTGTTAGCAAGGTAAACACTGGTATCTCTGCTCGCTCCTGCCCCGCTMTGCCTGTTGCTCCTGCATCGGTCTGAGCAGCTCTCTCTTGTGTACAAAAAGCACATACATATAGGAGGAAAATGAGTGACCYTGTGAATTTTTCCATCTCATACCAACTCAAGAACAGAAGACAAAACTCAAAATATCCTCTATGAAATGTTCTGGGTGATGGTTAGTTGGATGGTTGGGTTTTTTGGTTTGGGTCATTTTGCCTTTCATACTAAAAGTTTATGGGAGAGTTTTACTATAAAGATTTCCGTATGTGATAYTGCACTCCTGCACACCGCTGTTACCGGGATCCCATACATCAGTGCAATGCCCGTTCACCRGCAGAGCACTATATCCAAGCTGACGTACAAAAATGACAATAACATAAAATATAGTAAGTAAAGAAATAGATTACCTTAGGTTGCATTAAAAATGTATTTGGTAGCAGGGTATTAGATGGGAAAACCTTCCTTAGAGCAGAGCATATGGAAGGTTTGTGTAGTAATGTATAGAAGGTAAGGATAGTTATTGCCTAGTTTCCATAAAACCAAGAGTCCTTGTYCTGGCACTATCACCTCACCCAACTTTTCTCCCAGTTGGTAGATCATTTAACCCCCTCTTAACAAAAAGGTCTATAATAACGTAGCTGCAGAACGCTTAGTGGGAGATGCAGCTAGTAAGGGAATAAGACCAACCCGCATTCACGCTGTTATCCACTGCTATTTGTTTGGGGTTGGTAAAGAAAACGGACGAGTGATTCCCCCCGTGCTGCGCCTCCCCCCGCAGCCCTTGACCGACAGCCTCTCCGAGCTTCRTCTCTCCAAACCGACGTGATGCATCGTCCTTCGGCAGCGAGCTCGCGCTAACAGCTAGCACTGTCTGTTCTGGGAATATTACAGACGTGCTGATACCAGARCAAAGTAAGTTACCGCTATCTTTATTTCCTACTGGGTATAATRTTAGAGACAATGGGGATCGAACGGGCAGCGCAAGGCTTGCAGGCAAACAGACGTGGGGCTTATTATCTCAGCAGAGATCCTCCAAACCGCGCCTGAAAAATCATCCTCGGGACGGTCTGCCCTGCCAGGATCTCCCAAACATGTTTTTCTGTCAAAATAACCCAGGTCTACAAYGGAGCGGGAAGAATACCTTTGGCCTGACGAGTCCCCAAAACTTTCTGGAAAAGTATGGATTTACCCTTACGGCTGAACAGCGTGCACCTTTAGTAATGCCAGAAACGACTGCTCAGATGAGCTGAGTTACAGAAGGAACAGGRCCCCACCGTAAGCACTGCAGCTGCCGAGTGAGAGAAAGCAAAGCTCAGACAGCGAAAGCAACACCCACCACGCAGCAGGGCCGGGGTATTCGCACGCCCATGGTACAGCCAAGCCCTGAGGATGAGACCCTACGGCAACACCCTCCGAACACCACGCTGGCTTCCTYATGGAGCAAAGGGGCATGGAGACATGGGGGGCACCTCCTTGCCCCAGCATTAGACAAYGGCAGTGCCTGGGCTTTGCCCGTGGGAAGAGGCGCCTTCGGGAGATGATGGCTGAAGGTTACTGCTACCTCCACCTTGGTCCTTTGCTGGAAGAACTGGAAAAGCCTTTCTGGAGCTCCCCAAGTGGACTACTCAAACAGTGTAACTTGCAAAGAGCGGGTCAGCTGAGCCCAGCTAACAGGTTTCCACCTGGTTGCTCCTATGAGCGGTTTGTCTTCAACAACTAAAAATAGCAACTTTGCACAGATYTGTCGACAGTTGGCTTTCCGCTCTCCAAAAATTACTAAAACAGTAAAAGGGAAAAGCCAATCACTTGGGAAGAAAAATGCCCTTTATACAATCACTTAGGGAGAAAAAGAGCCTCTAAACTCTGAGCAACACAGCTAGATGCCCCACAAGACAGTGCCCTACCAGTTTTGAGGGATCGCCTGGGTCTACTGCTATTGTCAGGGCCCCACCACCAGCTACCTCCACCACCACCACCTGCCTCGGGCAGCAAACAGCCTTGGGGCATCGTGTCGCTCAAGGCTCTGGCGCAGAGGCACCTCCCATCTCCTCTCTCTTGCACCCTTCGCCATTCGTTTTTCCCCTTCTCTCTGGTTTCCTCCCCATAGCTTTTCCTTCCTCTTTCCTTCTTCCTTCCCTCCACCAGCCAATGCATTTCCCTCACCCAAAACCTACTTTCTGCTCATTAGGAACACGGGAGTAGGTCCCTGTTATGCTGTATTTACTTTAATTATATTATTTAGCAACCAGATGTCTTTGTAAGCTGTGAATTCTTCCATGCAGAGTATATTCCTTGATAATCAAGGGAGAAAAAGTTGCAACGCCAGCTGCGACTCAAGGAACTCAATTTGTTTACATTGGTAGGTGCTTATTAAACACCTCCTTACTAAAGAAACCTCCGAATAAACATATSAGTACATTTATTTTCATTGCTTATGGGGGCGTCTCAGCGAAAATAGGATTTGGACAGCAAACTACAGCCCAAGATTTCAGTGCCATACCAAGAGGATGCCATGGCCAATGATGCTAACAGCTACCGCGGGGAAGAGAGCTGCTACCTGTAATCAAACACTACAACTGAACACCGAAATTTTAAGTCAACTGAATATTGACCACATTTTTTATGCTATCATTAAGCCACTTGAAGATATTGTAATACCGTCCCCGAGCTCCTGCAGAGCACCTACTGCCAGGGAGGCACCGGGCAGCCGTGATTACCCACACAACAGCACAGAACGGGTTCAGACAGATGATTGCTCGCTTATCCCCTCCCGGTAGCAGCAAGGAGCCGCTGAGCACAGCGGGGGGCAACAGCCCCTCTTCTGCTGAGTGCTAATTTGGGTAATGGATACAGGCACTGGAGGCTAAGGAACCAGCTTCCACCTGATGCACTCTCGGGCTTGACGCATGAGCTGACTTTTTGGATGCTCTCACTGCATTATTACTTTCAGAACAAATTGTCTTATTTTTATCCAGAGGTCAGACCCTGATGGCCTTAGTTCAGCTTCTTTAATAGTTAYCCCACCCTTCCCAGGTTAAAAGAATGAAGCCAAGTCCTTGGATCCAGCCTCGGACAGGGCCAGGAGCRGCAGTTCTGGTCTCCTGGCCAGGACAGCTGGAGCAAAAGCACGCTGCCCGCACCAAGCACTGCAAGTACSGTATGGTTTTGAGCGGGGATCAGCCCACGCCACGGGCAGACAAAGGGACCAGAGAGCAAAAGGGCGGATGGGGCACGTCCCKCCTGGGGCAGCAGCCGTGCGGTGCTCAGGAGGTCCCTCCTCGCCCGCAGCACCGTAAGACAGAACCAGACTTTGAATAAGCTGGGAAGAGAGAAGAAAGGAGCCTGGCTGAAGAGAYGACAAAAGGAAAAGACAGCAAAGAGGACCGCCATGCAAGCACACGAGCCCTCGGCAGCATCTCCCGGAGCACTTCGCTCCCCAAACTGCCGGAGCCGCCCCGCATTGCAGCGAGCCCCGGCTCCGGCGCAGCAGTGAAGCTATCTGCAACTGCCTCGCTGAGGCCTCCTGTCAGGAGGTTTATTTACTAAACCAGGGAATAATACATCTCGTGTAACATAATTTACTGCACAATTTCACAGCACTTCTAGAAAAACTCATCCTGGTGTCACCATGATTACCAGCTACGRTCTCTGCGTCTGTCTTTTTAGCTGGATGCTGCTTTGTGCTATTTCGTCCATAATTGTAACACAGGAGAAATCAGTTGGTTCGTTRTTTATTTATTTTTTATCCCAAAAGATAATATCCCACTACCCTTCCCCACCATTTCATAAATCAACACACAGGGGGTTTATGTTGATTAAATTACATCACATAATGATGCACTTCTTTTTCAGCACATAAGGGGGAAAAAAAAAAAAAAACTACCTACAATTGTCAGGCAATTCTCCCCCCTACCTRGAGGTTTTCACAAGCGAGGTACCTGCACCCAGCAGCGAGGATGTGCTAACAAGCCAAAGAACTAATACACACCAAATTGCTGAACATGGATTTCCAGGGTTGCTGTTGGCTGGCACAACCCCGTTCCCCACTTCCCAGCAATTCAGCAAAGAAGAGCAGAGGGCTGGAAAGCACTGCTTTAATTATTGCCATCACTCTCCCAGACAAGGCACTTAAGAGCTTTAGCTGCTGTAAACACTCCCTTGATAGCAGATAAGGAATCTGCTGAAAGAGGGTTTTGTGCKGGGAAACCTCAGGGGCGTAGGAGCGAGTCTGGGGAACATGCAGCTCCCAAACCGGCATGAAAGGCGGCGAGAGGGCACGTGAGAAATATCGGCCGGCTTCGCCCTGTTGCGATGACCCTGAAGTCRATGAAGGTCCACCAGGGATGCCTTTGGAGCAGGTACCGTCATTCATCTCTCCATGTTTCTCAGAATCCTCCCCTGGTCCCCAGCGGCTCGTGGCGAGGGACCTCCCCAGCCACAGGTTGTTTCTCCTCATTTAATAACCCTCTATGGATTTTTTTCCTATGAATGTGTTCCTTGCTGTATTTCAAAACATGTCATCGATTTGAGTGGTGTTTAAATGAACTCAGGAACTCGGGCTTAAAGCTGTCACCACCATAAATAMGTGATTGATACCAGCGATGAGTTCTGCCTACTCCTGTTAGAGATTAATTTGGCCCCCACCATTCACTGCAGACAGACAAGCCGGCTTTCCTGGAAAAGGCAGATGGACTTTGCGTCTTCCCGCGTCTGGGGCAAATTCGTGCGTTTGGCAAAAGCACCGCGGCTGAGCCCAACCTCCTCCTGCTCCCCTCTCGCAGCTCTTCACCCCGGGACAGCGTGGGGAGATGGCTTTCCTGGGGTGAGATGGGGAAGCGGCCCCGTCCCCTGTGCCCGCTGCAGGTGCCCCACTGAAAAGCCATTTTSTTGGAGAGACCTGGATGGGTACATCCACGCACCTCTATACATGGCTGATGCAAAAAAACATTCAATTACAAGACAAGGAAAAAGGTTTGAACACCACCCTGTACGTATGGCCGAGTCCCACCTTTATCCGTTTCAGGACAACATGAGAACTGCAGCACAGAACTCAAGAGCAAGTCACCAGGCTGAAGAAACCCATCTCGAAATTTCTACTTCTCTGCTCACTCCCCTTGCTTTGCACCTTTGTTTGAATAATTAATGTATTTATTAACTTCCCTCCTTAAAAAGTTAAGAAATAGTCAAGCATCAACACCAGCGATATTTTACGCAGATATAAATGTGGTTTTAATCACAGCCCACAGCCTCCCAGTTTCCACGTGCCGACCACGAAGCAGGTTTTTACTGGGTGAACACCACATGGATGAAGAGCTTCAAAATACTGCCTGTTTACCACCAACTTTTCAGCGCTGCGATTTTTATGCTGGTGAATCCTGCGCAGAAGCCGCCTGGTCGTATGTGCATTTTT
This sequence comes from Oceanodroma leucorhoa, assembly GCA_030449065.1. Classification (NCBI taxonomy): domain Eukaryota; kingdom Metazoa; phylum Chordata; class Aves; order Procellariiformes; genus Oceanodroma; species Oceanodroma leucorhoa. The sequence continues at coordinate 1,346,938 of JASVER010000119.1, forward strand.
ACACYTCCTGCAGCATGGTGGCACGTGTCTGCCTGTCCGTACACAGCACGTTTCAGTCAAACGGCAGTAACAGCTCAGAGGGTAGCTCTGAGCCCTGTTTTGAAGGCAAGCAGGTAAAGATGAATGATGACAAGCAGAAAAGGGGCAGCCACCAGTTCATGCCGCTGCCAAACTTCCCAGTGACCCAGAGCATCACGCGCAGAGCTTGACTTTTCATATAGAAAATGCTTAAAACAGTGAAACCATGGAGCCAGGCTCTAAAGCAAAGGAGTCAAAGAAATACCATGGAGCATCTTGAAGGAGGGCTGAGAAACCAGTGCCTGAGCTGCCATACCCTCAGCTCTCCCCCGAGGCCATCCCTGGCACCGCTGCCTCTGCCCTCTTCCCAGGTACTGACTCACAGGGTGTTTTGCCCAAGATTTTTTTACAAATGCACAAAATGCTCTTTCCCAGGTGTTTCCAACTAGAGGTCCTACTTCTATTTATTAAAAACAACAACATGCATTTCTGTCTCAAGCCTCTCGACTCCTGCTACCACAGGAGCCTCGGTCAGCAGCCTGCTTTTACAGGGAGGGGGGAAAAGGAACCACTGCAGGGAGGAACTAAAAAGGCTGATGAATAAATACACCTTCTCCCTTGAGATTTCCATTTTGTTTTTCCCTTAAAAAAAGAAGAAAATAAAAGAATCAACAAAACCAATTATTTTTTTTCTGCAAAGCCAGCTGAATCAGCTCCTCCAGCACCAGTGCATCACCCCAATTTATTAAACCAAAATATGCTGTAGCAGTTTAATAGGGGGCCAGAAGCATTGTGCGGCTTCTTCCAGGGCCAAGACCGCAAATGCAAGGCTGGGAGCAGACCATACAACCAGGACACACCAGTCCAGGAAGAGGCCAGTCCTCCTGGGGCAGTTCAGCAGCTATCAGCCTAGTTTCACACCTATATAGCTTCAGAAAACATAAATATGACACTTAACTTCCCAACCCAGCACCCCAGCTCCTCTTCTCCTTCCCCAGCACCCGCGTCGGGTGCGACACCGAATGGACACGCTGCAAGAGGCACCCGCGAGTCACTATGGCAGATGCGTAGGACCTACGATCGGGTGCAATAATGTCAACATTTTATCTTATTTTAAAAGGCACAGGTTTACTGAAGGGAGTTGACTCCAAAAAATAACAACCTCATTCTTACCCTCTTCAAACACCACCACCCCCCAAAATTTAATAATCTCTGATTATTAGTTGGCAAAAGCAAAAACATCCTCCAGGTGGAGGGATAAATATCGGATAAAATCACCTTAGTGGTGACCTGGCCCGTGAAAAACGCTTCTGATTCCTGCAGAAGGGATCAGAAATGAATGGACATTTTCCTCTCTCCTTCAGCCTGAGACCCTGTGAGCAGCCGGGTGATCTCCATATTTTCTGTAGTTGCTCTCACTTTGCTTAAAACGTGCCCAGCCGCTCCGGGGGGACGGCTTCACGGGCGCAGGTTGCTCCATAAAACCACCATCACAAGCGTGCCAAATCCCAGCCTCCTGCCCCTAGCTCCGTCCCGGGCACCGGCGCGCTGCCAGGCACACAGCTTTGCCATAAACCTTCAAGAAAAGCAATTATGTACCTCTGATGTAAAACACCTTCCTTCCTCCGCTTTCTCTGATCATTTGATGCCCCATCATCACACGAAAGCGTCTCGATATTTTATAGAGCAGTGTAAAAATTGACGAGTGAAACTCCCCGACGCCGTGGTGGCAGAGAGAGAAACCTCCAGTTGAACAAGACTGGTTTAACGTTTCCGTGCTTCTCTACCACGCTGCAGCACCTTTTTTTGTTGTTCAAACGCACCCAACACCTGATGCCCTGAGGACTATGACAAGGTGGAGAGCTCACCTCTTCCACAAGCGCCTTGACGAGCCATGGCCGCTCGGGGTGAGCAAGGCTGCTGGTGCTACTTGCAGGAGTAATTTAATCGATTTTGTAAAGGTTAGGACAAAATTAAGATTAAGCTTTCAAGTTCTCGACACTTCCTTTTTTTTTTTTTTTTAAAGGTATTTTGAAGAAATTATTGCTGCAATAAAGGAAAGGACAAATACATGTCAGTAATAGAAAACAAATTTATATTCCTGCTGTGACAAATGGGCCGTGCCGCACTGCGGCCCTGGTCGGAGGGGACGCCCCGGCCCGGCCTCGCTTAATGGGAACTTCTCATCCTCTCCTGCCTGGCCAAGTTTCCACCTGGAGATTTGATATTTGCCTTCATGGCTGCTTCTTAATCAAATAGGGTACTTTTAGAATGAAATTACCGTGGCTATATTATGGATATAAGACATCTCGCTTCAAGGGCATAAGCCAACCATTAAATGACGGACATTAGAAAGAAAGTTTCCTTGTGAGCAAGTTATCACGTCCCGACGGTGCCGCCCGCGTTTCTGCTCGGAGAACGCCGCCTTTGCGCGGCGCTGCCCTCCCTTCCCCGTGCACCTGCACCCTACCTGCCACGCGGGACTTGCTCTTTCCACACCATCCCTTCCCCTGGGGACACACCTGCGAGCCCTGAGATCCCCCCCCCGCACGCCTTTCCCCTTGCAGAAAAGCAAGCGGGGGGTCACAACAGGGACCGTGGTAGAGGACGGGACTATATTTATTCAGCAGCTCTGACCCCGCTGCCCGAAGAGGCTGCGGTTCCCCAGCCCTGACCACGTACCGAGGAAGCCCCCAGAGCTTCGCCGTTGCCCTCAGCCACACCAGGATGAAGCTCTGCGTTTGTTTCTGGCCCTCAGAGGCACCTAATTCCCATCCTCAGGGATGTGCTGGGATTTGGGAGGGCTGCCAGGTGCCCTCCCTCTCCCCCCGCTGGAGAACGCTACCGCAGCCACGTGCAACGGCTCGTCTTTGTTATCGCCACTTTTTAGGGTGACGAAACCACCTAAAACTTGCACCAGCAGCTGCCCACCAGCCCGCGTGCCCACCGYGGGTCGGATCTGCTGCACAGCAGCACCCAGAATTGCTGTTTCTGCGGGATTTGCCGAGATCAGAGCAAGGAGGAGAGTCCCCTTCCACAGCCCTAACTTCGTTCAAACTACCTTTAAACCTCCACGCTGCGGCAGGCTCCAGACGAATAAGGTCCCGTTGCGTGCACCGGGTGGTTCAGCTGAGAAGGCAGGGACTGAGCTGTATGAGATAAAGTTATGGGCCATCATTTTTAGTGGCATTTCTGTGTGGTTACTTTCAAATTATCCRTTATCTTAAGTTTTCTCTTCCTCCCAGCTTGAAGATAATTCAAAAATAACTTGATTACACACACTTCCCATCAGTGGCAACAGCACTGAAGGGAAAAAAAAAAAAAGGTTTTCCTTGTTACCATCTAGTGCTCAATTTTCTGATTTGATTTTTTTCACGCATTTAATACAGCTTGTTAAGTAGCAATATAATCAAGAATGGCAAGTATGGAGACCAGTTTTACAGCGATTAAATCATCTCTAAAGAAACCAGCAATAAAAGAGTCAGAAAGAAAATCTGATCCTGCTGGAAATCCACTCATTTTAAAGGGGACAAGCTTGCTAGGAAGAGCACTGATTAAATCAGCTGAGGCACTGTATAAAATAATTGGGTGGGGGGAAGGGCTGGTTAATTATTATGCTATAAACACGAATATTGCAAACCTAAGTATCTGTGCAGATTACAGTCGGGTGCGTGTTTTTCCAGTGATGAATCTGCGAGATTTCTGTCTGGAACARCAGGTGTATATAATACATATATACACACACACAGAGTATATACATTATACGCACACACTGTATATAACATACAGTAATTAAACCAGGCAAACACAAATCCCAGCAGTTATAGCCACGAAGACGGTTGCAACGCCTACAGAAACCAAACTGCTGCCGCATGCAGGCGATACCCCGGCACACAGAGCACGGCCCACGCTGGGGAGCAGGTCAGCACAGTTCCCCCCCTCCGAGACCTTCCCCCCGCAAAGAGGAGCCGTCGGGTGAGGACACTGATATTTCTTCTTCCCGGTGAAGCTCCTGGAGATCCATGAAGAAGGAACAACACGGGAGCCACCAGCACCTGCATTCTTTCCTCCACCCACGTAATCATTTTTAATTAACAACAGTTGGAGTATCTCTACATTATAAATGCAAGCGCAAGGGATCACTGCATTATTTGTATAAAAATATTACTTTCTAAAGGTTTTAAAAGTAGACATTCTGGAGTCAGGCAAGTAAATGCTTAATATGTATAGAGTTCTTAAATATTGCAAAATTCGGACTCTTACAACCCAYCTCTTGTATTACCTTTCACTTTTTTAATATTTTATAGTACTGTTTTAATTTTTTATTACAAATACTGCCTACACGCCATTGCTAAGCAGCACTTCAAATGACAGAGGTTAATCTGTGTACACATCCCCCTTGAAACAGCCCAACATCCGCTGCCGTGTGCCAGCAATCAAAGTCACATAGCTGATTCCTTCGTTTAAAGGAGGGAACTCAACTGCACGTGGTTTTAGGGGCAGGTGGCACTCCTCAGGCAAGTGAAACTTTGGGATTCTCCGGTGTTACATTAGATTATACCAGAGCAATCAGATCTTCATTCTCTTTAAATCTTCCTGATAACATCAACCACAGAAAGCCAGCAACAGCCAAACCGACCAATACAGAGAGCACCTGCTCAGCAACAGATGTGTTGGGAAACTATTTTGACTGGGCAGATTATATGTGTGCTTGTATTTATACATACATAAATGCATACACACACACACATACATATATATTTAGGCACACAAGCACTGAACCTTTGCATTAATTTTAGGGATGTTAAAAAAAGGATGCAGACTTTGAAAATCATAAATGTCACAGAAAAGGCTTACAAGGGACGAGTGGSATCCTTCCCCATGTTTTGCATGGAACTGCCAGTTCTGCAATCCCTTATCCAATGGTGCTGCTTTTGGCAAGGGGAGAGGAAAAGCTAGGAAGCCGGGAGGAGGAGAAAGCTGTCCCAGTACAAAACACAGCAAACTGAGAGCAAGAAAAAACATTTCAAATAAAAGAGAATAGCAGGAGGATTGGGGAAGCACTGAAAGGTTTCCCATGGTTCCCACCGCTTCCTACAGCTGCCCTTCTTGCTGGAATTCCTCTAGAAAACAYGTACCATCCTTTCATAATGTTAGCATCACTTGCACGGCATTGCATGTTATCCTGGTTTTCTGTAATGCAACACCTTTCCCAGACCGAGGGGATCCCAAAGGCACGCCGGGACATTCACAACCTAGAAGATAACAAGAGGCCAACGCGCCGGGAGGGACTACTTCAAAGCSGTGAGATACTTGCTGGGGATGGCCATAGGTTTGCTGTTTCCATTAAACACATGGAAAATAGTAACAGCGATAGCAAAACGGTCACTTCTTTATTGAAATATATATATATGTCCCCAAGTACGCACACAGTCCGGGGTAGCCCATACGCCAGTGAGTCCCCATATGTCCGGAGGTGCGGGGACCGCGCTGGCCCTGGGCATCCCTCCRCGGGGAGCGGGCAGGGATGCTGCCCTGCTGGGGGGTACCCAGCCTGTGGCTCCCAGCTGCCTTCAACAAGTTGTCSTTAGCACCCTACTCCCGCTTTCCTCTGGTTTCTGTCTATCTAGGTCATTAGCTTCAAAAATACTGCACAGAGGATAGGAAAAGGGCTTATAAGAAAAATAAACACATCTTTGTTTGCTCTGAAAATGGAAACTATAGGATTAAAGGTATCTGTATAAAAACGAATATCACAGATGAGCTGGAAGCTGTTTTGTTTTTTAAATCAAGAGAGTGAAGACCCAAAGTTATGCGCAGTGCCCTGTTAATCCACCAGCTATTTGAACACCCTAATCCTTTACTTTGTTCACCCCCTTTCTTTCCTTTTCCTACCCTGACTACTTACTGTCTCTTCATAAGCAGCRATCTTTACCTATAGCACAGAGCTCCTTCCCCATTGTCGGAAATATTTACCTTGCAACTCCATGCTGCTCCTGGTTAGCTGCAAAGATGCTTCTAAGCCTAAAACCTGGATAATTGCAGGAGACCAAAGTGAATGAGCAAACACTGCCTTGCATTACACGGACTRGCTCATCCTCAGACATACTGAAACCCAGCAGCGACTGGGAGCCTTAGGCAAAATTACTTGAGTCCCAATCACAATTTGACCGGCATAATGTTGTCTTCAAGGGCATTAAGCCCTGCTAGCCACCCAGGGAAAGGATAAAAAAGAGTCACAGGTTCAAAGGTACTGTGCTACGAAGTTGTTATTCCAATTTGGTGACTGCTGCCTTCTTTCCCCCTCCTTGTTATTTCGGTTATTCCCCCTTCAGTCATGTCACGGTGAGATGCTAACAGGCTGCCAAATAAACCCTTTGGAGAACATAAGGACGTTACATGCTTCATGATTCCTAAAGAAAACATCTAGTACTGTATTAAGGATTTTACATAGTTCCATTTAACTCCTGTGTACTAGCATTAGGCTCCCATGAATGACAACTCCCCGCAAAGCTGTGCCCTCTGCTTGCGTTCCGCACCCTCCACTCAACCTCCGCTTCTCCTTCCCTGCCCGGGGCGGCCGCGGGAGCACGGAGGCGAAGGGCACCTCGGGATGCCGACGGCGGACGGGCCGAGGGCTGCGGGGCTCGCCCTGCTCGCTCCTGCCAGGCGCTGCCCGACCCTCCCGGGATGTGCAGATTTCTGCATCAGCGGCAGGACGTCGCTTCGGGAGCCGCGCGCGTGAAAGCCACGAGAAAAGCCCTTCCCTGAACGCAGAAACGATGCTTTCAGACCGCTACTATTATTTTTTAATAAACTACACTTGTCCAAAATGGCAGGGTATTTAAGAGAAAATGACACTAATTTATGCAAAAGTAAATGATATAATTGCAATATTCATTTCCACCTCAAGTCAATTTTCAAGGTGGCAACGGAAACCAATATGGCTTGAATGGGAAACATCTGGCAGGCAAATCCAAGGAGAGATGCTCAGTGCTCAGAAAATGCAACGACTGCGAAGAGACTTGGCCAACTCTGCTGCAGAGGCAAAGGCACACACCGTCCCCACCAGCCACACGCCTGTGCGTAGGCTGTCCAGAAAGCAAGGCTTGTTCTACCTATCCAAATTCAACCCAAGGAGGAGAGGAAACTCAACAGAGTGCCCCAGACGTGGCACAGCGACCACCCCAAAACAAGTCCTCCGAGAGAGATGCATGACTTGGTAASTACCCCTGCTAGCCGTGGCAGGAGAAACAACCTTCCTGCGAGACATTTTGCAGTGTATCACGTTAACCACCACTGCATTCACTCCCTCTTCCCAATCCCTTTCTGACACGAAAATACATCCTGGTGCCCTGGATAAAACCTCCTACCACAGAGCTGGCAACCAACTAAAACTTTACTTGAAGCACTTACCAATTACTCATTTGAAGGAGAGAAACCGAACAAATTATAGTTTATGTGTATTTGTCCTGTAAAAAACACAGTTCCTTCAATCGATGATGAAGAGCTGTGTGGAACTGTAGAACATTTTTGCATTTTTGACCTAAACAAGTCTACTCAGTTACCTCTTTTTGCACTGTTGAATCTAAAGCTGAGAGCCCACCTTGCATGAAAAAGCACGGGATACCAGCCTGAAACCTGGAAGAGGGGAATTCCTACACTGCTTCAGGAAAAAACTGCTTTCTCTCTGTATCACTGCGTCTGTCCCGCTATGTCAGAGCATAAATAAACCTCACAAAAACGTCCCGTGATGATGCTTGTCTCTTTTTGGGGGAAATTAATGAAAACAACTCTTTCTTCCAGATATGAAAAAAAAATGAATCTAAATGACAGCAAAATCACATAATAGCTGCTATTAGAAGAAGAAAGATGGAACAAGTTACATTAGTGTTGCAGATTTTCTTTCTTCTTTTTTCTAAGAATCACCCTCCAAGGACTCCAGATAACCAAACAAACAGCACTAGACAGAAAAGGGGCATAGAAAGGACCTCAAGCCTGGCCACAGCGAAGGAAGATTTCTACTACATTCATCTCTCTTTAATAAAAAAAGTTGCTGGGAAGAGAAGTCCTGATGCTTTTTGTTGAAGAAAAGCCAGTTTGTGATTAATATATTGCAGAAAAGCTTGAAGAACAACTTGTCCATTTGAAATTCTGGACTCTCAAGTATTTTATTACCAAGGTTAGTGAGAGTTTGGATGAATCAATATTCTTTGTGCATCCACTGCACAGTTCAAAGCTGCCTGTCTGCTGATTTCACGGCTGCACACGTCTGTCAAGAACTCGAAAAACTGTACGGAGAAAATAAAATAAAAAGTTTTAAGTCTGCATYGGTTTGTCATTTCTTTCTTCCTCCCTCTTATTTCTCCATTTTCTTGATCATTCTGAACATCCCTACTCTCCATTAACCTAGTATTTTGGTTCCTTATAAACAGAATATTTAGCACCTCATTTCAGGCAGYGTAATCTATTTACTCTCTACTGGAAATTGCCTGAAAGTCACCCAGAGTCCCACGAAGTCCTACACAGAGCTCCTCTGGCATTAACAGCAGCAAAAAAGTCTTTGCTGGCAGATTCCTTTGCATCATCAGTATCTATTACACCTAACTGTTACTTGATCTTGATCTGGAGCACCACCTCAAAGCCCTCTGACAGTAGGCTTGTTCTAAGTTACCTTCCCCAGGCTAAAAACTATTGAGGCACRGAATTCATACAGGCACGGAAATTTAAGGTCAAGAATGACTGTACCTAACATAAACAACGTAAAAAATGTGARCTTTTGGGATTCCCTGCTATCTGAGAGCAGGAAGCAAATCTCGGGGATGACACAAGATGGTAACATTAAGACACTTGCAGCAGTAACAAAATGGGCAATTAAATGAGCTTTATCCTTCCAAGATAACTTCRTAGGATGTGTGGAAGTGTCGCACTGGAATTCAGCTCAGCAACTACTCCAGCAAAACATGGTTTTGATTAATTATGGGAATGAGTTAATCAATCCAGTGCTGTTCRCGGGGAGAAAATGGACATGGAAACACTGAGGTATACTCCGATCTGGAGCATTACCAGGACGGCTGCACTCCCCAACAGGCTCTTACAACGCAGTCTTGCAGGCAAGGTCAATGTTAGCCCAGCATCCCTGAAAAAGAGCTTCCTTCTCCTGCTCCTCAAGTACACGGCAACACTCCTGACAACTTCTCCATCTTGAAAATCATGACAGTTAGAACTTGCATCACAAAAAATGTATCAATATTATGAGTTTCTGACCTTCCCGTTTCCTTGGGAAAAGTCTGAACCTCAGACTCAGCCTTTCACCCACGCTGGACTTAATTGTATAAAAAAAAACAAAGCAGAAAAGAAAACACTCTGCTTTACTCCCTTTTCCTTAGCAAAGCACAGGAGCTAATGATTGTGCTTACAATACACTAAAAAGAAGCTGAATTGTTTAGGTACACACGACCTAATTATGGCGAGTTTAGAAAGGACAGGATCAGCAGTTCATCATTGCAGGCTCTTAGGAAAGCCCGATACCGATCACTGGGATATTACAGCAGAGATTGGAGTKAGCAGTACAGGATTTCTGTCTTCAGCTAGTTTTGAATTGCAGCAATAGACGCCGTAAATGTTTCACTACCTGGGCATGCCCTTGGTGAGCTAGCTATGGTGGAGCTGGTGATGTGCCTTTGCTTATTAACACCACCAGTGCATGGTCTGGGACCAACCCAGTGGTCCACACTGCACGGCTCGGCCAACAACCCTAAAGCCATCACTCAGTTATGACAGAGCATAAAAACCAGACTAATTTTTATCAGGAAACTACYCAGCATAACAAGGTAGTAATAACATTCACGTTATGGTTTCTGAGAAGTCATTTTGACCTGGACACATCCTTAGGTCTGCCTTCATCGCAGAGTTATCCAGTGATCAGCAAGAACTTGATGTGGGATTGAGTGCACCCTCAGCAAGTTCGCCGACGACACCGAGCTGTGTGGTGCGGTCGACACGCTGGAGGGAAGGGATGCCATCCAGAGGGACCTCGACAGGCTWGAGAGGTGGGCCCAYGTGAACCTCGTGAAGTTCAACAAGGCCAAGSGCAAGGTCCTGCAGATGGGTCGGGGCAATCCCAAGCACAAATACAAGGCTRGGTGGAGAATGGATTGAGAGCAGCCCTGAGGAGAAGGACTTGGGTTGATGAGAAGCTCAATGTGACCCGGCAATGTGCGCTTGCAGCCCAGAAAGCCAACCRTATCCTGGGCTGCATCAAAAGAAGCGTGACCAGCAGGTCGAGGGAGGTGATTCTCCCCCTTGACTCCGCTCTCGTGAGATCCCATGTGCAGTACTGCGTCCAGTTCTGGGGCCCCCAGCATAAGGAGGACATGGACCTGTTGGAGCGAGTCCAGAGGAGGGCCACAAAGATAATCAGAGGGCTGGAGCACCTCTCCTATGGAGACAGGCTGAGAGGGTTGGGGTTGTTCAGCCTGGAGAAGAGAAGGCTCCAGGGAGACCTTCTAGCAGCTTTCCAGTACCTGAAGGGGGCCTACAAGAAAGCTGGAGAGGGACTTTTTACAAGGGCTTGTGGTGATAGGACAAGGGGTAATGGCTTTAAACTGAAAGAGGGTTTGGATTTAGACTAGGCAGAAGGAAGAAATTCTTCACTCTGAGGGTGGTGAGGCACTGGCACAGGTTGCCCAGAGAAGTTGTGGATGCCCCAGCCCTGGAAGAGTTCAAGGCCAGGTTGGATGGGGCTTTGAGCAACCTGGTCTAGTGGAAGGTGTCCCTGCCCATGGCAGGGGGGTTGGAACTAGATGATCTTTAAGGTCCCTTCCACCCCAAACCATTCTATGATTCTATGTGATGTCCATGTTGGCTCCACTTTAGGCTGGGGTTGAACCAGATGACCTCCCACGGTCCTGTCCAACCTAAGCTGGTCATCTCATTGGTGCAAGACTAGAGGGGAGGAAGGATGGGGGCGATCCCTGGCTGAAGCCCCACAGGCAGCCCAGGGAGAAGACACAGCCCAAATGGCCATGAATTGAACACTTGGGCTACTCTCCGCATCACACAGCGCTTGTGCTAACTGCAGCCTCAATCAAATGCTGTTTTGACAGCTTAAAAGGAGGGAGACCATTCTTCATGAAGGAATTCAAGCTGTACCCATTGAATTAAAAAATTCCTCTTTCACACTCTGCATCTGCCAATCTTACCAGTCTGCCTAGGTCTTGSAAATAAAAGAGAAAATGAAGGTAGTGTGACATGATAGGATATTCTTTAATATTAAATTTATGCCACATTGTCAATTCATCTATAATTCATTACAAATTGCATTGTAAATATTTGGTYAAAGTGCCATGATGTTGTGAAAGACGACTTTTTTTTTTTTCTTTTAAACAAACTGAGACCAGAAATAACACATCACACTGAGTCCAGRAATGAATCCACCTCAGAGCAGACACGAAGGACAGCCAAGTCCCAAATCCTGTGGACTTGGGGTAAGAACTAGAGAGCAAGAAACTCTCCCAAATAGGGAGGATTCCTTCAGAAAATAGATATAACTGGTGCATATCATTACAAATTGGTGAGCATTTTCACATGTTCATGCATGCCAGTACAACAGAAGAATTAATTCACTGAAATATCCTACAAAATTGYTATATGGCTAAGCATGGTAAAAAATATAGTCAGGTCAAACAAATACATATTTTCATTTTGTTTTATTTTTTAAATTACTTTTTTCCCCCACTATTTTATTCCCTCAAGTAAGTCATCCAGACATTTAGGCAAGCGGTTTAATGGGAAGCTCAGGCTTGAATGAAGAAGGAAAGCTTGTCCAGAGTGTTGCTGAAAGCCATCTTCCAGACTACAGAGGCCCAAAGGTGGGCCGAGAGCGCTTGCTTTCTGTCTTGAGAGATCAACACCTGCCAGCAAAATTTGTGACATTATTATCTGCAGCCTACAGAGACCTCCAGCAACACCRACTACCAAGCCGAAACAGAACTAGTTATAATCCCTTGTCCCCTGGGGAACGGTATCCTTTGGTTTTTAAGCTCCTGTAAGTTAGATTTTGTTTAATTATGATTATTATCACACTCTTTATGCTTTGGCTCTGTTGAAATGATGCAAAGGAAGACTCGAAAAAACAGATGACACCTAAAAAGGTCTGTCTTAGAGGTCTAGTGGTTTACTTGCTGGTCCAGTTGCAGCCGGTGGGAAAATAYATGGAACAAAACACAAGGCAAACATATATAAATTTTTTATTATAAAAAGAAATAAAAAAATTAAAAAAAACAATGTTTATACACTCTTATCCTGAAGCAGTTGCAACAGCTTAAAAGTCTTAAGGCTGAGACGGAGGAGACATTTAGGGACATGTCTATTATTAAGCATTTGAGGAAATTACTAGGAAATCGCTTGGCATCACTCACTCGAGCTAAATTCTTATAAATAAGTGTCTAATGGGGAGCGTCCCTCCATCAGCAGGCTAAAGCAGATTCAGACAGCGTTAGCGAGCAGCGGCCGCAGCTGGAAGATTTCACCTGCGTGCCCTGAGACTGCAAGGGTGAACTTAGGGCCAAGGCAGCAGAGCAGAGAGCTGAAACCGTCTGGGCCGAACGCGGCCGTAGGGGCTGCCGTCCAAATSGCTTCTGGACATCAGCGGGGTTTTGCCACTGAAACTTTGCCGACGGGAGAACGTTCCTCCGGCCRGAGGGAAACGATGGCAGGAGAGAGCAGAGGGGAGCCCCCCCTGGTCTTCAAAGCCATTCCCAGGTTCTCCAGCTCCCCCTGACAGGCATCGCCCAGAGGAGTTCACACCAGCTGTAACCGCTGCCAAAGACCAAGAAGAAGCCATCCCAATTTTGCTCCGGACTGTAAAAATCACAATTTATTTTACCATGCATAGTTAAACAAACAAACAAAACCCTACTCTCTTGCTTCAACAAAATCAGTTTCAGATGCTGAGGAAATACTCTTCTACCAAACACTAAACATAAGAGATGAAAACTCCACTGATCTCACTGGCTCCCAGGAATGTTAACAGGGCCAGGATTTCCTCCCCTTGCATTTGAAACATTACCGTATTACTGTGGCGTGCAGAATGGATTACACCAGCCTTGCTAATTCGGGCAAGCTCTGAATAGCGGCGAAGCCAGCCGACGAGCCAGTGCCTTTTATTATTCCCCCACCGCCGGTTCCTTAGTATGCGACCGAGCGTGCGTGGCAGAAAGCATCGGCCTTTTCTTCGCGCTTCCGCGCGGGGCAGCGCTGTTGTGGTAACCTCGGCGGCATCTCTCCGAAAGCGAAGGCTGCCTTCATTCAGAGGGGCACGCAGGTGTCCTCCCTCCCCGCCAGCAAGGGCAGCAGCTGTACCGACGCCGGCCAAAAACCCGCGGTTCCGAATTGGGCATCCTCAGCACAGCCAGCATCCCATGCCTCGCCAGACCCCAAAACCGCATCCAGCGCTCGGGGATGCTCAGGACAGGAGGGTCAGGAGAGACCTGGCACCGGCTGGATGCTCACGGGGGACAATAACCTGTGTATAGGCACGCACCAGCCGTCCAGCTGATGCAGCCCTTGGTTATGGGAGAGGCACTCAGGGCTGATTTTGGTCATCTTGAGGACAGAAACACTTAGTTAACCCAACCCATTCGATGGGTTCTCTGCTAAATAAGTTATTGCATCATATAGACGTACTGCTAGTTTCCTCAGGACAGACTGACAAACCAAAAATAACTGGATTCCTCTCATTTATTGTCTATCCCAACTAAATGTTATTTTCATAAGCATCTTAGCTGGTGGAGCAAAATAGCTGGTGGAAGAAAATATCTCGTATTTCCCGACTGCTCTTCAACAGTTTAGTCTTACACATGGTCAAAGTCCACTTCGGGAAGATAAATGTATGTGCTGGCACACACATGCTTAGACACGCTCAGGTGGTGCCAGTGCCCCTTTGCAGAAGGCATCTGCTAAGAAGATAAAGCATTTCGTAGGTAACGGCCCAACAGCCCAGACTTCTCCTGCAGAAACCATACAGAGCATAAACCTTATGCCCATGTATTTGCTCAAAAAAAGCAGTGCCTTCTTTTTTATATATATATATATATATATATATATATATAAAGTATGCTTCTGGCTGTATGAGTATTATTCTCGTTTTTAAACTAAAGCTCACATAAGGAATATTTGCTTTTGCCTACAATTATTTGGGGGGTTTTGGTTTTTCCTACAGAATGACAGACGACACTGTCTTTTCAAACTGACAGAGCAAAAGAGATTACAGTGATAATCAGGTTACCTTAGATAGAAAGAAAAGAGAGATTCAGAGATACTCTTCTGCCTAACAATCCCCAGACTTAATATTTTCATCTGCTGGGTGAGCACTATCTCTGTAAGGTTTATTTGAACATATCACTTTCTCACTAAAGTATTTTCTGGCTTCTTAGACTTTCTCTAAGGATTTTCAGCTAAAAATAGGTTACAGTTTCAAAGCATGGTCCTAAGAGAAATTGGAGAAGATATATCATGGTAATTTTGTTTACCTTATAATAAAAGAAAATGAGGAATATTCCACCTACCTGAACTGGAATTAAAAAAAAAAACACACTAAAAGGGAATAAAACAACGTTTGTCCATCCCCAACAAGTCTATAACCAACCACTGCATTAATTACCTATAGACAAAGCCAGCAGCAGAGATTTACGTTCCTGGGGGGCATACAGAGTCTGTGGACCGTTGAGCCATGGAAAAGGGAAGCTCTGAAACCCAAAATGAATGCACTGAGTAACCCCCCTCCAGTCCCACAGCCACGATCATGGTTCAGTTCTCCTTTCCTGCATTGCAGGTGATGACCTCCAAGCTCAAGMGTCCAAGTTTCACCCAGTTGGGCTTTTTTCCCCATGGTTTTAATGGTCAACATAGAAGACAAACCATGACTGATGCCACAAGTTCCTCTCCAATGTGCATATGAGGATAAGAAAGGGACGGTATCGGAGCAGCACCTATAGTCCTCGGGGACTGGGTTAAGTCCCAGAGCACAGAGAGGGCTAAAATAAACGCACGTACCCCCTGCAGCCCGCAAGTCAGCGTGTCTGACAAAACGCTTTCACAGATCCCAAAGAAAATGTAAAGCAATGAGAAGATCCTAGTTTTCATTTCATTTTTCCAGGCTCAGCAACTCACATCTGGGTTAAACACCAAACCAGCACCAATTTCAGCCTGGGGAGGATCTGGCTCTTTCAGATTTGATTTCTTCATCAGTCCAGCCACAACACTCAGCAGTTAGCAAATGCATTGCTGAAATGACAGCCCYTTGCTATCATCCAATTAAAAATACAATTAAGGGAGCCGTCTGCGCGCATCTTCAACTGTGACAATCTGCAAAACCTTAGGTCCGTTCCCAAGGAACATTGATAGACCTGGCGAGGCTCCCTCACCTACACGGCACCGTTGACTTTGAAAAGGACCCGTCCTCCCAGATGAATTCCCAGGACATGTCAGACCATTTGCAGGATCGGGGGCCACAATAAGGCTTTGCAAATTCAAGATCCAAGTTAAATTTGGATCTCAAAAGTACACTTATCTGCAACACAAAAATTCACAAAGAGAAAAGGCTTTCCAGATATAACACCAGCTTGGGTTAATAAACAGATAGTGTTTATCAGTGATACACACATAAATCTCAGTATTGGGCTGATTTTACAAATTGGATAAGCTAACAAAAATGGATAATCGTTCATATTATTACCATTTAAAAATGGATACAGTAAAAAATAATTTAAAAGTGGATAAGTATCAAGTTAGAAATCTTTAAAATGGGGTGGAAGCTATTTGATGGCAAAATACCAAGCCAGAGCCCTAATCCTCCATTAAAACACATGTAGGTGAACCTCAGGGCACCTCTCCTTTGCCCTTGAGACAGCAGCTCCCGGGGAAGGGGCTTTCACTCGTGGGTGCCGGGGAAGCCATGGAAATGGGCATAAGGAGACGGGCAGCTCAGAGCTGGAGGTAAACCAGGTCTTCAGTTCACCTTTTAGTTTCCTTTCTCTCTCCAAAACATATGACAGGCTCATTGGCTTCCATGGTTTTGTTTCCCTTTTGTTGAATTTATGAGCATGTTATTTGTATTCATAAAGGTTGCAGGAATGTCAGCATTAGAAATGTAAATCTAAGTATTTATTTAAGGGTCTAACCTAAAAAACACCTCCAAGGAAAGTGTCTGAGGACTGCCCAGCTTAAGCCAGCAGCTCTGAATTAGACCAAGCCAGGAATCTTTTTTGAGAAAACATTTTCTTTTTCTTTTGCTGAAAGTGCTGATTGCTCAAAACCCAACCACGCTGGGTTTGAGGAAAACTTTTGTTAGAAAAAGCCCATCATTTCGATACCGCAATGTCTGGTCAAAACCAGTGTGAAGATGAAAAGGCCTTTGAAAGCCAAAAATCGTCGTGGGACAAGGAGAGCATTGCCCGCTGCAGAGGAAACCCAGCCTGGGCTACGGGCACCAGCCCCAGCCCGGGGGAGGACAGGGCGGGCGAGACAACCCCAAACCCATGCGCTCCCCACGCCGTTGGGGTGCTCATTCCCAAATCTCAGAGATTAAGGAATCGCTGTGAGCGCTGGAATTAGAAGCACTCTTCTGGTTCCAGAGGTTGAACTTTCTGCCCTAATAAACCGTCTCCTCTTCACGCAGCAGCCGCTTTTGAAGCCTCCAGTGAGCGATGGGCAGTTACTCTAAAGGCGATCCAGTGATTTCCAAACAAAACACTGCCACCGACATCAACTCCATCATCTGAAAAAAAACTGCATCAGATGAAGCCAAATGACCAAAAAGTTATTTCTTATTAAATTTCATTTTACATTTCTTCGCATGGTAATTAAAAAGCTTATGGCCGAAGATATAGGAAGCACTAAAAATGATGCATACGAAAAGATCTTACTGAACTTAATGCAGCATGAAATTATTCAACGGGCCGGTTTAAATACTTTGCTGTAAAAATACACAGTATAAAAGCATGTTTCACTGCTTTTTGTTTAATAGTGGAGATAATTGAAAAAAAAGACCGTATTTCCAAATATTAAAGAAAAAAACAAAATAGCAAGTATTTATGTTCTCAGCAAGTCCTAGAAGTACAGCTCACTGACTGCAACAGCACTAGACACAAATGTAAAAGGCCAGGGACTCACTTCTCTTTTTTAATTCTCTGAAACCATCCTTTTCAGAACAATGTAAAATACTACAGAAGTCATCTTTCTTTCTGATCGACTTTTCATTTTACCAGGCTCAACGTGTTTAAACCACTATCTTGCCGCGACCTGAAATATTTCAGGGTTATGGTTATTTTATAAATGATTGTCAAGAGCAAATTTACAAATTAATCCTAAAGTAGCAAAAAAATGACTGCTGAATAATTTCAGCGACTCTCCCCAATGTTTGCACAWTTCTTTGCTTAATTCCCACTAGCCTCTGCAGGCACAGAGAGCCGGAGACGTAGCACAGGCTGTGTCTACACTGCATATTCTGGCGAAATAAAGGGTTGTATTTTTTTTTTTTTTCCCAAACCTAATCTTATTAACTCTTCCAGTGCTGATGCAAAGGCATATTCCCATTAAACTGTCCTTTTAAAGGTTAATGGGACCTTCTTCAAACAACCCACTGGTAACCCACTGGGTTCAGGGAAGGACTCGGAGCACCCATCAACATGGGAGCGAGTGTATTTTGACAGCGAGGATGGTAATTTCTTTCCCGTCTCGCCCCGTGTCAGGTGGCTGGCGCAGCCCCACGCTGATGCTCGCTCCCTGCCACTTGAAACGCATCCCCTCCTCCTGACGCCATCAGCCACGAGCGCATTCGACATAAAAAGAACAACGTTTCTAAAATTCAGCAGGAGAGAAGTGGAGGTAAAATAATTACTAAGAAACTAAATTAAGGAAGCAGAAGGCGAGTTTTGCCCACCGAGCACTCCAGCAGCAATTTTAAATGTGGTAAAAGCTGTCAAATATTATGTTAAACTTAATTTCTTTTAAAAACCTTGCAGTTGATAGAATACTAAAAAGGGAACTTGTTGAATGTTGTCAGTGTCATTCTCCACTCCACTGTATGCACAAACTACCTGKTTTTTTTTCTTTTAAAGTATGCTTCAATGTGCTTTTCTATCGTACTTTTCTTCCCCCCACTAGGACAGGGAGAGGAAATAACGCTGAGGATACTTATTTTCCAAAATACTCTAACGAAATCAGTGGAGACTCCAGGAGCTCGATACCATAAATAGAGAAAAGAAACAGAACGTATCAATCAAACCAACCCAGCGTGAATTGCATCTACAACAAAAATAAGGAAGGAAAACAACAACCTATTCAGAAGGGGAATAGYAGAGAAAATATTAACTTGTTAAAGAGAAGCTATGGACGTATTTTGAGCTCTGAGGTAGCTGTAATTGTTTCTAAATAAAGCTGAAAGTCCAACTGCATGGTCAGCCTGATCCTGAAAGGTTTCGTACTGCTGAACTACGAAAAACAGGTGGGATTTTTATCATCGTTTCTCCTCTGATGTTTTTCCTGGAACAAAAATACCAATACCCACTAATTTTCAAAACTAAATACAAGGTGTGCACGCTGGTACTCTTATTGGCCACTGAAATACTTCTGTATTTAGACGGYACTTCATTTCTGCTTTTATTGACCTTTTGGGTGGCCTTAAACGAGTCTGAAGTATAACTACAGTTGTGGCACAACCCCACAAGGGTTTCCAACGCCCAAAAGTCCCCCCCAAGCCATGCCTCGGTACGAGCGCGGGTAGAGGAGCACCATGAAGACCCCAAAGGGAGCATCCCCGGGCAGCACTGCACCGCTGGGGAAGATAGATGCTCGCTGCTAGAGCAATGCTTTCACGGTACTTGCACATGAAATGTTCACAACTGCCTCTCTAAATGAATCTGGTTTAGTTTTTGGCAGAGACTATATTAATTACTGGTAGGACAACTGCTGCGGCCCTTCCTTCCCTCCCCGACACCGTCCCTCCTGCTTAGCACCAGGCTCCGGCGGCCACGTGCCGGCCGAGAGGCAGAAAAACCTCTCCTTTTTCAAGTGGCAATTATAATTCTCCTTGTTACAATAAAATCCTTTCTGTGATTAAATTTCAATCTGAGCAGGCTCATTTTCTCATTTGCAGAGATTTTATTAGTTTGTGGGAATGTCTGCTTTCCCTCCTTTGAATTTAGTCTTAAATTACTCTCCTTTTTTTCTCTTTTCTCCTCCAAAATCCCTCTCTTTCAAGTGACATTTGCCAACATTAGTCTGATTTAAGACCTTTTATCCAACCCATTGCCTTTTACTTAACTATATTGCTTCCAAGACCACTGGGATCTCCAGGCATTAATCATTAGCATTCGTGCTGAAGCTGGCTTTAGGCAAYGGGTTACCGTTTCTTCGGGGAACGCTGTGCACCATCAGCTGAAATGCTCCGAACAGTTTGCTCTGGTAAATTAACTCTGAAAGCTAACTCTCCCCRTGCCAGTCAATCCCCATCTTCTTAAAATGCCTGTTCTGCTGCACTGCGGACCAACTCCACAGCTGAGATTGGCATACCCCATACCCAACCTTCTCTTGTCCCTTAATTTAGGCTGAACTTCCCTCCCTACCCTTGGTTAAGGGGAGTGAGGACCACGGTCTAAGCTCAACACTGTGTCTTGGAGCAACATGCCAATCCCATTTGCTTGGTCAAATTGGTCAATGGCATGGTCTCGCATCCACCAGAAGACCTAAAGCTGGATCATCTTGGTTGGAGGCCACCCTGAAGTCAGCGAGATGTGAAAGCCCAGACAGCCTGGGCTAGGAAGGGCAACACGCTACTGATGCCTGATAAATTTGTAAAATGATGTTACAAGCTCAACAAGGCCACTCAGCCTGGCAGCAAGGGGACAGGGATCAGCACTGCCGAGCGAGCACGAGGCAGACGGCACAGCAGCTCTGAATGCAAAATAGACTCCAGCCGGTACCGAGCACCTCGTACGAATGAAAAACAAAAAAACCCACACCACGCCAAACAAAATCCACCTTGCATTTGGTGTTAGGTTTGTTACTGCAGCACGACCTCCGTGTAGCAGGGAGTAGAACTCGGAGCTCTTGCCTTTACCAAATACCCTGCCCGCTCTGCCACACTGCATCTGAAGCCATTTGCTTACATCAGAACGGTTGCTATGCTCTTATAAACCACCATCATCCAGAATCTGCAGAAACATCAGAGGTGTACCCTTCAGTCGGCCTGAGCTCAGACCCATACTGAATCACTGGGGCCATTTAAACCAAGGGGGGTTTTTTTTGCATTTTGCAGAACTGCCTCAACTCCGTCACCTTGTACARCTCTGGGTGCACCCAGCCAGTTGTAGATACCACCTGTTAAAATACCGCATCATTGGTTTTTCCAAACACATGAAAATTTCCTAGCTCCTCCTGCTTTATTTTGGGTGGCACTGGGAAATAAAATGGGAGTAACGCCCATCGACGCTAGCCTCACTTAAATCTGATGATGTCCCTGCCAAAGTAGCTACGTACTYACTTTCAGTTTTAAACTGCGTTTTGCGTAAATCCCAACCATGGGGGCTGTGTAAGCCTACACTGTTTTCGGGGTGTCCAGAAACACCCCAGGAGATTTCCAAGGTTCCCAAGGACGCATTAGACTCACAAAGATATTCCCCGATCGCAAAGGGCTTGCATGAGAAGTGTTAGACTTTGTTCTTCTGAAAGTACACCAGACATCTTGCACTGTTTTCATTTGTTCTCCTGGTGTTTATTATTAGAGACCCGAGGTCACATTCTCAGTCAGAATAAATCAGCGGCAGCACACACGCATTTACAGGAGGCGAGCACCTAAGGTCGTGTTTCCAAAGGCATCGGGTRCAGGGGGTGCCGGCAGACGCCCAGCAAGGTTTTCCAAATGGTGTAAGAGGGTCCAGTGCCTGACCCCCGTCGGCTTTTACTGAGACGGAGGGCTGGGATACAAGGTGAAATTAGTGCCCAAGTAAGTCAGTGAATTTAACATGCGTTTGTAACTCCCCGCAAATTCCCCATGTGAACAGATTTAATCTGCATTACAAATGTCTCTTCGYGGCTGAAGCGAACCCAGAGCTGTTCTTTCAAGGGTAGGGGAAAGCTGAGGCTCTGTTATTACACATTTCAGCTTAAGTTTCTGGCATATTTTTGTCGCTCTAGGAATGTGGACTTAAAAATATACTACAGATTTCTCCAAGTCTAAGCCAATGCATAACTAATATTCTTAGGCATCTAATAATGCAACTCATACATGCTACCTCTACAGGGGTATTTTTTCAAAACACCATTAGCAGGCTTTGAACTTAACAGCCGTGTGTCTGTTAAGTTGTTGTGTCTTTTCCCTGTGATTATAGCATAAGCTTCAAAGCAGCTCTCAGCAAATTCAGCTACTTGAAGAAAATCAGCTGTACAGGCCAAATAGCCAAACATACACATACACACACACATATGCAATTAAAATCAAATGCCTAGATGATCATTTCAGTTTTAATTAGATTTTACCGAGACTATGAGTTAAGTCAAGGCTGCAGGCTGAGATGTTGATTTAAAGCTGTAGCTAATGTGTTTTATTGCTAGATTTGCTCGTAGTGAAAGCTAATTATCCCTATTATGCTTACATGATTTTTCAAACAACAACAAAAAAAAGCATTAAAAAGGCAAGCGTGTAGAAAGCAGATTGGCGTGCTAGTGTCTGTGTACACGTTCACATGCATGCATTTACCAACTATTTAAAACCTAGGTCTTCAATCATTCAGGAAAAAAACCCAAGCAATTAGCAAATGAAGGAAGTGTAGTGTAGTTAAACAAACATCTCATTTCCAAGACCCATCAGGAAACATTTAATGCAATGAGAAGATCCTACACTATTCCTAAATACAGTGATATTGTGGAAAGTATGATCCTTGGGGGGGCTAAGAAATGCTGAGTAGTTTTTCGCAATCATATCTTGGAAAGTAAGGGGGGGTTAGAGAGAATTTTCTGTGGGTTTCTACATGGAAAAAAAAAATCAAATACTGTTTGTTTTTTTAATGCTTCTCACTATTAACACTTCTTTCTTAATTTTTTCTCTGGGAAAATGAAGAATGGAAAATGTTGAAGAAAAAGAACAAGTGTAAGTTTGAAGCTTTTTACATTTTTTAGTTCAGAAAAATTCCAAGACATTTCAAAAGAAACAGCAATTGGCAAAAAACGCAACCCCTAACTACTGAATCTGAAGTAAAGCCTTGCCTCCTCTTCTCAGCAAGAATTCAGCTATGTCTTGAAGAAGCCTTCACCATTGCTCTTCCCTCCTCCTTGAGCAAGGAGCCAAGAGCATTCCCTCTTGGTTTCATCTCTCTATCCATTGCCTTCACCCTGAACGGGTGCTCAGCATCTGCCACCCACTTTCTCTTCTACCAGGGAGCCTCCTATGATGCACAGGACTTCTAAGGAGACTCCCAGAAACTCATCTTCCATGAGTTAAACCAAAAATAGCGTGCATACAGTCAGCCAATACTTTTTTTTCCCCTCGCCTGTCAAAACAGATTTCGTTTTGCTTCTGTTTTGATTTTAAAAGGAAAACAGTCTGGAGGGAAAAAAAGTATGCTCCCCCACTGGAAAATGTCAGTTTTCTTTGAAAAAAATAACGAATACACCCCAAAACCCAACTGTTGAGATCTTGACACAGGGCTGCAATGTCTCATTGGTTTCTTCTCGGGGAGAGTCCCCCAGCATGGGCAGGGCCACCAGGGAGGAACAGCCTGGGTGAGTGCAGGACAACCGCACTGGTACTTTGGAGTCAGAAAGTGTTCAAGTCTTTTGTCTGACTGCTGGAGCTGCCGGTCAGTTCTCCCGCAAAACTGAAATTGTTTTCCTTGATGTTTTTGCAGGAATGCAATGGGGGTCTCCAAGCTGCTGGAGGCACCTGCAGCGGTTGTGAAGCTGGAGCGCAGCATGGTGGAAAGCCCACGTAAATGGCGTGTTCTAGGGCAAAAAGCCAGAAAGAGAAGATGTTTCATCTTTTCTGAACATAATGCTGTATCGCTAAATATGCAGATGGATTTCCACTACTCGYTTGCAGCCAGGATGCCTTCTATTTATAACTTTTGCTTACTAGTAGTTACTCCCTCACCACATACACGGAAATTATTCTTTCCCAATTCTTTCTGTTGAAGGAGACGCCATCCCAGCTGATACCCAGCCATGCCATGGAGCTCATCGCACAGCCCAGGCACACCAACCCCAACGCAGGTAGATCCGTGGAAGGACCTCCTCAAGTAAGGAGACAAGTGCCGATGGGCTGACTGCTCACCCCCTAACCGAGCGGGGATGACCCTGTCACTTAAACGCTGCTAAAGTAGCAGTTTGCTGTCATTAGATCAGCAAACCGCTTTCGCAACACTATTAATGGAACAGCAAAGTACAGACTGCCTGCACCTCCCCAGTACCTCACATACACAGCATTAAAAGACATCCAGCAAATAGTGGGCTATGTAAAACCTCGTTGAAAGGTTAAAGGAAAAAAAAAGAGAAAGCTAGCTTTAATGTTTCAAGTGCCACGACATTTAACAATTTTAGGCTTTGGCTAGAAAGAGGACCCGACACACATTCCTGCTATTGATTGCTTTTGCATTTATAGTCATAAGCCTCTTAAAACAATCTTTGTGCACAATGCTCTAAAACAGTTCCAGATTTCTGACTTTCTTAGCCTTGTTAAAAAAAAAAAAAAAAAAAAGAGGGTAGGAAAGCACTCAGAAACCATAGATGTTTTGCTAAAACCAACTCCTACACTGTTTCAGGTCAGCCACACTGCTGTTTCAGCCCCAACACCAGAGCTGAGTCCAGCCCCGTTGCCAGAGCACCTCTAATGTTAATGAACGTGCGAGTACCCCCACTTGGACACACACGGCACAGCCCGTCTGGCTTTGGGGCWTGCCCAGAAAATTATTTCTACTTCTTTCCCCAAGGGGCTTTCCCCTGTGGTCTCAGAGATTTTGGGACAGTCTGGCCATCACCGGGAGGCTGCACAGGCGCGTTTGCAGGTGTGTGCTCATACCTGCGCGCTGCAGACCACCAGTTAGTTTTATCTTATCTTYGCTGCGGCAGCTGATTTTACTATCGCTTGCTTTAAGGGAACAGATGGGCTTGCTTATTTTGTGTGTGTGTTTCCAAGCAAATCAGCCAAGAGTGGCCTGTGAATATAGCAGAGACAGACCCCGCTTGGACAGCCTTTCCTTGGGCATCCAACAAAAGAGAAAATGAAGAGCTAATACTGGACGAGACCCAAGARCTCTTCATATGAATAACTGCTAATGGGAAAAAGATGCCCCTGAGAGACAGTGTTGGAGGCAAGTTGTGACAATGGCTAATAACTCCCGAGGCCATCAGGGCTGGGGATTATTTAACAGCCCAGCATGCCTGTGGCATTGGATGGACACCATCGCCTACCGAAATCCTGAAGGATTTTGTTCAGTCTGCTTATAAATTACACCTGCGGAGAAGACAGAGCTTTTTGTTTTTCCAGTGTCAAACAAAATGGCCTTTCAGCAATACCTRGCCGGGGTTTCTGCTTTTTGTCTCACTCTCTTGGTACCTTCTTGGTCAAACTGAATCCCGCAATCATTTTAGCTTTCAATCCGCAACGGGAAGGTCGGACCCTGTGAACAGAGGCCAAAGCCTTTGTTTGCAGTCCTATTTAGGGCTGCATTAGTTAAGCCTTAGCTGCCGTTCTCAATTTTCTTCATTCACACTACACACTGGCAGCCGACTTGGTTGAAAGAAATTTGGCAAGTGCTCTTGGACCTTCATCCTCCACTGTTCCTTTTTCCCTCCAGTTAAACCACCTATTTTCCTTTGCTATTAATGACAGATACTAAAGCATCTCGCTAGTGCCGAAGCAGAGCAAACAAATGCGTGCCTGTTCAGGAATGACTTGGTTCAAACCGTGAGGATCTGATAGCAATTAATGCCTACGTACAGAGACTCTTTTTATTTAAGCATTTTAATATATATCACAAAGCCCATCACCATCCAGCATGCAAAAAGCAACAAGTTGCACGGGATTAAATACCTGTTCAACTAAACAAAACAGGAATTCAGTCCCCAGAGGGCTGTGGAGGGACGACAACAGGAGGGCACAATGATTGGGACTGCAAAAACCCTCAGTCCCCTGACTGCACGCATGGTGGGTTTTTTTCTACTGATCAAGCTGATATTATACCTGTAGTTTTTTATGCTATGGTTTCAAATATGTAGCACTATCAGTACTATTTAGGAAGAACTAAGCATCGAGACCTTAAGACTTCAAAAGTAGCCTTGAAATATTGCTTTTCATGTAATACAGCCAACAAGACCTTTTCTAGTTAGTACTGAGCAGGATAAATCTGAACTCCAACATCACCAGATCTCCCGAACTAGGGAAGAAAGCACTGCTCTGAAGATGTACTGCAGGTATTTATGGCACACTCACCTTGCGGTTACAGGTGCCTTTGTGCTGGTAGAAAGCAGGTCTGTATCACAGCCTCCACGGCAGTGAGCTCAAGGAGAGCTAATAAAGGGCTTTATAGATGGGTATACTCAATGCAATTGTAGGAGCASAATTTAAAGGCTGCAGTGTGAAAATACACAGGTAAGATCCCCTTGAGGACACTTTACACGGGAGCAGACCCCTCCTCTCTCAGAGAAAGGTTATCAGTCTYCTACTTACTACGGCCTCGCTGTTTTTACAGGACGAAAGCCCTGCAACATCAGTGGAGTGCCTTGACCGAGCCCATCCGACCACTCTCCCTCCAGACCTCGGGTCACACAGAAGAGGAAGCACTCAAGGCAAAAAAATTCTGAGATGATAAAGAGCTTTTCTCCCTGAAAGGTCACACCTTTCCCTGGACAGATTCACCCAATGTCAGACGCTGGCACCATACCCTGCAATGACTTGCAAGATGCAAGAGGCAACGGATGTGTCATCTCCTGGCCTGYGCCACCAGCATGCACTTATTACTGATATTTGTTTCTAATGAGTAAAACAAAACTGCAGGAACTGTGTAGGTGGCGATCCCATGGAAATCAGCAGCATGAAAGGTACACGCACACGAACACCTCCATGTGTCGAGAGTCCTCCAACTGTTCTTTCCCGAAATGAGTGGCCGTGAGAGGCAAATGGCCTTGAATGCAATCAGAGCTTTAATTTATTATATGCCGCTCAAAAGCTGCCCCAAGTTGGGTTAATCAAACTCACTCTGACTGCATCGTTTTCCACATTCCTGATGTTTTACTTATACCTCTTTCATGTTAGGAGAAAAAGATACTGTGTTATCCATGGATCCCTGCTGCCAATTTTCATCAGGACTGGAAGTTGCGTTGTTTGCGCAGCCCAGTAATGAGAGGTTTGTAACAAAAATCATTCAACGCTGGCACCATTTATTGACTTTGTAGAACAACCAGTTTTCTAACTCACTATCATCAATTGATCCCATGAAAGTCAAGCTTAAAAGAAAGACCCACTGTATTAGCATAGCAAGGTTTCCCACTGGCAGCTCTCTAAGGGACCGTCAGTCGGATTATTTTCCAGGCTTAACCCCTAGAGCCCACAACTCCTTTTGTGCCCAGAACTGATGGGGAAGGTGAGCCGAAACCTGTTGCTATCTGCTGTCCTTTCCCAGAGCTCACCCAGCGCTCCTGAGCGAGGATGCGCCAGGGCCAGATGGACTTGGAAATTTAAAACAACTGTTTTCAGAATCAGGGATGAACTTTGGATCAAAGTTCAGATGTGAAGTAAAATATGCCCAGTATCAGTGAGGGTCAGGAAAGTGTCCCTTGGTTCATTTACAAGGACTAGATTTGAAAAACATTCAGATGCCCAAGGGTGCAGATATACCTAGAGCAAGATCACCGCTGTGCTTCTGAAAACCCCACTAAGTACCTAACCGCATCTCTAGGTACCTAAGACAGATTTGAAATGTCTCATTACATTCCTTACTGAGAAAGAGCTGGACTTCACAACATGCTCAAACTTTTTCCGCAATTAAGGGCATTATTAAAGAGACAGGTGAGAATCTTCATCCTTATCCAGATGTGTCCAAAACACAAATATTTGGCCAAATCTTAATTTAGGTCCAACACTTGTTGCTACTGATGGTATAATGATAATTGTATTTCATGTTTTACAATAGCAGAGACTCACTGGTTATCCTGCACAGGTTTATTCTACCTGTGGCAGAACTTCAACATGCCAAAAACACTTAAAATCCCACGAGCATTTTTGAATTTTTTTTTCAACAAGAATGGTATCCACTGCAAAATCCACCTTCACCAAAATAGGAGTATTTCAATGGAATATATAATTTTCAGTAAAAACATAATGGGTAAAATTCCAAGATAATTATTTCTGCTTTTTCATTTCAATACTGTCAAAACATGTCTGTTCAATAAGAACAGAGTAGCTGTGTTTCAACTTTGTCATTTTATTTAGACATGTATATTAATTGAATTATATTTCTATTTATTTTACTCAATACCATTCTGTTTATACAYACCCAATGATTCATTCTTTCCGAATTATTTTTTCAATCCTAGCTGTTCTGTACAATTTTAAAATACTGCATTTCCTTTCCAACTTTGAAGCCTTGTTTAATGTCTAAAGACAACCTGCAGAGCAGAAACAACATCYCTCCGCCAGTCCTAGCTCCTAAGCTTTATACGCTACATTTTTTGGAATAAATATAACTGATTGGGGGTTTGAGTCAGGAAAAGCTAGCCCTGCTCAGTATTTGTCAAGCACTGAAGATACAGGCTACTAGAAGGAAGAAGTAAGTAAGGAAAAATAACAATAAAGAATCTAAAGACCTTTTTAAGGGTCTAAAGAGAGTGAAACGGTGCAACACTCTCCAGGTAGTGCCCTGCATCAGATGTACTTTGGTCCATGGGCAGCCAAGGCTCGGTATCCGAAGGCACATCCCAATGGCTTCCCCAAACCAGCAGTGCAATTGCAGCCTCACGCAAAAGGACCGCAAATTTCTTCCTGTAAYGCTTCCCAGCACCAGGCCAGGATCAAAAGCCCCAGCCCAAGGGCATYTGCTCATTTTAAATGAGCGCACTGTGCTCCTTCCCTCCTTAACCCGAAAGCTGGACGTGAGATTTATGTCGAAGGAGGAGCCGAGTTAATGCGTGAATGACTTAGCAAGGTCGTTAGAGATTCAACTTGACRCGGGCTAAATTCTGCTGAAATAAATAGAGGTGGAGGAAGGGGTTTGGGCCAACACTGGGACCTCCAGACAAAATAAACAGATAAATCAGACTCAGAAAAGTCTGTGGGAAGTGTAAAACCGTGAGAAGCAGTGGGTCACTCCCACACCCAAACATCCCCAGGAGGGAGAAGGAGGAACCTTCCTCCCCTGATACCATTATCCAAAACTTGAGCCTCTGCTCTAAACAAGTCGTATGGGCTCCTCCATAGTCAGCCCCTCACAGAGGTGCCTGATCCCACACCAGGATAGGTATCTCAAAGCACGTCAGCCGCTCCTCATAAGAACAGGTCTKATGAGRAGCGKCTGAGGGAGCTGGGGTTGTTTAGCCTGGAGAAGAGGAGGCTGAGGGGAGACCTTGTCGCTCTCTACAACTACCTGAAAGGAGGCTGTAGAGAGGCGGGTGTTGGTCTCTTCTCTCAAGTAACAAGCGATAGGACAAGAGGAAATCGCCTCAAGTTGCACCAGGGGAGGTTTAGATTGGATATTAGGAAAAATTTCTTCACCGAAAGGGTAGTCAGGCATTGGAACAGGCTGCCCAGGGAAGTGGTGGAGTCACCATCCCTGGAGGTGTTCAAAAAATGTGTGGATGTGGCRCTTCKGGASATGGTTTAGTGGGCATGGGTACTGGGTTGATGGTTGGACACGATGATCTTAGAGGTCTTTTCCAACCTTAATGATTCTATGATTCTATGGCTTGGTCTCAGGAGAGAGCTGTTCTTGCCCACAGATGGAGCAYTCCTGATGGGTTTAAGATCAGAGCCAGCGTTTTAGACTGTGAAATAAAATAAATCTCATTTGAGACAAGCAATCTGAACTAATCCAACCAGCTCACGGCCGTATCACACAAGCAACGAACACAGACTGTACTTAACACTTACTTCTGCCGTTCCCACCGACACCTTGCCGGGACCCTCCACACTGCCGGGCAGCTTCGCCAGCTGGTTTGCTCATTTTAAATGACGTTTTCCTAAGGAATCTGCCCTCAGGTTTGGAAAACACAACAGATGCATGCTGGAACCCACCAAAACCTA
This sequence comes from Oceanodroma leucorhoa, assembly GCA_030449065.1. Classification (NCBI taxonomy): domain Eukaryota; kingdom Metazoa; phylum Chordata; class Aves; order Procellariiformes; genus Oceanodroma; species Oceanodroma leucorhoa. Next base: position 1,376,246 of record JASVER010000119.1, read on the forward strand.
GGAAGAGGGACTTTGTAACCCTTACAAAGCCAGAAAACATCATTCTGATTACGAGACCACCTAGGCTTCTGACCCTCTAGGGACAGGTATCTTAGCATTCAAAATCTGACACATACAGAAAAAAGCTTAGAATTTTTCTTGAAGAGAGGGAGGGTCAGAAGCAAGTTTTTGGTTTTGGGTTTTTGTTTGTTTGKTTTGGTTTTGTTTGTTTGTTTAMAGAAGAAAAACAAGGCTTTACAAGTTTCTGAATTCACTTGTACTACAGAAATATAGTTCTATCATTTTTCTTTGACCATGGTGTACAAAGGAAAAAGAGATGCACATARTATCAACCACAGCACTGACACGAAATAAAATACTTCAGAAATATTATGATGTGGTGAGGCACCTTCCTGGCTACTCTTAAAGATGTCAAGTGTAATTCAGACTCTAATTCCTCCACCGTGGGTAACCCAGCCACCAGAAATTTTCATCAATAAAAAAATTTAAACCACATGGCTTAAAACTCCCCATATATAAACACTAAGAGGATGTGTAAACTGGATCATAACTCTAGTGCTCTCAAATTCCAGTGCTGCAGCCAGCCAGCCAGACACAGGGCGTATATCCTGGATCCAGACAGCAATGTCAAATTACCCTAATTATTTTCTTGGAACAAAAGTTCTGAAGAGGTTTGGTTAYGAAATGTTGATATGTTTCATTTCCCTTTGACAGCTCATTGGCCCAATGCCGCCTGGGAGAGAGGGAAGGCTCCTCCAGAGATAACCTTGCCCAGTTCTAAATGCTCTGCTATATTTATATTCATAATAACACCAAAAATTTGAACAGCACATATGGGGAGACACTTTTGCCTTATAAAACAGAGAGGAGGCATGACACATGCTGGGCTTTTCGTCTTTTATTCCTCCCCTTCTTTTTACTGTGCTATACACACAGTGTGGCAGGGAAGCACAGCAACCAGAAAGCACAAGGACCAACTTGGACAACAGAGGTTATGCCCACACGTGCAAGTAATTTGGTGCAACAGGAGGAGCAGATCAGTAGGTCAAAACCATCAAGCACCACAACTGTGTAAAATTTTAGGGAGGGGGTTTGGGGTGGTCCATAAGCCYGTCAGCATGACTCCATGTGTGGACTGAAGGTGCCCACAGGACCAGTTCAGGCTCTTTGGTCTCTCGGGAAGTGCATTTGGTGCACGCCTGAACTGGAGCGCCAGACTGTTTCCTGCAAGGGAAATTTAGGATACCTGCTCCAAGGACACGCTGCGATCCAAACCGGCATGCCATAAGCRAGGGTGGTAGAAGGATCTGCCTTAAAACTGTGCTACTGCTCTGAACCAAAATGCTCCCCTATGCACTACTGGAATATGAACTACAGGGAAGGCATAACAGCATAAAGTTTGCCAAAAGCTATGGCATAGCAGGAAAACCAGGTCTGCTAGTGGAGGACATTGAGGAGGCAGATTTATAGCTGCACATAGGCTTGYGAAGTCATTACAGACCTAAATGCATTTACAAACAGGAAGTCAAAACAATCCTTTGGGTTGAGAGGGTATCTTTGCTTTTTTGCTTTATTAAAAACATATTTCAGCTACTGATTCTTTCTCTCAGATTTGATTTTTGGCTTTCCCGCCCTATGGAGAAAAAAAATTCCCTCTGGATACAAATACACCTGCGGGAGGGAGCTCACACGTGAGCCTGGGTCTTCACTGCATTTATTTGCTGTTCTGCTCCCCATGAAGCCCAACCAAAGGATGCGACTGATGCGTTCGATTCATTTGTTTTCTRTCAACAGAGCCTCGGTTTCATGGGGGGGTTTGTCAATTTATGAAGACCTTAAATTACTGCAAGAAATATAAATGACAGCTGAATATGAAGGCTTTGCTTTGTTTTTACCCAAAGACACAAAGACATTCTTTGGTGCTGAGATCTGCCCTGATACCTCCCGGGGAGCTGATGTCAATTCTAGTTCCGAGCACGAGTTTCAGCCTGCGCCACTGGGTGGGGTGCCCAAGTCAGGAGGAATGATTAGCAAGTAATAGTTTTCCATCAGAAAAAAAAAAAAAAAAAAAAAAAAAAAAAAAAAAAAAAAAAAAGAAAAKAAAACAGCAGTTGAAGGTAATACCCATAAAAAGTGGTAACTTCCAGGGTGGGGTAAGGGAAGAACAAACATCCAGCTCCTCACACCCTGCCTTCCTGCGCTCATACCTGAGTAATAAGAGAGGAAGTTGTAAGGGGGAAAATCCCAACAATGTCTGTGAAATTCAGTTCTACGTATAACATGGTGAGAGTTTTCAACGAGCCACCAGCAGCCGAGTTTGCTAATGATATCTGCTCACATAAAATGTCAGCAACGCGACTCCCTTTCTTAAGGGGATGTTTTGTAAAACTTCACAAGTGACAGGTTCATAGTCCTGTTCGCGAAAGGTCATAAAAACCTGTATTCTCATTTTCCGCTGCTCTAGCCGATAGCTGTGATTTAGAGCCTGCAGTTTGGCAGCATGATTGCTGCCGCACCGAGGAAGAGGCTCCGTGCATACCGATACCGCGGCCTCAATTTGGCAGGCTAAAAGTCTCCTAAAATTGTGAAGTGCCGCCATAACTTTATATGACTTCATTCCAAAACCTCAGCTATTTCTAAAATAAAGTGCTTAAAGACATTTCAGGGCTCCAATTACAGTATTTAAAAGGAAATGTACTGCTGGAGACCTTGCAGCGCTCGTACTCGGATCCTCCTGCAAATCTGCACTCAAATGCTTCGAAATTGGATCCCACAGAGTGAAGTTACTAGAAATCAGGGCAGCATTTTTTACTTCATTTTCCAATGACTTTATATGGCTGGGAAGCGAGAAGCATATTGGATGGATTTACAYTGATGCCCAGGGATGCTGTGATGCCACAGTAAATGGCCACGACGCAAGTTTTTATGTTTACCTGCTGCAGGTAAACCTTCCCAATGCTCGGCCGATTCTGCCACACGCTTGTTTTGTTCCATTTTAGAAAAATGAGTTTAAAAAAAAAAAAAAAAAGGTGAGAAGTATGGCACGAAGGAGGCTCCACAAGCTGGAAGCGATCCCTGGCTCTGCCTGAACACATGCAACTTTTCTGACCAAAACCATCTGCTCAGGCTCCTGAGGGACCCTCTGCCAGTGTAACACTCCTCTTCAGCCTCAACCTTGCAGCGAGTTTCACGTATCTATTTTAATCCCCGAGCAGAAATATCTACGTGCACAAAACTCAAAGCAGGAAAAAAAGCCCAAATCCTTTGCTGATAGAGATTAGATAAATACCTACTAGGAATGTACAGCAGGTATTAATTTGCCATAAAATATAGGTACTTGATTGAGAAGAAAATTTCCATCGAGCCTTTCAACCTGGAAAAGAGCTCTCCTAACAAAATAGAGAAAAATATAGTTCTGTTTTTGTTGAAAATGCTTAGTTCCTAGAAATGGAGCATAACAAGCCCTAAACCAAAGGTACTGAAAGGTCTGACATGGGAAAAACAAAAAATATGTGTTGGGGAGGGGTTTCAACAGATTTTCAATCTTTTTAAGGGAATATCTCCTGTCAAATGTTTGTTTTTCGAACTTACTGCCTCTCAGATGTGGTCAGCACTCTTCATATTAGCTGTTACATTGACAAATACAAACCCGTGTAAGGCTAGGAAAACACCTACAGAATGCAATATGCAATGGGCTTAAAAATATCCCACTAAACCCATTACCACGCCGTTTTCCAGTGCTGGGCAAGCACAAACTTGTGCCCAAAGGCAAAGGGCCCAACAACCCACCCCGGTATTAGCCCCTGAACTGAAATTGCAAAGTTTGGATAAATGCGGCTCCTAAACGATGGCTGGAGAAAGCCGCTTTCTAGCAGCTTTTCCCAGTTTCTTTAATGCACAAGATAAAAATCGGCATATTGGCGTTCTGCGCTTCGCTGAGTCTGAACCAGAAATGATAAGCTGGATTTGTTTCAGGTTCCTTTGGTCCACACAGTGCTTGGAATAGTCTCGATAAGATTTTATCGCAGATTATTTTTCCTGCAGGGAAAGCAAGGCCGCAGGAGAAAAATATAGCATTGTTTGTGCTAACAGGGAAATTAAAAGAACTTGTAATTCTCACATCATAATGTCGAAGGGACATACTCGGAGACACAAAGAGCTGCTGATCGCACTGGGAGCTCCGCATTGGTGGCTTAAAGGTTATCTAGACCCATGGTAACTCCAGCTGCACCTCCTCGTCTCCTTTCCTTTACAGCTCTGAAAAGGCAGATGCAGGAGTTGTAAACAGCCCTGTCTGCCGGCACGCCTCGGAATTGGTGAGCCGGCCCCGCGCGCGTCCCGCAGCACAGCATCCCGCCCCGGCACGCTCCCCCCCGCCGCGCTAACCGCCCACCAGCCGCCGCAAACCTCATGGCAGGCACGGCACCCGGCAGCTGTGACTAACCGCTATGACAATTTACAGATTTTTAAACCCGATTATACCTCTTCTTGAATACCTGACAGGACTGAACGCACAATATCCTCATTCCTAACGTCTGCAGAAGAGTTACAGAAGTAAAGACCAATAATCTATATTAAACACGCCTTTTTTAAGCTGTTCCTACAAAACCCCATTAAAGGTGCACAGAAACGTGCAAGTCAGCCCATAACAAGCTCCACGGGTTTCCTCTCTTGCAAGCGCCTGATCACCTACGTTGAGATCAAGGTGGTTTTGCAGAGCATTGCAGATGCAGATGATGGTGGGGAAAATGCACGTGAGATGAGTGAGTCCTTACTGCCAGGCTGCTCCCGAGGAGTGAGCTGAGAGAAGGTAAAGGAATACATCGGTTTTATAGAGAGAGACTGGGTTTCCCCATTGAGATGCAGATTTTTTTATTGCACGTTTGCCCCCATATAACCTATGTGTCTCGAGAACAGAGACCTTCAGGGTAACAGGTTGTTCGAACCTTCTTATCCTCGTGCTGCAAGTTAGCACCAGCTCTGTATGGCAGTCTGTACCTGTTCATGCCTTCATTTTGATCCTTTTCATCATTTGTCTTCATTTTTATTAAATGGTGCAATTTGCCTTTTGTTCTTTGGTGCAATAGTTAATTAATCTCTCTACCATACCGCCTACCACAGAGTGCGCCGTCCAAATGTTCCTAGAACCAAATTTTGATCTGCTTTTTTCTACAAAAATGATATACTAACGGGTGGAAAAAATATTGCTTAGAAAAATTAATCAACATCAACTACCCCAGCTCCTCCTGATTAGCGAGTCTTGTATTTATTCAGTAACTCATTTTAAGGAATGCAGTTACCTCCCTGCCCCCCCGCCCCCATTTTAGACCTCAAATTTATGGTGCGAGGCAGCAGCAGCATTTGCAGGTTGGATGTTTACCTAATTAGCTGTAGTTAATGGAACCTTTTATATAAAGCCCTTTCCCAGTTCTGGTACTTCCCCAGCAACGTCCTTCAAATTCACCTGTTTAAGACGTGATAAAACAGGACACAGAGAAGCTACCATGCTTCACCCAGCACCACATCATCTTGCTAGAGCAACCCCGGTGCCCTAACCACCAAACCTCAACCTTCACCACAAACTAGGCTACAAAGATCAGTTTTACCCAACCTCGTTCAGTCTGACACCTTTCAGATCAGAGATGACGGCTCTTCAACAGGTATCATCCGAAAACAAAACGGGAGTCCAAAAAATCGCGTTATGCACTTCTCTACCTTGAGCTAAGTCTTCTATGAGCTCCACAAATGACCAGGTGCTCTACTACGGAAAATTCGCTGATGGATGTTGCACGTCTTCGAGTGCTTAACAAAATAAAACCTGCTCCTGCATTTGCAATGCCGAACAGCATTTCTGCACACGTCTTCAAAAGTACACTCCTGTGTCATTATACCCCAGGAYGAATGTTTATTGATATTTCAACTGTACTCTATTGGGTTTTTTTAATAACAAAGTGTCTTTATCCCATTCACAATAATATTCAGTCTGAGTCATTGTCTTCCATTGCCGAAAATGGCTGTGAAGCCAAATGGGGAAGAAAAGGAAAAAGGTCCGCACAGCATGTTACRATAATTGTAATAGTTGTCCTGTAATACCTATTTGTTCTGTATTATTTCTCTTCTAGATCATTTTCATTTCAATATATAATGCGCCCATCACATTTGGAAAATACATATGTAATTTCTATGTTTTGCATAAAAAGTATGCAACAAATATTAACCCGTAGTAAAGGCGGCCCTGGGATCTTCGGGAAACTAACTGTACTAGARAGTCGCAGCAACCACCTCTCTCTTTTGTACCTTACCAATCTCTACCTTCTGCCAAGCGGTAGCTCTGCCCATCGTCTCTGGTTGAACAATTCAAGTTGCATGTTCGGTTTATGGTTTGGGGGACCCGTTTTGTCACTGTTTGCTTCTTTATTCCATTTGGAACTGATTGCTATTAAATCAGCGCGAATTCCCCTGCACCATTACCAACCTCAATGACTGAGGACATGAGTTGTTTCCCACCCAGCAGCTCTTGCACAAACAAGCACATRGTGTCCCACGCATGAAGTGCTGCAAAGCTCCACACGGCTGTTTGCTCAGGGAAAACCGGGACATGTGGCACTGYATTGCTCTGCTCCTCTTGTGTTATGGCTAATGGTGGGCTCCCTTCTTGGTTTGTGACAGTCTCCTGTCTCAAGTCTTCTCATCAGTTAGAAGCATTTGGATTTCTGTATAATAGAGTGCAATTGTAATACCAAAATCCTGGAAATCTCTCTGTTCCCATGCCATTCTCTAACTCCTTAAAGATAAATCTTCACATTTCCTTGTGTTACTTCCTCCTAAGCCTAGAACACCACCACGACATAGACTAAGATAGACTTGAAAGGGACCCCAAGACAATGTCCACTTCAACCGCCCCACGCCACGAAGGAGGACCAGCAGTGCCTAAAAATTTCAACAAATGCATGTAAAATATCTGAATAACCTAGGTAACTTGGAGTCTTCCATGTGTCACTACTCCTTCCGATGGAATATATTTCCTAATCATAGAATCATGGAATAGTTTGGATTGGAAGGGACCTTTAAAGGTCATCTAGTCCAACCCTCTCCCATGGGCAGGGACATCTTCAACTAGATCAGGTTATTTACTTAATATCTAACTTGATAGTCCCTTGATACTGCTTCAGGCTGTCTCCCCTTATCCTGCCTACTCTGGATGTGGATATCTCCTCCTCTCTGAAGCAAGCTCAAAGCTGTCACCAGGTCTATCTTCTTCTCCGTACAACCAGCCTTCACCAAATATCTTGTCCCGCAGGCCCCCGATCATTCTTGCTGCTCCCATTCACATTCTTCCCAGTTGCCCCTTCCCATTGGGACACTCCATGTCCTTCTGACAGTAGTGCTTGGGCTAAGACCTGCCACATATTGGCCAGGTTAGAAGAAAAAAAAAAAAAAAAAAACCACCACAAAAAAACCACAAAATAACCCAGTCTCACGAACAGTACATGAGATGACAATGTGCAGTCCAACTGTTTATATTCAACGGCAGTCTGGTGCACCTTTGTGGGCGGACTATGCCCGGCAATCCCATATATCACTGCCATTCTGATACACATCTGACTAATTCATGGGCTCAAGACCTTTACTAACTCCATATGTCAAGGCATTCAAGCAGGGAAAGGGCTGGATGGACTAATGTCAACTGACAGCTGATGTTGACCTCTCTGAAGCACCTGCTCTGACAACCTCAGCCCAGATAGCAGCATCAAGTGTGATCTTCACAAGCCACAACCTAATCACTGCCAACTTCAGGTCCAGAACTCCTGCAATTGGCATAAACAGCTTACCATTCAACCCTTTAAAAAAAAAAAAAAAAAAAGAGCTATTTCTGTTTTGATGACAAACTCTTGTTGACTATCAAGCACAGCAGGAGAATTTCAGCTGCTCCTGGTACAGCTACAATACAAATAATTCATGGAAGCTGTTCAGATACTCAACTGGTATGAATCACTGCCACTCCAGGGAAGTCAAGAGGCCAGAACCACTGTTCATATTAAAAATATATAGATCCCCAGAGTCCCCTGCTGACTTTTACCTGCTAGTGATCTAGAACAGTATTTTCTGACTAATCCTTCAAAATCTTTTTTTTTTTTTTTTTTTTTTTTTTTCCCCCAGCCTCATCAAACTCCTCACACTCATTGTGCCTACCGGGACTTTGTAACTCACCCTAAGTCTTCACTCTGTATATACATGATTCAGCTGTAACCCCCTTTTCTCCCTTTGTCTGGTTCCCCAACAATTCAAAGTAGTACCCAAGATAAACACAATGCTTTTCCATTAACCGGTTCGGTGAGTACTGTCCTGCCATTAAGTTTTTTTTATTTTAAGGCATTGGTCTAGCTGGACCAATTGATATGGAAATGAGTGTAATTACCAGCATAAACAATCTGTTATTTTCCATACAAGTCAGAGCACCGAATCACAATAGTCTACTACATTATCATCTGAACAGGAGGAGGTAGCTAATGGGCCTTATGTTAAAAACCAGGTTACTTGCATCTTCATTTGCAAATGAAAAGCAAGAATGACAGCTGGATAGTAAAGATATGACCATTGATCATACTGCCATTCTCAGGACCCCCAGGCAGAAAACCCAGGTATCAACCAACCACAAAAGGTTCTCAGCTCTTAATGCCATCCACTTCATGACAAGGCTCCAAAAATTACTGATGGTCCACCGAGTGTGTCACCCAGCCCATGTCCAGCTGAACACAGGAGGTTTCCCAATTAAGTTTCATGTGTATTTGAGAAACTACACTACAAAAGCTACACATTTGCCTTCCCAAGTTGTGATATATACCAATGGACCAAAGTCTCCCAAGGAAGCTGTGGAGAAGCAGCAAAAYAAGTGCTGTGCATCAGTAGGGGCTGGTACAAACCATCAGTTACACAACAGATATGCCCAACACTGCCCCATCTCCAGTTCTCAGTCCCGATCCCTATCACTGAGCTACATGATGTCTTTAGAAGACCAGTTGGGCACAGCCGCTGGGCTGAAAGGAGCACTGGGGGCAGCAACTATGTACACTGACTTTGTACCAGGAAAAACACCGTGGAGCCCTTGTTTAAGCAGGAATTAATCACCAAGTTCAGCTGTAACAAGTAAGATAGGCAGAAAAGTCTTCAGCTCYGTGACAGGAGGCGTTTAATGGCAAAGCTGAATTAAGGAGTTATCCCTCCCTACTCTGAGCTGCTTGCTCACAACAACTGTTGCCAAAAAAAGAAGGGAAAAAAGGATTATTTTTAAGTGTAATTAGTTCACCCACCAAGTTCCTAGTGCAGCCCCATAAAGAGCTGCATGGACACAATGACAAGGACGTGCAAGTGATAACGGAAGACCCAAAATGCAACCAAACCAAAACATCAACCCTAAAACATAAAACAGTATCTTCTGATACTGTTGCTTCTGATACTGCATCAAGTGAGAGTACAGTTTTTTCTGCGTTTCCGCAACACAAGCGCCAGGCAGGACCAGGAGGCCAGTCCCCAGCTCCGATCGCAGCAGCACACCTCGCCTGTGAACTAGCATTGCGGCACGGCTGTTTGCTCAAGGCAYGTCCCCTCCAGCAAGGAGAAATGGCAGTGCATGCAAACAGGGATGATGGGACACTCATAAAGTCCCCGACTGATGTCCAGCCAGAGCGATAATAGCACTGTGTTCTGCCTCAATAGTGCTGCTGCTATTAGCGGTGTTTGTATTTAATATATCCTTGCAAAGATGCTGCTTTGTTCTTTAGGAACAGGACTCTCTCCCTCAGTGTCCTGGTTTTCCCTTGTCCTCCTACATATACTCTTGACTCAATGGTTAAAAAAAAGAAAACTAAGTTGAGAGGAGGTCAAGCCACTCTTAAATCCATATGCATTAGAGCTCCCAGAAAGCAAACTAATTACACTGAAAACGACGAGCTGAACAGAACCAGCGTGACACCAAAAATGACCATTCAAGATGTGCTAATAAGCTCCAATACATACATTATTTCTCACTCAAAATAAGACTGGGAAGCTTTAAAAATCAGGTTTCTTTTTGCGAAAATAATCCTGTCAGTGATGCATTTATAATGCAATATGTATGTGAAGCTCTGGCAGCCCTGGCTTGGCTCTGCTCCCCCACACTCCGATGGCCCCTATGGGAAACGGCATCYCTCCCCTCCCAGGGGATGCACGCACAGCACCATGCTCAGGGCAACGCTCCAGAGACCCACCAGTCCCGTCCCCCCCCCCGAGGGACACTTAATTGATAATCCTGGGAGAAAGCTAAAACTACCTACATACTCAATTATTTTTTTTTCCTACAAGAAGTTTTTCCTCATTCTTTACTGACTTCAGAAATTATCTAACACATCCTCTTTCAGTGAGGAAGAATGAGGCAGTCAAATCATAAAGAACATCCCAGCATTTGTAGCGACTAATGGATATAAACAGCATTTTCAGATCTGTCAAAATTAATTTACAGTACCTTCCAAAGTTTCTTTTCAGTACCTACAGTTGCAGAGTTAGATGGGTTTACAGCTGCAAATCATTTTTGAGAATAGTCTGAAGAACGAGGCTATTCATCAATGCGTTTATTGATATGGGTAGAAAGAATAACAGATGCAATATCTGCTAAGGGGACATCACACGATACACGCTTTAACTAATTTTCAATCTGAAAAAAAAGAAAAAAGCATATTGTATCTCAGGGAGGCTCCTATCGTTTGCCTACTGCTCTCTCTTTAGGTACTTTTAGCACCTGATTAATTAATAATTGTTGCTTGGGTTATGCTGCTCGGCAACTCCTGTACCCTGGCTGTGAATCATAATCTGGCACTAAAAATGTAATAGGTGCATTGCAACGCTATCCGAGATGCACCCTGTTGAGCGTTAAATAACTTTTTTTTTGTAAATATAGTCCTTTTTTTTGTTTTTGAACGTGAAAGCAGCACTATGCTTCGATAACTCTACCTGTCATCAATAGCAGTAATTAGCACTTGTGTTGCTTCATTGAGAGATTACCTGATAGAGTCCAATTAGGGATTCTTTTTTTTTTTTCACCGTTGTTTTTCTAAAGCCATCACGGCACTCGGCTAAGCAGCATTTTCATGCTGTGCAACCGAGTTCATTAACCACAAGTGGTCGGCTGGAGGGTGCTTTTTGGTGCTGTTTGTAAAGGCTGAGCCCTGGGAGGCTGGCGGTGGCACCACAGATCGGGCCAGACAGGAAAGCTTCAAAGGTTTTCCCCAAAAGAACCATATGAAAAATGAGTTTCTGGGACAGACAACAACAGAGAGAAGGAGACCTGCTGTATCGCCACTACAAGTAAATAACAATAGCAGCCATAAAAGCAAAGCATCCATCCTTCCGACATCATCCCCCCCCCCCCGCCCCGCAATTGCAGGGATCCAAATAATGGGATGAACAGGTTATTTCGGTACCAAAACCTGCCCTGGCCAAACTCTGCAGCGGGAAAGACACAGAGAGAGACAGACTAACACGGCAAGAGGAGCGCAGGAGCACCAGCACCCATCACTAACACGAGCAATGACATACGTGCAGCCCGTTTGGGGATGACCGCCCAAGGCTACCCACCCAGCAGAGTTATCTGCAGCACCTCGGGGCCCCGGCAGGGTCCATCCCATCGCCGGGGCTGTCCAAGAGGACCAAGCGGAGCTGGTTAATGAGCGTGCTTCATCGCCGTGGAGGATGGCGGTGACAAACGAGGGAAATCCCGACCTTGCAGCAGCTCTCCCACAGAGCCCGGCAGCTTTGCGGTGGCCACGCAAGGTCATCAGACAGCGTCTGCCGGCTAGCCCAAAAMCAGTGCAAAACCTCAAGGCAAGCTAAAAATCTCGGCTAGCAGGCAGAGAGAGCCGAGGGCCACAGCAGGCTCGGAAAAGTCATTTAAAACTGCATGTTTGTCCCTGCCCTCTGGGAAAAGCACCCGCCATGCCCTCCAGCAACCACCACCAGCTCCCAGGCAGGGCTGCGGTCACCGTCCCTGCCCTGGGGTTTGGCAGTAACGGTTTGCACTGAGTAAATGCCACAGAGCTCCAGGAAAAGGGGCAAGCACTGGGAAGGACCTTACCAGAGGGGGGTTCTAAAGGCCAGCTCAGCCTGGTTGAGCTCTCCAGAGCCAGCCCACTGACCGGCATGGATCGCCACGTCCTGCAACTTARAAAAGTATCATTCGCTTTCTGAATTTGCACCCTATTTTTCCTAGTACGTGCAAGTTGTCTTCTGCATAAAATAACAGCGACAGGAGGTTTAAGCGGGATGTCCCACGCAAGATGATTTCCAGTTCTGACCTCGTGACGGAGAGGAGCAAGTTGGCTGCGCTCCYCGGTGCTGCCCAAAGGGTTTGCAATCCCCCACCCGCCTCCATCAGCAGAGCTGACAGCAGCTGGGAGAGCACCAAAAATCAGTCTTCGGGTGCAAAGGACAGGCAGCAGCTACTCTTACTGTTAGTGGCTGTTTGGAGGGGGAGGGGGTGGGGGAGTGGGGGGAGGGTTGGGGTTTTTTGGGTTTTTTTGGTTTGGGTTTTGGGGGGGGGGGGGAGTGTTTAGGGTTTTTGTTTGGTTGGTTTGTTGGTGTTTTGTGGGGGATTTTGTTTGTTTTGTGTTTGGGTTTTTTTGTGTGTGTAGTTTTTTTGTTTTGTTGGTTTTTTTGTTTTTTTTTTGTTTTTTTGTTTTTTTAATTCCTCCATTTCTGGACAAGAACTTCAAAGCCCTACAGATAACAGATAAGTGTTCACCTCCACATAACAAGGCTCTCGAGGGGAAAAAAAAAAAAAAAAAAAAAACGAAAATAACCATAACAACAAATTCTTTCATAACCTCAATCCATTCCCTGCACTGCCTGGCATGAATACCACTTGCCACAGCTCTTCTGGGCAGAGCTGAGGAGTTCAGAAGTGCAGGCTTTTGGGATCGCAAAGAATTTCAGAGATGCTGACAYGCTGTGCCAGGAGGTCTGAAAAACAGCACCTTCTTACAGCACTCAGGATCACRAACATTTGCCTCTGCCTTGCTATCACTTTCATGGAAAGAGAATAGGACAGAGTAATAAAGCTTTTAGTGAAACTAATTAAAATTAAGTTACTCACAATTTACAACCCGCTCCTTCTATATTCCTAAAAATAACACCAATAAAAAGACAGACATTCTGAACTCTCTATTAAATAAACAAGTTTTGGCTTTCTCTCACTTTTATATGTCAGGAAAAAAAAAAAAAAAAAAAAAAAAAAAGAACCAACAAACACTGCTGTTATGCCCGCATCTTCACCAGCAATAATTCTGGGCAAAACCATTAATCATGAAAAATTTATTCAACACATTTTGCCTTTTCTACTACGTGTGAATAATCCACAAATTAAAAGGAGACCAACTAGGGTTACCACCGTGATGATTAAAAGCTTTGGAAGAAATACAAACCCTTGTGCTTCAGGGCATGCGCTGAGCTCTAGTTAAGAGCAGCTGGGAAGAGCTGAACCAAAACTGCAGCAAGTGAGGCCAAAAGTGCTGTCAGGAGAAAGGCTTCCCCAAAGGGCCAGCACTGCCCCTTGCCAGAGGTGGACACCAGACCACAACTGCTGAGCTGTCTGGGCACACCTGAAAAGCCCTTATGTATTATTTGTTGTTTAATATRCTACATTTCCCTAACCCCAAAGCAGCACGCCGGCTCTCAGGGTGGTGGGCGGTAGGAAGCTTCACTGCTAGCAAGTCTAGCAGGTATGACAGGGGTTTCTAGACAGGTTTTTGCACAGGATCCCACAAACTTGCTGTAGTGGTTTAACCCCAGCCRGCAACCAAGCCCCACCCAGCCGCTCGCTCRCTCCCCTCTGGTGGAATGGGGGAGAGAATCGGAAGGGTAACAGTGGGAAAACTCGTGGGTTGAGATAAAGAYAGTTTAATAGGGAAAGCAAAAGCTGCGCACGCAAGCAAAACAAACCAAGGAATTCATTCACTACTTCCCATCAGCAGGCAAATGTTCAGCCATCTCCAGGAAAGCAGGACTCTATCATGCGTAACAGTTACTTGMAGACAAACACCATCGCTCCGAACGTTCCCCCTTCCTTCTTCTTCCCCCAGCTTTATATGCTGAGCACRACGCCATATGGTATGGAATMCCCCGYTGGCCAGTTGGGTCAGCTGTCCTGGCCACGCTCCCCCCCAGCCTYCCGCGCACCCGGCAGAGCGCAGAAAGCTGAAAAGTCCTTGACCAGTGCAAACGCCACTCAGCAACAACTAAAACATCAGTGTGTTATCAACATTATTCTCATACTAAATCCAAAACACAGCACTACATCAACTACAAGGAAGAAAATTAACTCCGCCCCAGCCGAAACCAGGACACTTGCACATGTATATAGCCACCTATTTTGTATGTACACACCCAYGCACAACCACTACTTGTAGACACACACGTGAGCGTGGGATCGTTTCGGTACTTTGCAGCCCGGTCCATCCACAGGGTCCTTCCCAGCCCAGGCAATTCCCAACCCCAGCTTCGGTGTAGACCAGCCTGTCACACAACASAAAGCAGCTCGTACCAGGCACCGGAGATGCCTTGTCTACAGGTGACAAGGTAAGTGTGAATTTTGGGTAATTGCCATTTTTTTAAGCCAGAARAGAGTGGGAGGATGGAATCAACTGCTCAACAAAAATACTTCTGGCTGCATTTGGGAGACAAGCAAATTGGTGAAAAAGTGAACTCTCCTCATCCCCAGGAACATTTTCYTGACTTACAGCCAAAAAAAAATGTAATCTGTGATGCGTGAAAATCTCCTAAAACACACAATTCAAAGAACAGTACGAAGCCAGAAAAATCCCTGTGATTTTGGGAGTGTCTTTCAAATCAGTGACAGAGCAAGTAACAAGTACATGAAATGAGACAGAGCTGAAATTAACTTATGACAAATGTTAAATATYGATGTAACAATCAAGGACCAAAGCAAAAGCAGGAGAAAAAAGGGCCCACGATTAATAGTCCTACGTTTCCTACTCAGACAGACAATCCCATCAATGCTGCAAACATTGTCATGTCCCTTGCAGAGAATTAATAGAAATACCATCTTTCTCAGGAAAGGCACAACCTCTTTTCTGCAGGCACATCAGCAGCACAGAAATTTGGGTTACGTTTTCAAGAGGACATTAGCTCAACTCCCAAATGTTTCCTGGGTGCAGCCAGGTATCTCCTCAATCCTCACTGCAGCTTTTTACAGAAAGGATCTCAAAGCACATTTCATGAAGAAGCCTGTACAATTTCACAGATGGGGAAACTGAGGCGCTCCTGCTTTGCAACAGTATAAARCCCCAGATATCAAGCCCCTTTCTCAGTTCGGCAGCTTGTCCAGGCTCTGTGCTGCATCCTGGGACAAACCAAGGACCCCACATCACAATTTCAGAAAGTGAGGGATTGTTCATCACAGCTTTTAAAGCAGACACTGGCTGACCTCTTCACCAGCACTGGAGTATTTTTCTTTTCTGTTGTATTTGCTGCACTCTTTATCATCTTCCCATTTATTTTAAGTCCYGCTAAGCCCAGTGGGTTTGCAGTTTATATTGCGCTACACTGATCCTCCTCCTGTCTGTTTTTTTGTAGCATATGGCCATGGAGGTTATAGTCTCTCYTTCACTTCTGTGTCTAGCTTTATTACCTTAATTTTTTTTTTAATGCCAAAATCTATATGACACTTCTCTCTGTAGGCACCTCTTCTGTCYGAATTCCGGTTTTATTTCCACCTTTTTTCCCTTAACTACTCTGGATGTCCACAACGTACCAGTGCAAAGCCTGCACCACCACCAGAGGGTTCAGACACAAGGAGGAGAAATACTGCTCGTGCTCAGATTATTTGTTAATTAATAGCAACTTATTAGCAATAACATTAGCCCTATTTGTTAACTGCTAATAATTAGCTATTGCTAAACCTTAGTAGTAACAGCAGTCCTGTCGTCTACCTCCACTCCGTATCTTGTCACAAAAAAAAAAAAAAAAAAAAAAATCCCTACCCAATTTTCCATTTTCCTTTCCCGTTCCAGGCAATTTTGCTCTTGGTTTCTCCACAAATCGTTCATGACAGTCCTTACTGGTGTCTTGGGTACCTGGTTTTCTCACGGAGCAGACAGTCCTCCTTGGACAAAACCAACGTCTTCATGGAAATGAGAAGGACCACATATTGATCTGTTCACAGCATTTTGACTAGGAAAGTTTCCTAACAAATCAATCTTTCAAACTGAAATGCTGAGTTTCGTTAGGAACTCATTCAATTTTGCTTTAGATGCTACCAAGTGCTGTGACGTTTTTGCAAACGTGTTCCTGCCATTTTCATGGTTTGCCCCAAACCACTATGATCTGCGCGGTCCTTCGTGGCATAGTGCCAACCGCCCACCTCGGACCTCGAGATAGCGATGGCTGGGTGAGGTGTTTAACACCAACATTAAAGCCGGCGGAGCACTCTTTGGAGACTGTTCAGTTTGTGTGGCTCATCACACAATAGGATACACCACTTTTACTTAAATTTCTGCAGTAACAACTCAACACTTTCCACCTGTGTTCATGCATTAATTCCTTTCTCTTTCATCATTTGCATTTGATAAACATATTTCTTGTTCAATTACAATTACCCTACTGAAAATCCATCCTATTTATCATCTTACCCACTATAAACTAAGGAGCTGATTTTGATACACCTCCTGAGAAGCTGCCTCATACAAAGTCTCCCTCATCTGAACGGGTCTGGCAACACTCCCAAAGCCATACACTGAATATAAATACTAAAACCCAGTCTTTACAGGTGAGGAAGGGACAAAAAACTCTCTCAGGGCACTACCTGCAAGGCCAAGCACAGCTCCTTTTCTGTTTCATTTCCCATATAAGTTAGAAAGTTTAAGAAAAAATTTTAACCCCTATTAAAGAAGTGAGGAATGATGCAGCTTCAAACCAGGAAAAAAGAAAAACCTTTCTGTCTACAAAATGTCAAAGGTGGAAAGATGCTGTCCTTGCCATTTGCTTTCTTCTCTCTTCTAATGAATGGGAGTTTATCATTGAGAGCTATTTTTTAAACAGAAGTACCAGAGTTAAACAAACAGTGAAGGCTTGATCTTCAAGTAATGTAAATCAGAGGAGCTCCATCAAAGTAAAATCTATTTATGCCAGCTGCGGTCCTTGTAATGTAATTTCAAGGCATTCTTGTCATCTGCTACTGACTTTACGAGGGGCAGAAGGCAGAAAATTTACCGAAAGCCAAAGGAAAAAGATAGTAATAGAGATGCCTTAGTGATGATTACAGAATCGATACGACAATGACGGAGACTAAATGGCTATGAATCATCTTGTTAAGTCTAGTTGGTCTGCAGGACTGCCCCAAAAGAGCAAACAACCAACAAAAAAAACCCCAAAGTGACTCATCCGAGCCCCGCGGCTACTAAACCTGTGCAGAGGACACGGGGCTGTCCCGAGTGCCACGTCACCGGGATGCTGAGGGACATGCCAGCTTTTGCAAGCCCCCGGTCGGCGCAGCATGCCATGCCCTCGTGCCTGCCCTGCGTCCCCGGGAAGGAGCCGGGTTTCCGGGGCCGGGCGAGCTGCGGATGCCCGAGAGGGAGAGCAGGACAAGGGCAACATTGTTCCCCACGCATCGCCCGGGTCGCTGGAGTTCACATCGCTTTTTTTCCCCAAAACTTGTTTATAGGAGGCAGTTACCATCATTCATTTTGACATTAAAAAAAAAAAAACACAACAGCAATAATACCACGGGGGAGCGAGGGAGAGTGCCCAACGATGACAGGGCACAAAGGTATGCAGGGAATGAGGAGGAGGAGGGAAGCACCCCAGCCGCCCAGGGCCCATAAATCATACCGGCTGGACGATGACCTTTCCCATGCTGCCCACTGCTAAAGGTTTCTGACGTGCAGAGTCCTCCTCTCCGCTTTGCGGGGACAACGGGGGCTCATGAGTTATTAAAACAGGGCCTGATCGCACGTCAGAATGAATAAAGCTGTTYGGAAAAGAGGGAGATAAAAGGTATGAAAACTTTACACAAGCACGAATGCAGGTCAAAAATCTCCTGAAGGGGTAGGGGTGGGTGTTTTGGTGCACATCTATTTTTGYCTTCGTGGGCGATGCTGCTGCAAAGGAGGGCTGCTAACATCAGTTGCGACGCTCACGCCAAGACCCGGAAAGGGCAACAGCTCTTGGCCMGCTGGATTTCAGTTTGCGAAGAAGAGAGCAATGGGAATTTCACTGTCACTTTATAGACAGCATTTCTGATCAGAAAGAGAGCTGAGGCGGTGACTTTCTTCTCCTCGCYTTTTGCCACCATCACCCCCAGTCGTTTTAACCTGTGTTTTGAAGGATATGAAACTCTCAGACCACTGGACCGTAAAGTCAATTGTGCTCTTTCTTCTGCATACACAATCGAGCAACTTTGGTGCCGAACTGGAGTAGCTCCGACAAGAGAAACTGAAGTTTCTTGTGCACACTATAAGTTATACATAGCTTATACACACATGTAAATACAGTTATAGTCACAGTATGTATATAGTTATAGTATAAAAGGTTACATTTTCATTTCATTTCAGGGCAAAACACGAGTTTCCTGGTTTCTTAATTTCATTTTCGCAGAAGGGAAGTTTTCCCGCAGAGACTTACATCTGGCTGATGACTTCTTGTAGGAAGAAGCTAAGCTTCTCAATGGGAAGGGTTGGCAGGGCTGGGTCCCTGCGTAACAAACAGATGGGCGAAATTTTCTGCTGGACGTTATTTTTAAATGTGACGGGATCATCAAGACATTACACAATAATTGTCACACCACGACTTCTTTGCCTGCCACAGATCAGGAACTGTAAATAAGCTCCCAAGGCAACAGATATCCTAGTGCAGGCTTTAATCTATCAAATATGGTAATTGTTAGCACAATCTAACAACTCACTGGCTTGCAAATTAATCAGTCTTAGCAGCAAGGTGCATCTTTTTATAACTAATGCTTGGCATATGAAGTGTGGCTAATAAGATGCCTCTAATTTAAGAGTCTCACAACTTCCTCCTTAAGGAGATAATTGCTCACATCGAAGGCCTCGACCCCGAAAAGGCTGCAGAGACCAATGCTCACCACCGCTCACCAACTGCTCCCTACCCACAGGAGGGGAGGTCAGAGCAGACCACCGCTGGCTGGAGTGTGGAGAAGGACATCACCGGCTACAAAAAGAACAGTATGGGATTGCAACTCATCAATATATACGACCTACTGGACCAGAAAGGTTATGTAAGTTCTGACCCAGAAATACGCACCTGATTGTTCAAGGGTTTTTAACAATTTTGACCTAACAAATTTCAACAATGCATTTTAGACGATGCAAAGATGGGTTCAAAACCCGTAGGTTTTGAACAATGCTTATAGTTCCTTCTTTCTAGCATCATCTTACCCCTCTCGCTGTCCAGACCTAATCAAGCATCAAAGCCTTTTCTCGCACACAGTCCTCTTCTTCCCCTAATCGGTGTTCACTCTGCCCAACTGCCCCCAACTCGCTTCTCCAGCTGGTCCCCATCCATCTGCTCCTCAAGGAGGTGGCCAWGGTCTCATGAGCTTCAGCCTCAGGCTTCTCCCCAGAGCTTTACCTGCATTATCTATCAGATTGATTAGCCTTTCCTGGTCCCTCCCTGTGACCCCCCTCAGACATGAACTTGTTTAAAAGACAAAAAGTTTCAGCTAGGGCAGTACTTCTCTCGGTTGAGGAGTGAAGAACTCACCCGTACTCTAGGGCACCGCAATGTAATAAATGCTGGTAGTAGGGGTTGTGTCTTTTCTACATAATGTCTTCGTAGTCTGCAGTGATTTCAAAGAGGGTAGTGAGAAATCTGAAGAAAACTGAGGGGACGACCTGTTACAGAATATTAATGCAAAAGATACAGGTCCTGATAGACTTAGAGCCTTTCCTAAAGAAAGCTAGGGAGAAAGGGAATTTACTGTGTAACTTGAAAAATAATAATTGGCTAGTAAATCCACCATCTCCACTGATGTGATAATCAATTGCATATTTGCATGAGTTCATTCTGATGACAAAACAAACGTATTTTTGTTAACAATGAATACCTCCAAAAATCACAAAGATGGGACAGGGCACGCTGTGYGTTAAGTCAGGGATGTGACACTAGACAAAGCAGGTTGAGTCCCCCGAAGCACAACATGAATTTGTGAACAGTTCAGAGATCCCACCTGCCGACCACTTTTATCACTGAAGTTAGCGAAGAGCACAGACACACGSTGCCTCTCCATTATTTCTTAAGAACTAGACCTGAGGGCCACCAAGACTAGCACAAGGCTCAGGCTGGGTCCTGGACAAAACCCCAAGTACCCGTGAAATCTGGAAGGAGATAAAAACAAGCCCTTCTGCTCCCGATTTACCGTGCCCAGCAACACAACACACCTCATTCTCCTCTTCTTTGAATCTTTGTGACCGCAGAGGCATCCAAACCCCAGCGGGGGGATGGCACATCCCTCCCACTCTCAGGTCACACACAAGTGGCCAGAAGCCGATGAACAACTTTGGGAGCAATCTACTGCGCACACATGACAATATTTAAGGAAACAAGAGCAGGATCACCCAAGACTATGGTGGTATCCCAAACTTCCCCCCCAGGGCAGCTTGAGCACTTCGGAGAACTGCACTGTAGACCGAATGATACAGTAGCGACCAGTAACACTAAAAATTCCCCATACAGCACTGACTTTTTTCTGGTTTATTTTGTTCTCCCTGGAAGTCATCAAAATATCTACTTTGAGCACGATGGCAGATCACTGCCAATCTGGTGAGACTCAGCTAATTCTAAATTGGGAACTGTGACAGGAGAGTAGCAGAGCATTAAAGCTTATCTAAGGGAGTGAGTCACTTGAATTAGAGAAGCAGCTATAGAATTTAATAGAAGAAACTGGCATCAACTAATTGACGCTTATGATTGCTATTATCAGAGTTTTTATAGAATTGTAACCTAGATATCACTATATAAACATAAAATTAAATAACTGATGTACAGAATCAAACCCCATTATACTTCTTTCTTTCAGTATACAACTGCTTGTTTAAGAAAAGAATAGCGGACTGATTTAATCAATTAAGTTCAAAGGACCAGCACATTATCAGAAGGCTGACACTGTATCGAGTGAGTTGGCACTTGCATTTTTAATTCGGTATTCCATTTCGTAGTTAAACTTTATTGGCTACATTATTTATATAAGCCTTTTATCTTCTTGAAAAGCAAGAGGTACCTCTTCAGTAAGATTTATTGTTAGAATGACATCGCCCTTACTTTTTCTTCGCATCCTTCTTTCTGACACCAGTGTGGTCCAAACCTCTCGCGCTGCTGCAGCTACTGAGCAGTAGCACAAAAAAGGCGTGTAACTGTTTAGCACACGCTCTCCCCGTACGTTAAAAAGTGGGAAGGAGACCTGGCTGTTCCCACATGACAAATTCGCTTTGYTCTTCCCAACCCCAGCGTTACAAAGAGAGGAGCCCAGCAGTTTCTCCTCTACAGCTCCAAGTCTCCCGGCTCAGAACGGCAGCACAGTAAATCAGCTTTAGAAGTAGTATGTTCAGAAATTGCAACGTCTGGGTAAAAACAGCCAGAAAAATCTGCTCCAAGTCCTCGCTTCTGCAGATGCACGAATTCACACGGGTCTCCTCTGCATGCCCTTCTGCAAATATTTAAGTGAATGAGTTTCRCTCTCACCAGTTTAAAAACTTCACACCTGTGTCTCTTTACCAGGAGTTAAGTTTTATAGGCTCGGGGAGCAAGGGAAAAGAAAAGCACAGGCACAGTTTACGAGCCGAAGGATGATGGTGAGACTGCGGGCACTCGGCTTTACATCCCCAACAGTGGAGAGAGAGGCTGGGACACAAGCTCCATAAAGGCCATGCCCCAGTGACACCTCAAACTGGAGGCAACAGCAACGTGCCCCTTAAGAGGCAGTTTCCAAACTGGTGACAAAGCGGGTGAGAGGACGCACAACTCTCCCCCGGGCACAGCCCCATGCCCCTTACCGGTATCGATAGGACCGGGCAGCGTGCAACCCGAATGCCGCACRCTGCCAAGACGTCTTATCTGATCTCCTTGTTCCAGACACGTTGCTCCAGGTAAATCTGAAAAAGGAAGGAGCTGTAGTTTCTGCAAGGGCAGGATCCCACCAAGTCAGTGACCTTTCCTGAAGAAGCACGGAGTAAAAAAAGCACGTCCCTCTCCTGCTTGCGGCCCAATCCCATAAAGCTTTTACATACACTTAAGCTCATCCCTCCGCATTAAAGCACTTATGATGAACTTTAAGCATCTTCTTATGCACCATGGAAGCTCCACAAGGTGCCTCTGGAGAATCTGGTCCTTGACTGCTCACTGAACTGGGTTGGTTCGGCATTAAAAAGGACCACGTTCATCCCTGCACTGGTCCACACGCTGAATGAGAACRTTACCATCAAAAACAGCCTAAACACAGCCAATCCAATCCGCACAGTCAGATCTGATCAAAATTTTTCCCAAAATGACCTCCCTAAGTCCCATCCCAATCCTTTTAGCCACCTTCTAGCATGACCATAACRGAGTGCTCCACACGGGCTATTCCTAACCTCGTGGATCCCACTCCCATGGACAAYGATGCAAAGTCCATCCACTGGAAAGAGCAGGACCATAGAGCAATCAACTGAAGACACACCAACGTGGGTTTCCCCACAGGTATGTGCTCATCTCATGCTCCGAAATCAGGTTTTYCCTCTCCACGTGAGGTTGTGGCACACCGCTTCTATATGAAAAAGCAATATGTAGTCACTAATTGCTCTAATTTATTACTGTTGTGCCTTCTCATTCAAAACATCATTTAGACCCAAGTTAGGAGCTAGACTGCTAAATATGCTTTAATCATAATATTCTTCAAAGAACGAAAGGCAGGCAGACAGCAGCCATTTTGCCTTCATCTGTCTTCTCCTGTTGCCAAAGCCCTTTCAGACGCTCACCCATTTATCACTTCGATAGCAATCGTTAGCTCTTTTCTTCCCAACTCCTACAGACTGATGAGGGTTGTTAGACTTTTTTTTTTTTAATTTACTTTTTTCCTAACTATGCGTGGAGCTAGTGCTGTAATAACTTCTGTCCTTTTATAAAATTTCTCATTTAAAAGGGGGGCACTGAAAATCATATACAACCCTACACAGTCTGTATGGAGACGTACCCCTGGACAATGAACAATCAAGGAGATTTTAAAGCAAAAGGTAATCAGTCAAATACTGCAAGTCCACACTGTTGACCACAATCTAGATTTTACTCTGATGACATTTCAATGATCTTGCTAAATATACACATCAAAACAAGTATTTTGGGTTAGAATTATAGTTGTTTGCTCAAACTTATGAAGCAATTAAATTTAAGCTCCAAAGAATATATGAAATGTATAACCTGGACCACAAACTACACTGGCTATCCCCACTCATCATGGGAGCTGATGTAGCCGTACTCGCCYTTTTACCCCAGATTTCATGGGACCAGCACCAGGTCCAGGCAGACCACAGACGGGACGTGGCCAGRAGAGCCACCGGCAGTATTCCCACAGCGGTGTCTGCTGGAGAGGCACTTGCTAAAAGAMGACTTTGCTCCCCAAAATGAAATTGCCTCAATTTACCTTAAAGGAGGAAGCATTGTCACCAACCCACCTTCTTCTGCCTGGGGAGGCACAAGGGGCAGAGCAGAATAATCTCCTCTGCACCCTTCAGCAGTGCCATGGTTGCAATCCTGCTAATTTATTCCCTTACTGCCAAACACAAACCAGCCAGAGGTATTTGGGATTTTTTGCAGAATATTACCATACGCAAAAAGTAGAGAAAGAAGAAAGGATCCTTTGCCAGAGTTTGATTTTCCACAAGGAATTTCCTTTTAGAAGCACAGATCTTTCTTTTTTTCCCCCTCCCTTTTGAAAAGGTGCCTTCCCAGTTTCAGTTTACTTTCAAATACCACTTGCTTTTCAATTTTGCAAAACATTTGGGTGTCCATTTCAGGATGTGAAGATGTTTTATTTCAGTTCCATTTAAGAAGAAAGATACAAAGAAGTTGACTGAGAACGTGGAAAATTAACAGTTTCTTTCCAGTTATTAAGCTAAGGCAGTCTGAAAACTCAACTGTTAGGGAAAAAAATAAAAATAAACAAACCCAAGAAGAGTAGTTTTCTTTTCTTAAACCAAACAAGATATTCTCAGTGGGAAAGTTATTCATGTGGAAAAGTTTCATCAGCTCTAGAAATAAATGAAATATCCTAACAGGCCACTAAAGTGAATGAAGAAAGCCACCAGTGTTCTTTAAATTCAGATTTGTGGGCATTAATTTATTCAAGGCCATGAAAAAACATGAGCTGAATGCTCATCACCTTTAGCATCCCCACCACCACCTCTCACCCCAGCTCCCACCTTCACTCGACGGCGAACGGCCTTTCTTTGGGAATGCCAGGGAACCCTGTGCCTCATTTCCCACAGCTCTTCATCTACAGCATCAGTTCTCCCACCCCAGCACACCGGGCTCAGCCCCACGGTGCAGAGACGCATTTGGGCATTTAACGGGAACGGCGGGTACCTGCAGAGAGCCCTTTTCTGGGGGTACGACAACAGAAAGCCGATCAGAGGAAATTACCTAAGTCCCTCCAGCAAAAAGCATCTCATCCATCAGAAAAAAAAAAAAAAAAGTGCTCTATAGGCTGAGAACTGCTGACTTACATTTGTTCAACTAATGTCCAATTATTATTACATGAAAATCTACATGGGAAAAAAGGAGTCTAATAAGAAAGCTAATGAAAATTAAGTATTTTACAAGAAAGTTACCTAAGCATAAAGTGAACTAGATATCACACTGGTTTTCAAATCCAGGGGCACCAAAGCTGGCATTCGCACAGGAACGAGTTCTCAGACATGGAAGAAACGGAGTGAGCCAAAATCTTCCAGCATGGTACCTTTCTTTTTTCCTTAAGAATCCATTTTAATACAACACAGGGCATTCAACACAAAATTTGAAAACAGTTCTCTATGCAACATTTTGAACTGAAACTTTTGCAAATAAATGTTTGGGAAAGGAAATCGAGGTTTGGGGTGGGGGCCCCAAAGGGAGCGCAAGCTGCAACCCCCTCCCTTGCAGCCCCAAACTGCTGAGGATTAGAGATGCGTGACAAGAGACAGGGTTCAACCTCTCTGCAGCCTGCTGTCCTGCAGAAAAGAAATGGGTAGCAAATTGTTACGTTGCTTGCAGTTTATTACTTTTTTTCATTTTGATTTCGTCCTCGATTATAAGCTTAATAAAAGCCTCTGCTGCACTTCAGTGCAGGCAGATTTCACTGCTACGCTCTTCACCGACTTCAGCCATAAAGCCACGCTAATTACTCTGAAAGGCTAATGGGAGGAAAAAAGAAAGAGATACATACAAACACACACATATTCCTAGTGAGCCGTCAGGGGTAAAAGAGGGCTACAGCCCCCCAGCTTGGCCAGCCCCATTGAGAGAACAAAGGAGCTTCTGGCCTGGCAGCSGAGAGCGAAAACTGTGGATGCAGAGAGCAGAACGGGGAGAGGGGGAAAAAAGGGAAGAAAGAAAAGGAAGTAACACTCATTCTTGTGTTGTGAGGTCCTTACTATGCAAAGCTTTCACGCTGCAAAGAAAAGTGCTATTGAGAGAAGGCGGAGGGGACCAAAACACTGGGAGGCAAACGAGCAAACACGCTGCAGCAAACACGAAAGGCCCGGGACCCTTCAGCAGCACTGGCACCGCCTGCAAACACAGAAATTATTTAGGAAGCCGGATGATACAATAGGCACCTATTTTTAAATGAYTGAAATAACTACTTTGTTGACAGATCTGCTCTTACCACGCCGCTAACAACCTGCAGATGCACAGCACCTATGTGGATGTTGACCAGCACAAGCACAACGCAAGCCACCACAAGATGGATCACGTATTCACCTCTCCTGTATGCACGTGTAACATTCAGGATAGTCACCTAAATTAGATCTACCTTTCCGTAAAAAGAGGAGGAGAGAAATCGAATTACGAGCCAACACGCTTCAGTCGGATGGGTAGAAAAGCCAGGACAGCCCCAAGCTGTCAGGGCAGTCCCAGCTGAGCACCCCGGGGGCTTGCAACAAGAGGATTTACCTCCTCACTGGCTCRCAGATAGAAACCTCTCTCTTGCCATAGTCCTGCAAAACTGCAAACTCCAAATGCTGCAATTTACACCAGGCATTGTTATTAAACTACAGGGTATCTCTCTTGCATGGAATAAATTACAAGTTAAAACCACTCTCTTTCTCTCTCTCCTCGATCCTTCTCTTCCAAAGAAAAGTCCTCTGAAATTGCATTTACAGCCCCAGCGACACCGATGAAAACGTTCCAAGTGCCGATGTTCAGCACATGCTGGTGTGCTTTGCTCACTGAACTCTTCCTCTGCAGCACTGAGCACTGGGACGGGATCTGTATATACCAGGTGCTCTCACCCAATAGAAAAAATGCCATTTTAGAGGTTTGCCACATTTTTCCTGTTGGATAACACACTGGGAAACATGAGCCACAAATAGCATCGCGCAGTCTTTGCTTGGGTGCAGCTCCCGGCAAATCAAGGGCATTTTACTCAAGTAAGAACCACAAGGCTTATACCTTAGATCACATTTCATATTTCATAATGAATACTACTCTGTTTGGGATGATTTTTACCCACAAATCAAAACGCGTTGCAAACACGAGGAAACCTCATTTTTACCACTTTCCCCATTTGGCAGAAAACAGGAGATGCAGCGAGGGAAACGCCTCACCAGCGGCCAAGAAGTGGGACAAAAGTGTAACATAGGTCCCCCCCGCCCCTTGCCACGCTTTCCCCCAAGCCTCACCACCTCCCTTAAGCCCCTGAGAAACCATACGTGTTCGGATCGCTTCGGAAACACATTTGGGAAGTCCTCCATAAAAGATGAGGTATTTATCTCCCCATACCTGAAATCTTGATATCCTGACAAGCGACAACTAGCCACTTTCTGCACAAAGAAAGAAAACAATTTTTCTGGCATTCCATGTTAATTATACTTTAAAAATATGTAAACTGTAGTCTCAGGAGGAAAAGGGGGGGGGGGGGGAGGGAGAGAAACTCTGTTACAATAGCCACACATTGACAAGCTAACAGACACAAACTAATTATTTTGTGTCTTTCCCAGCAAGTTTCATTCAATTAGCTGCACCGATGAGTTCAAAAGGTGATTAACTGAGGCCTATTCTGCTTTATGGAATTACAGTCCCTCAATGATATATGCAAAGACACAGGGAAATCTTAGATTTAAGCTCAGCTGCCTTGGCTAAATATTGAAAGAAAATAGAGGAGAGGCGGGGGAAGGAGGAAGGCACTCGGCATTCAGAYCTTGTCCGCGGTGGAACAATTAATTTCCCACTCTGCGATGAGATGACTGACCCAGTGGTGTAGCACGCACATAAATACTTGTCTGTCAGCACTCAAATCCTAAGCCAGGAGAGCACCAAAACAGCTCCTCAATGAGGTACCGCCAGTAACACCTGGACATCCCAGGATGGTCACCACTGCACCCAAAAGCTGATCCTTTTAGCCATGTTTTAGAATTACTATTATTGTTTTTCAGGCTAAGAGCTTTTTTCCTGCCCTTAATGCTTTTTTCATTATTTTGTAACATTATTAAGCAACTTCTTAATCTTCTGCCTTTGTTTAGCCGTCCTGATGGGGGGGAACACATGCATCTGGGCGCTTTTCAACAAGTAAGTCACTTAGGATGCTCAGGGCACTCCATCCTGGGCTGAGGAGCAGGAGGACAATAAAGAGAATCTAAAACAAACTTAAAGAACGATGATCGTGATCTTTYGGCTGACCCCTTGCAGGAGGCTTGCTCTGCCCGCACAGCTCCAGACCCGGCCAGATAACATGCACCAGCACCTGCTTCCAGCATCGCCCCAGGGCCTCCAACTCTTTGCTTGCATTAGGACAGGTTTCCAAGGACTGAAGTACCAGAGAGGTTCAAGGGCTCCTTTGGTCAGAAATCCCACCCTTGTTTTTGCAGATTTCCAAAGAACCACCTTTCCCCAGGAGCAGCAAGATGGATTTAGCTGTTAGCACCAGCACTGGCAGCCAAAGCAGCAAAAGAATGAAAAAAAACAAACAAAAACTAAACAAAAAAACAATCCTGACAATAATCATGAAAAAGACAGGAACAAAGTAAGCTTTCAAGTCTCCCAGGCTCTGTGGGCCCCCCCAGGTAACACTCGGTGCCTGTAGCCACAGGTTTCCCTCTGTATCTCCCCAGCACCTTCCAGACTTTCTTTGACCACCAAAATCCAGACCCACGGCCGCATCCAGACCTGCTGCAAAACACCTCTCCGGTACAAGAGCCCCGATTGCCAACAGCACCAGTCCTAGAGTAATACTCAAAGCCCTGCTCTGATTTACAGCAGGGAGCTGGGACCTCAGGTCAGTCAAGAAGAACGCACCTCCTCAGCTGAAACTTGGTGGGAGCTTTATACATTTCTTAATGCAAGATTACCAAGGAAGCTCCTTTTAACTTTCAGTGACTTTTGTGCATTACCGACTTACCCATGCCCCATGGACTACGCAGTGCCTGTGGTTTTCAAGTTGGCATTGGAATCACACCTGGAGACCAACAGCACGAACTGGTCACCGAAAACAATCCAGTCCATCCACTTTAAAGGGGACATTTGGGTTTTGCAGCTTGCCATACGTTTATCCATAAACGCTCATGGCTGTGGGATGGCACTGACACCGTGCAACACCACGCGGACCACAGAACCTGTTGGTCAACCCTCCTGTTGAAGATGTCTCATCATACTGGCATGACATCACATCGCAGGCTATCCTACACATCACCCCTCAGGTGTGGGCATGCATGTCTTCTCTGCTACATACATCATCCCAGAACAGGGGTCTTGAGCCTCAACCACTTTGCACAACACAGCCACTTTAAAAAAAAAAAAAAAAAAAGAATCACCTAAAATAACCTATACTAGCAGAGGTGAGTTTTACTTTCATTGACTGTTATCTTGATTTTCTCACAAGAATGCATGGTGAGCACACAGGTACATAATGTACCAACTGTATTTCAAATGACCTCTGATTCAGAATATATAACTGCTACTATAAACTGCAGGAGTATCGCAAATTATTTATTTAAATTATTTAAAATCCAAACAACAGCTCATAACAAATGTAACAGTCTGACTCAATGGCAGATGCAATTTTCAGTTATTCATTTCTGTTAAAGCACATGCAACGTTAAAAGCAACACATAATTAAATAGATGAGAGTAATACRCTAGAGAAAAAGGTGCCACTTACTGTATCAGTAATTAAAGTGATCTTTCCATTATTCTTGGTTTACAGGTGTCGTTGTCTTTGCCCTAGTAAAATAAGTACTTTCTGCCTTTTGTAGCTTAATAACTGTTTGTTTCTACTTTCTTTGCTCATAGCCACTGGCATATCCGGGCCCTATTTAGACAATTATGTGCTGTTCAGGTATAAGAAATCCAGCATCATATGATCAGAGGGAAAAAACAGCTTGGAGCATATACCTGCAAGAATGATGCTTACAGATGTTCTGACTGTACTACCTGAGCCCACTTCTTTTCCCCTTGGGAGGTTTATGCTCAAATAAAAATTAGATATGCTTATTCCATTTTATTAGAAAAAGCATTCATTACCTCACAACTAAAGAAAAAAAAAAAATCAGCAAGATAACAGACATGTAAGGATTCTTATCATGGCAAATCTAGCATGTGTAATTCACAYTGCATCCAAGATAGTCCTTCTAATTATGTCAACCCTCATCTTTCTTTACAGCATGGTTTACTGTGATTAGTGAATTAGCACAGCGCATTTGAGCTAGTGCGTCCTTGAGAGCTTTCCTGATTGAACTGGCCCACTTCAGTCCAAAAGCTTTCCTCCATGCTTGCACTTCATAAACCAGAGGAAAATAATAAAGTGAAACTGGGAAGCAACTAGGAAGCAAAAGGTCTTAGAAAAAAAAAACTAAACCAAAACCAACAGCAATAACAATCTATTGAATAGGTATTTGTAACAAATGCAGAAGGYGGAAAGCTTAGGAAAAGGGGAAGAAGCAGGAAAGACGCAGGGTACGGCAAAGTCCACTGAGTGAAGTCGGTACTGCCTGAACGTATTTCAGTGATCATCTTACAGGCATAAATATGGAATTTTAGTCATTTAAAGAGAAAGTTTAATATTTCTAGATTGTTACGTGTCAAAAACAAAGAAATCCCTCCTCTGACAAATGCAAGCTGGCATGAATAATATTCATTTATGTCCTAACAGTATGCAACAGGGTACTATTACTATGCAAATCTCTGAGCAGCCCCTGTACATGCACTTACTAACCTTAAAACACCCCAAAGCGGTTAAATGGAAATGGAAGCAGCCTTGGTGAGAGCTTTTACTGAAGCACAGCAGAGGGACAAGTCAATGGGATGTACATCACACGTGGGGAAGGCCAAGTTAGGTCAGAGGAAGAGGAGAAGAAACACCTGCACCTTAACGATCCCTTAGGATCTGCTAAGACACAGCGTCCCAATGAAGGGGATGGCCACCATGATGGTTGTATGGAAACAATTTTCTTTTTGCAGAGCGTTCACTGCGGAGAGCTGGGGGAGGTACCACCTCTTGAAGGATTAAGGCACCATGAAAGAAGTCTGGCCACAAGGAGCCGCTAAATTCAAGGAGTGACCATTCACCTTGACCAGATGACTTTCACCCCGGGGACCCGAGATGAGGCTGCAGGCATAAACACACACAGGCTATAAAGTAACAGACAAATTTCTTCTCAGCCTTTAAGGCTAGACGGGGTTGTGCCAGATGCATCCTCTTCGTCCACATGGGAATTTTGGGAAGGTGCAATGCGTATCTTTGCCGAGAGCTTCCCAATGATCCCAAGAGCTGCAAGGAGGTGGCAGGACACAGCACCCACACCAACGCCGGGGTGCGCATCAGGCACCAGCTATGCACAGCTATTGAGACTGTTCCTCAAGCCCTTGAACAGCACCTTACGAAACGTACCCATATATATTTATATTGTATTAGAAACAAAAGAAAACAAACAAAAAAACCCTGGCAGAGTAAAAACCAAAAATTAAAATATTTATATAAATKTAGGAAAAAATAACTAGAGAAAACAGGGGTAGCAGAGAAGCCCTGCGGCATGGCCAGTGCCCAGGAGCAGACACAGAAGCTCGGGGATGCGGGAGCGAGCCATTTCAGCTGCCAGGACGTGCAGCATGGCACGCTGCACAGAAAAGGAACGGTTACTGCCAAGGAGCTGTAAAGAAATATTGGTGCAGTTAAGTATGCAAATATTTTGTGGTTGACAAAGGAAGTAATAGGATATTTTTTCATCATTTTTCCTTGTGGTAAGAAGAGTCTCTGCGCCTCTTTTTAAAGGCATCAAATAGCAACGCCACAAGCCTCACCATCACCCCCACATTTGACACTTTAAATCCGCAAGCATACACAAATGCATGTATATGCACTCCCAACATACCTTCCCCTTTTTCAGAAATGAAGTGCCACTTTTAAATATTTCCACTTTACTTGCTTTGAATTGCTGGAGATCAAATGAGTCAATTAAGTGCTGTGTCTTTTTTGTTCGGAGGCAAGATGAAGGTAATTTGCTGCTCAGTGCATCTGTTTCCTCATCAGCACAGTAAGGACCAGGCTAATTAGGGGAGGAAAACAATATGGTCATATGGATAGGCCAGATTGCCTGTCACTCAGCTATTCAGCAGGCAGGTTGTGCTATGAGGACAGCAAACAGATGAGGAGTCTTCATCTCCTTCCTCACCGTGCCTCAGAATAAAAGAGGGCTTCAAGCACTCAGATGGTTCCCTGAATATTTTTAGCATTAATCCCAAAAGGTTCCTCCCCCAAGTCCTGTCATCGCTTATGTGCCAGTGCTGAACGTTGCCGCTCTTTGCCCCGGCGAGGAGCCGAGGCGGCACGTGCCAAGGTTTCTATGCGAGCGGCTCACCGGCACCAAGGTCGGGCACGCTGCACCGCTCGCTCGCCCCGGCGGGCAAGGGGCGACCCCGGCTCAGGCAGGCAAGCTGAAGCACCAGCACGTGGAATTTATTACCGATTAAATGCGTGATGCTGATGAAGTCATTCCAATTTCCTCTTCTGTTGACTTTAATCTAACACTGCAAGCCACGGCTCCGCTTTCGGGCGGACTCGGTGCAAGCGAAGGCGGGGTGCTCCCTGCTCCGAGACCTCCTCAGGCAGCCAGCGGGAAGGCACCCACCGGGAGGATGGCTGGCTTCGTAACGCATCAAAACCTTCACAATCTCTGCCTCCCCAATGCCTCCCACACCAAGATTTTTTTAAAACACATGTTTTGAAAGCAATTGGAACTTGCAAGAAGCAGCGCATGATGTAGATCCATCGAAAAAGCTGTTCCTTCACTATCTGACACTGAAAATTCCTAATTATTTTTCACCATTTTTAGTTTCAATAGATTCAATTGGGCATACGATTTCAAACGCCTCTGACTCTGCAGCATTGCATAATCACGGACCCCAACGCAACAACCACGTGGGTGAGTGCCCTGATTCAGCTTTCAATCACCAATCCTAAATCTGATGTCAAAAATTATTTCCTTGGTAAACTGCAAACATGCGAGTGCATAAGAAAAACAACTTTAAGGAGACGAGCTAGAGATAAGTAATTCCCAGTCACTCGCGTGCAATCCCACTGCAGCATTTCTGTTTATTAGGAGAAAATATGGAATATCAGAGGAAGTTCATTTATTCATTGGCCTGTAAAATCAAGTAGCAGTAGACATTACATTTACTACATCTAAGCTTTATTTGCTACTACAAAATGAAATGGTATAAGGTACAGAAAGCAAGTTAACTCATATCAAGCATATCATGAAGGCAGTCAACCTAACCAAGGGCTTTCATTTCTCCCTGTCAGCCACCACAAGACACAGAGCGAGTGCTCGATGCTGCAAATACAGCTTCTTTAAGGAAAAAAAAAAAAAAAAAAAAAAAAAAAATTATTTCGGTAGATTATTCCCAGCAGATCTCTGGTTTTACACTGATCAGAAACATACCAATAAAGTCTGCTCCTCAAGCCGGGAATAGTTTTGCAGGGCTTGCTACAAAAAAAAAAAAAAAAAAGAAAAATCCCAAAATCCCACAAATCAAAAAAACCACAAAACCCAGATGAGACTTTTCATGGAGCCCACCCTTCTTTGCACACCGAGGAGGACTGGTTCACTCACAAGCCATTTAAAAATCCTCCAGGGAGCATCTTAATGCCTCAGCCCAAAATGAGATGAGTTTCATCCCAGATTTTGGCACATATCCCACACTGGCCTTGACCCAATGGCTTTTCTTAAGTCGAAGCAGCTCTTTGCTCCCATTCTGAGGGCTGCAAAGTTTGGGATGAGTCACCAATTAATCTAGATCCAGGAATAAACAAACATCCAAAAATATGGATCTGACTACAGAGCTCCATCTGAACTTCAGGTCTTTACGCTTGCGTCCTCACCAGATCTCACAGAAATCACATTTTCTCTTTACCAACTCTTTACATCATTATCTACTGAAAACCTACAACACATTCAGCCCCTCAAACAGGTGGGTGTTACCTGATGATACATGTCTAATGGTAGACATCAAGGGACAGGGGCCAGTATTTGAGAGCAGCTGTGATTATACACAGTAGCACAGGTGAAAAAAACCACGTAGTAARTCAGCATGCCCTGTATTCAGTAGGAGTACCCAAACTGCTTTAACCACAGCTTTATTGCGCCAGTATCCCACAAAATTAAGGGCAGAAGCTACGATTCATATCTTTCCACTTAAAGCCATTTAAATTGTTCCTTCTAACAGTATGTAAATATTAAGACTTATCCAAATGGCATAATCAGATTTAGCAAACTAAGCAGAAGACATCAGTGGCTGGAATGGCGAGCCAGGCTATTTGCTTCATCAAGCAAATCCAGGCAATAAACCGTGTCCTCCCCAAGGATAAACACTTGACGGAGCAGCCGTGAGTCAGATGAAGGGGAGCACGGGGCAACGCTAAGGTCTGGCTTGTGAGCAACAGGGACCCGTGCCCTGCTCAGGTGCCCCACCAAAGCTTTCCCACCAYTACTCTGCAAAGAACACAGCACAAGTTGTCGAAAATCTACGTTTCGTGTAGTATGGAAGCTATACTGACAACTATATGTTGGCAAGTTTGCAGTCACTGTAAACACCAAAAGTTGTAACAGCAACAGGCTAAGCTGCAACAGGTCTTAGCAAAACCCCTCTAGAAGTGTCT
Organism: Oceanodroma leucorhoa; assembly: GCA_030449065.1. Classification (NCBI taxonomy): domain Eukaryota; kingdom Metazoa; phylum Chordata; class Aves; order Procellariiformes; genus Oceanodroma; species Oceanodroma leucorhoa. The sequence goes on from JASVER010000119.1 coordinate 1,410,626, forward strand.
TAAAATATCAGAGCAAGGGGGAGGATAGGGAAATTGCACACGAAGCGCAATGCACGCGGAGTACTGGCTTGCAGGGTGCTGCGGATGCCAAAGTTTGCATGGCTTCACAAAAGCGGGCAAATTCTCAGCTGAAAAACCTCCATCGAGCACAATTGAATGCGGATCTCCATCGCCTGCTCAGGGGTCTGAGCCAGAAGTTAGGGGAGCCTGGGAGCTCTTGTATCTTCCAAAGGATATAAGCGGTGCCCGCTCTCAGAGCCAGGTCACGGGACGAGGGGGACCGTGGTTTGACCCAGCCAAGTTGTATGTTCTCATATGGACCATTATGCCTCGCTTTATGCTCTGCCTCCACGCAGGCTATCCCACCCCAGCCGCTCAACCCTTCCTCACCGAGTCCAAAAAATAAGCCCACCCACTGCAAAGGAGAAGATACCCTACTTCCCAGCAATAAGTGTTGAAGGGAGGTTAAACTGGGGGCTGGCAATTCAGTTTCGTCATGGTAATTATAACAGACTCCAAGCACCTAGACTGAGTGGAGCTAGCCACAAAGTTGCTACGCTGCCTTTTCGGCTAGAAAATTAGCAAGCAAGCCGCCTCTGTAGTAAGCATATAAAGAAATACCCAGCTCCAACCCGGCAAACGATTGCATCCGAAAAACCAGAGATGGACACGCTGCTTCATTTTGGCAAATGAAACCAAGGGGTCTAACAGACGGAGTGCAAACCTCAGAAATTTTAGCCATGATACGCATTAATCAAAAAAAACCAAATCACAAATAGCAACCGACTGAAGGGAGCGCTGGAGTTTTAAGAGACGCCTTAAGTCCGGCCAACACTGAAAGCATTTAAATTCTGGCAGCTTCAGTAGTAAGTGCCAGCATGAATTTAGATACTTGGATACATTCAAAGACTTCCAGTTGCAGTTTCACTAGAAAATAATAAAACCGTACACAATCAAATCATTATAAATAAAGTTTTTTGAGCTCAGTGGAAGACAACCCTGATGGATTCGTGATCTGTGCTGTTGTAATAGAGCTAGTAATAATTTTGATGTATTGATTTATTTTTCCTTTTTAAAAAAATCTCCATTTCTGTACAGAATGCCTGCTCAGGAATTTCAGCCGAGCTGAACACTCTGTGTTGCTGACACTGTCACTATGCTTTAAGTCAATTAGGGAGACTGGAGCCAGATGGCTGAAAACGACCAAAATTACACAGTACATTCTGTTTATTAGTTAGGATTATTATTCAGGCCATAATTGCTTTTAACAGATTATTTATCATTACTAGGATTACAATGATGAGCAAGAAAATTACAAAGTTGTTTGCGTCTGTCCCCACTCTGTTCAAAACTTTTCTTAAATGGCTGAACTAATGAATTTGAAAAAATAAATAAATAAAAAGAAACCCATTTCACTAGCCAGACACGCCGATTTTGGGACATGACTGGAGACTGCAGAAGGATGCCAGCAGAGGGGAGTTTCCCAAGGCAGCCTTTGCAGTGCCGCTGGCCTGAGCTGCTGGGAGCCTCTCGCAGGGGCGGGAGGATGGATGCTCGATGCCTGCGGCTCCTCCAAGAACGCCTCAAGCCCATCACAGACTCAGTCAGGCCCCCTTTGAAAAGGACACCTTGAAGTCCTGCCTCTGAAAGATTCATTTCTCCTCAGCTCCAGCCAAATGAGAAAACACAGGAAAGGCAGGTTTCACAAGGACTAATAACACAAAAATCAATTGGGAGAGGCATCCCAGACCTAATTTTAAAGCAGTGGCAAGTACATTGCTCCAGCAAAAGCCAGGGCTTGCCCGAGGGAGAAATCAGTTGTTTACACCATGGATGCCAACATATTTATCTCCCTCCTTCAGCAGCTGAGATGGTCCCTCTGATGGGTCTTCCTACAGCCCTCATCTTATATATATATATATATTTATTTTTTTTAATCACTCACTCATACAAACCATCATGTTGAGATAAAGACAGCCGAACACTTCCACCCATGAGATATCCGCCACTCAGGCAAAGGCTCCTCCAAACTGCCCCCAATATCACCAGTTTTGAAGATTCCGGTCCTATAACTCTGAACCCTCAAAAGTATAAATCCAGGTGTCAGCAGCTGGAGATCAGTGATATACTGGGACTGGGAGAAAAAGGCAAGTACTCGTATCGGAGCCTACCCTGGAAGGGAAGAGCACACAGAAAACTCACTGGTGGACAACAGCCTCATGCAGCCACAAGCCCTACTCCTTTGATGCTGGGAATATTAAGTTAAAGGAAAAAAAAACACATGCAATATAGGTTTCTTTCTCTGACAGAGATCCTARGATCGTAATTGAAGTCAAGCAACAATTGTGACAATTCAAGTTGTGTGAATCCAAGCCTCCTAAGCTTTTAACTTCATACATACACAGCAATTACCTGAAGATTTATCTTTATCCTACAGCCTTTGGGGAGCAGTTAGATTTAGCCTTCCACCGAAATCCCAAAATGTGGGATGCCACATTGCAACACGGTCCTTTTGCTACAGAAACAGGTGCTTTGGCACACTATTTGTGGTTAATCCTGAATTAGCACTTGGCTAGCCTGTGGGTTTTTCAACAGCACTGCTCTTCTCGCTCCTATTCATACAACTTAGCATCTCATCCCACTGAGACACGATATTCTCAATGCTTTTGGTCGATGCTAGGTTGGGTTTTTAAGACTTTCCTAAGAGGAGGAAAAAAAAAAAATGGCATTAGTAATATGCATAAAGTGCCCTCTAAGATGGACAAAATACCAGCCACCATTAAGAAAAAGGGCACCAGACGAGAAAAGCGTCATCCTTGCTCGCCATGATCCTCGCCATTAAGCTTTGGACAGAACAGTGAGGAATGGAGGGAAGAAGCAGACTGGCTAATCAACAGGTACGTCGTGCAGATACCCATTAATACCATATTACATCTTCTCGAAATCCATATACTTCCCATGTTACTTCATCTCCCCCCACACCTACCTCCTCATTGCCCTCRACTTCTAATAGCAGCAATGACCTTGGCACATGGCATTTCCTTAGAATTAATAGTTGGCTGGTGTTAATGGCCCTTGGCTACACCTTGGGCCATCAACTCCTCCCAGACAGTCATTAATCCCAACAAAATACCCTGCACCTCAATCGTTATTACTTAATTAGCTCCACACATAATCTGTGGAGCTGTAACACCACACCAAAGGGTTGACTTGTAAGTTACGAGCAAGAAAACTTTCAAGTCAAAAGATTCAAGATACCGCACCAAAACCTAATTAAAGGCATTTTCACGTGCTAATAAATGAAGGATAATTATTTGGGGGCTGAATCAGCTACTTGAGYAAGCAAAGCAACTGCTTTTGACCCAGTGGAGAGTTAGATGGGCTCCTTTATTTTGTGACGCTACGGTGCATGCCGCAGGAGCCTGCTGAAGCACAAACCCAAGCTTGCACTTCAGCAACAAAGTGCTGCTTTTTAATACGCCATAAACTGCACCAAGCAACAGTTTTTTGCTCCGCTGGGGGAGACTTTGAGGAGGATGGACACAGAAGGGCTGCGCACAACAACAAACAGAGGATTTGGGACACACTTGCAACAAAATCCTGTCATTAAAGGCTCCCCCTAAGCACTGCTGAATACTCCTGCAGAAGTACTCCCGGGCTGCTGCAGCTCCTCTTTCCGTTTCGTTGCTCCTCTCACGTACTCCTGCCACCTTCAGGGCAGATGTTTTTCCCAGATTACATATMCTCTGCAGAGCCAAATATGATTAATTATGTTCTTTCATTATCAGAGTCACCCAAAGTGAAGACAGACCTCATATTTCATGATGCTGCATTAATATCTCCATCCCAAAGGAGACCCAACCTCATCACTGGCTAATTCAAGCCCAAAGCCTCTTCCATCTCCATCCTCTCTCCTCGAGAACAACAGGGGAATGGGTTTTGGTAGCRGCAGAGCCAAGGGAAGATGAACGGTCTCGTCAAAATAAAATACAATAAGAGACTGATCCGCAGAGGAAGATAAGCTCGAGGAAACAATTCAGATGAAGAGGATGCCTGACGATTTAAACATGGGGCTCGAAGGGAAAATGAGATGTCTATAATTATGAAAGAAGTATCTTTTCATTGCCTGGACTGTTATTAGCTGAGATAAGAAACAAGATGACAACCAGAGACTTCATAAATCGGCCAACACCGCRTGTTGCCGCTCCTTGGCATTAAGCAAACACCCGCCCACACCTGCACCGGCACAGGGAGTCAGCGGGATCCTGTGGTTTGCTTGGGGGCTGGCTTTCCTTTTTGGCTTGTCTCCTTCAACTAGTCAACTCCACCACGTTAAAAATAAGTGTACAGCCAGCAGACCGCCAAACCAGAGCATCTCCCAGACCTCACCTTTTCTACGTGCCACAGYCTGCCAGATGGGCATTTTAAAGCTATTTATCAACGCTCACACCAGCAGAAAGAGGGCTCGTGCATTGTGCTGCCCCRTTCTGCATCTCCTCCTCTTTCCTATCATATGGCTTTTCCTTTCTGGTTTGTTTCTATGGGTTTTCCTAACAAGGATTCGCCCATGCTGCTGAGCTCTCTCCTCCTCCCCCCAGGCTGGCTTACCTACCTGCCCTAATAGCAGCATAATGAAAAGGAAAACCACTCCAGGTAATTGGCAGGCTTTGCTAAATGAAAACTGGGGAGGTAATCGTTTGGCCCAGGAAAAGCCCCACTCATATGCTGTAATATGGACCATCATCTGTTTGCTAAATTAGCCGCAGTGAATTATTAACATGGAATGACTGACACCAATTWTTTTTTAAGGACTTTGCCTTAACACAGAGGACACTTCACAACCTCACTGAAGCTCTCCCCGTGGCAGGAGGCAATGTTTCTTCCAAGGAACTAAGATACAAATGTAGTCAAACTTTCTTGAGCGTAAGAAGCCAGTAGCTTACCACTGATGGACCTTCCCAGTATCATCAATTTAATGGGACCGGCATCCTTGGCTCTAACTGCCTCGAGCAGGCGATCACCCGTCCCGCAGGGACACACAGGTCCTCCTCTCCAGGCAGAAGATGCACCACACCATACATGATGAGGGCAGCCTGACACGTAGGGTCACTTCTTAATTCACTGTGATTAACCAAACTCCGGGAGATTAAGGAGCTCTCACAAGCTCTGGCTGGCTGGCTCATRTAAAACAGGGGACAGATATACCACCTCTGCTTTATCACAAGGCTGGAGCAAACCAGCATCCCCCAGGGCGATCACCTGCTTCTCTTTATAATTCCCACTCAAGCCAAATCCTCCCCATCTGGGGTAGAAGCTAGCAGTCAAACCTCACACTTTCACACCCTGCCTCTGGAAGCAAAGGCAGCTGAGGAGCACCTGAAGTCAGGACCACCTTGGGCACACACACAGCATTGCCCAGCAGAAAACAGCAGCAAAAACTGCTCACCACAACATACAGATGACATAGCAGCCAAGCTCCTCAGTTCCACCTTCATGAGATTTATCCTTATGGTACCGTCGTGGCAACCGTCTCCCTGATGCTCCCACCACAAGCCAAAATSCAGGAGCCACTGTGCACAGCCACAAGGGAAAAAACAGCCCTTGCATCCAAAAACCTTACCRTAAGAAGCTACCAGAGAAGGAAGTGAGAACCAAGGCAGGGGAGAAACAGCCAGCACAGGGGGATGCCAGGAAAGCCGGGGCCGTGGGGGCTTACGCTTCTGGACCAGCTCCCGAGCACCGCTGCAAAGCCCTGTTCAACTGCCCTGTCTGCAGCGAGAAACCACATCCGAGGAGGAGTGGGGCTCTTCTTCCTCTCCAACCTGCCCGCACGGAGTGGAAGGCAGACCACAGTAAATTAAAACAAGGATGCTATTCAAGCAAGGGATCTAATTTCTCTAATTAAAATTGTAACAACAGCTGTAAAACAAAACAACAGTAAAGCACGCAATACATTTGCCATTTACAAGTTCCCATCGTATATAGAGAAGGCCTTGCTTCCCCAGYACTGCTTATTTACCTAGGGGAAGTAAAACCTACAAATATTCTTGTTTTCCTCCTAGATTTGTCTTTTTTCCAGTGAATGCACAACCTCTGTAGTATAACCTGCGCAGATGACTGGAGAGACAGGGCTCTCTCAGTTCTGTAAGGCATCGAAAATACAGACCTCATCACTTGCTATACTGATACACAGCATCAGTATGTGTATACTGTATAGACGCATACATAGCAGGACATGGGAAAATGCAGACACGTTGTGTTGTGTACTTTGTAAGCCCAAATAAAGCTGTGGCACTGGAGCAGCAGTGAGAGGGGCTCAGGGACGGCAAGAGGTGCCAATACCACCCGCACCTCTGCTACCCCACGCAACCATCAGGACCGCTCAGGGGATAGAGGACTGAAGGCACCAAAGCTGCTGCCCTGAACCACACGCAGCCTTCAAACTCACAGCAAGCGTGCTTTTCGGAATGTGGAGTCACAGTTTAATTCTTCACTTTGACACACRATAACTTTTGCAATTAGTGCTGTGGGCAAACTGCTTCCCTTCATCTCTTTGATGTTCATTATTTTTGCACCACTTGTTTTGCTGAGAGAGGAACGTGGATTCTCCGTTATCCTTCAGAGACAACAGAATAGTGCTTAATGTAAAAATAAAATAAAATTAAAAAAAAAAAAAATCACCTACGAAGCCCAACATGAGACTCAAGAGTTAAATCTGAAAGACTTTGCATCAAATATTATAATTACCAGGGTCACATCACCATCTCAAACAGTCACTGCTCCCCACACCCCTTTTGCAAGAGATCTATTTTTATTTTCGCTTAAGCATCAGAACAAGTAATGGGGAAAGTTTGAGGAGAGGCCGAACAAAGTTCCAGTGGCAAGAGCTCATTAGTGACTCACCGCGATAATTAACGGTGAAGCTGACCCCATCAGGAGTCAAAAGGCATTTTTGTGATGGAAATGGAGCGCGTCTCCAGAAACCTCACTGCGGCAGTTCAGAACACACACACACACACACACACACGCACGCACACGGGTGGCACCCTCAAGAAACACAATTTATCATCACGGACTACATTTATATCAGAACATAAGTAAACAACAGCAAATAAAGAAAATAATATTTGCATGATGCCTTGATACATTTCCCTCAGACATTTTCAGGTGTCAGCTGTAATAAATGAAGCATTTACTGGGTGCAGACAACACTTTAAACAAATCAGCACAAGTCCCTAAAGGAAACAAGCAGCAGCATATTCGGTAGTATTTCATCATTTYGGAGCCGGCAGAATGAAGCTGACAAGTACACAAGATAAATACTTTGTTCTGTCACGCTGTGTCATGTCGGGGAAAACATAAAGTGTTATATGACCTTTGGAGGCACAGCCCACGGAAGCCTTCCTTCTTGCTTCCACGCCACCGTTYGCAGGAGGGGAAAAAGAAGATAAAATAGGAACACCCCTCCAAGGCACTGCCTTGCAGCAGCTGTAACTCAAGGGATTTCACGGCCACCTTCCTGGCAGAGGTTTTGCTGCTGAAGCCYGAAAACGGAAGAGCCGTCGGAGCAGGAGGCAATGTCGCTGCATCTCCYGCTCGCTGCGGCTCTGCAAAACCAGTGCTAACACACTCCTCGCAGAGGGGAAAGAAATAAGATGGTGCAAGTTAATTACTATTGATCACTATTTTCCACCAACAGAATGAGCGTTCACTTTTTTTTTTTTTCTTTCTAAAAAATTACACCCTTTTGCTCTCGGTGGGATTTAAAAGCACGAGCCGGTCTGAGCAGAAACCAGCCCCACTGCTCTCGGCGGAGCACAGCTGCGGCACAGCAGCACAAGCCAAGGGCAATGCCTTCTGTGCCAACATCACTTTACTGGGCCAGAGGAAATCACGCTGGGACATCTCCCCTGCAATAGGCTGCACCGGACCACGGCGTGCCCCAACACCGCGGCCGATTCAATTGTAACGTGCATATCAACATACACTTGTAAGTAAAGCCAAGTGTGAGATCCATGATGACGCACTGAAACCTAAACACTGTACCAAACGCCCATCACGGCCCCTGGTAGCTTTTTGTTCTTTCCAGCCATGTTGAAATACCACTTATTTTTTAATTTATTTTTTTGCTSTTTCCAGCAACATCCCCCAAGGGTCCCTGTCCCCAGGCAGCCAGGGCAAGCAATGCTGGAAAACACACACACASAGCGTATGCATCAACGCTTTCTATATGGAAAAGAGCCTCACCATGAATACTTTGGGACCAGGGGAAGGACAATACTGGAGTGCTTTGGATGGCAGAGCGAGTATTAATGAACACCTTTGAGTCCTAAAGCACGGTGCAACGGGTGCTCTTAAACAGGGAAGGCCTTTGATGGTACATGCTGTCCTGTCTCACCTTACGGGGATGTGCCTGCTACCCTCCCACCTGCCGCTACTGTATCTCACAGACATTAGGAAAATWTTTTTTTTTTTTTTTTTAAGAGATTCCATTTTTAAAATGCCAGGTAAGCAAGAAAACTAATTCAACGAAAAAAGAAAAGATGGTTGCGAAGACACAAATATGAGCAAGACAACTCAGAGCTGGGTTTGGTGTACAAAACTGGTTTCAGGCACTGTTTTATAGAATCATAGAATCATTAAGGTTGGAAAAGACCTCCAAGATCATCCAGTCCAACCGTCAACCCAACACCACCATGCCCACTAAACCATGTCCTGAAGTGCCATGTCGACATGTTTTTTGAACACCTYCAGTGATGGTGACTCCACCACTGCCCTGGACAACCTGTTCCAATGCCTGACCACTCTTTCAGTAAAGAAATTTTTCCTAATATCCAATGTAAACCTCCCTTGGTGCAACTTGAGGCCACTTCCTCTCGTCCTGTYRCTTGTTACTTGGGAGAAGAGACCAACACCCACCTCGCTATAACCTCCTTACAGGTAGTTGTAGAGAGCGATAAATCATAGAATCATAGAATCATTAAGGTTGGAAAAGACCTCTAAGATCATCAAGTCCAACCRTCAACCCAGCACCACCATGCCCACTAAACCATGTCCTGAAGCGCCACATCTACTCATCTTTTAAATACCTCCAGTGATGGTGATTCCACCACTTCCCTGGGCAGCCTGTTCCAATGCCTGACTACCCTTTCAGTGAAGAAATTTTTCCTAATGTCCAATCTAAACATCCCCTGGAGCAACTTGAGGCCATTTCCT
>JASVER010000119.1:1420636-1440740 GCA_030449065.1 Oceanodroma leucorhoa
CATGAGCCGCCAGCTTCTCCAGGAGAATGCTGTGGGAGACAGTGTCAAAGGCTTTGCTGAAGTCCAGGTAAACCACATCCACAGCCTTCCCCTCATCCACTGRGCGGGTCACCCGGTCRTAGAAGGAGATCAGGTTGGTCAAGCAGGACCTGCCCTTCATGAGCCCGTGCTGGCTGGGTCCGATCCCCCRGTTGTCCCGCACCTCCCTCATAAGCGCCCTCAAGATGAACCRCTCCATGATCTTCCCCRGCACCGAGGTCAGGCTGACAGGCCTGTAGTTCCCYGCTTTGATACTTAAAGCTAAGTATCAAATATATAATTTTATTTAAAATGTAATCACTTTGCATTCTCAAATAACTGTAGTAACTAACGACAGATATTGTGTTAATCATAAGTGTGGAAACGTTTGACTTTTTCCTTTCCCCCTTCTCCCATGAAAGACAGCAAGCAAGAGACCATCCTCATTAATTACACTGTCACTTTTATGTAACAACCTGCTGTTACAGAATCTCCATAATAAATTATATATATTTACATCAACTTCCTAGCTTTCACACTCATGCATCTAATTACTGTGAAAAAGACAAATAGGTAATTAAGCTATTTGCAGCTATAGAAGTCTGGAATTATCAGTGTAAAAAGATAGGTAGTGGAAAGCTGGCCGTCTAGTATACATGGTAAAAAGCAGTAATATTAAAAGTGGATAAGGTAAAAGTGCATCTGCAGTTATTAACAATATGCTTAACATTTCATTTTAAGTGTCACATTATTATGAATTAATTTAACATTAATTAAAGTTGCTCTGATCATAATGAATCCGTTTGCCAATTGCTTTGCCTTCAGATAAGACTCCTGTAGTTCCATCATAACCCAGTCATTAAGTGTTAATTAACAAATGCTCAACAACGGAACACTGGAAAGAGTAGTTAGATTAAAACAAAGCATTTTAACCTGCCAAAAACATTGTATAGAAAAAAAGAAAAAAGAAAAATAGGCAGACATAAAGAACCTCTTCTATTGATTTTTAGCTGGGTTCCTTGAGAAAGTAAATTCTGGATGATTGCAGAGCGCATTGCATCTGTCCGAGTGCTCCAAATCTTTGCATTTTGTGGCAAAGTTCAACAAAACCAGCCTGCCCTGACGCTACCGTAGGTCTAAGGAGGCAGAAGAGCCAGCTACCCAGACAGGCTGCCCACCAGGCCCAGCTACCAAGCCAAGGACAGAGGAACWCCCATCTCCACGTCCAGCTGAGTTCAGCCCAAGACGGGCAGCATCCTCCCAGGCCCAAGGTGGGACGGAGAGCAACGACCACCCTCCTCACCCCAACCCGGGCACAGAGAAAGGACAGCTAGCAGGCAGCATTGCTCCAGTGGTATATATGTGTGTTTATCCTTCTTTGTCTGCAAATTACCACCACATGATGTTTTAAGCGTCATATGAACTAAGCTAGCACGGTACTCTGTGTTAAAGAAGAAAAATACTCAGTAGAAAGAAATGAGAGGCAACCCGCGTGATAACRGTTTATTGTAAGTGTCCATCAACTAATGCTGAACCATAATAAATACTTTCAGAAGTACACATGGCATCCCCAGGAATACTACATGGCTTATTATTTTTACTGCTTATAGACCTAATATCAAACAAATTTATAATAAAGAAACTGCTGCAAGAAAATTTTAGCCCACCAAGAAATAGAAGCAGGGCAAGAACTGCTTTTAGTGCACATCCTCCCATMCCCTGGATCTGGGAAAAGGCAAGAAGAAAGAGCTAAGTGCCCTACCCTTCTCATACTGAGACTTAATTTAAAAAAATGCTTTTTTCCTCCCTGCATTTCTGTCCCGAAGCCTCCCTTGCCGCCAGTGTGCCTCGCATCCCGCCCCCCCGCCTTTCGCCGGACCACCCTGCGCCCCTGCTCTCCCCCGCTGAAGTTCGGGAAGGTCCCGACTCCTCCCYGTGGAGCATCTCTGCTCCCCGCCGGTGGGAAAGGGCGAGCCTGGGCAGCCCACACGAAACCCTGAGAGAGGCGAGGGCGACTTTTGGGGAGGTGGCACCGCTAAGTGAAAAGGATGCACTTCTCAGAGGGATGCAGCCGCTGACGGGATGCACGTATCTATTTCTTCTAACAAGCCGAYGGGGGCGCGAGCCCTTCCCTCCCAGGAAGGGAGGCTTTCCTCCTGCAAAACCTGCATTTTCTTACCGCGAGGAGCCTTGACCAGGTGCRCTGCTAGGGGAGAGAACCACATGCAATCTCACCCACGCCAGGCGGGCGCACCTCCTCTGCTCAGCGAGGGGCAGGGCCAATAACTGTATTTACTTCAGGATGACCCCAGCCGATGATGATGATATTCAGCGAGCAAAGCTTGCCTAAAAGGGCTCGTAAAAAAAAAAAAAAAAAAAAAAAAAAAAGAAAGTGGTGTGTGTGTTTTCTCTCCCCTGGTGCTCTCTTCCCGCTGCATCCTTGCACCCTCCTCACCTTGCCAGGGGAAACCACATTTTTTGCAGGCAAGAGCTATTCTCCCTTGTCTCCAACACACGCCCGTGCAGTCATATATAGACAACAGACAGGCAGACACACACACACACTAAAAATAACACCGRCGCTGCGCTCAGAAGTAACCTGATGCTAAAACAATATGACAGCTACCATTCGCCTTTCCCCAGTGAACCAAAGGAGGAGTTTAGTCATCCCGACCCTCCTGGATACCACAGCAAACGCTGGGCTATTACTGGGGGATTAGCAGCTCCCACTGAAGGTTACCGAAAGGGGKGACGTGGGGTGCCCGTGACATCCCACGCAGCACGGGGCCGGATCCGGACCTGCAGGAGAGGGGCACAGGCTCCCAAAGCCAGCAGAGCTTGTGCAGCCATGGCGTCTGGTCCACAGCAGGCAAAGGAGAAATGCGAAAGCGATGTTCCTGGTGTTTCTTCTCCTTCCACCTCCCCATTCCCAACCCCTAGAAACATTTTTTCTATCCCAGCAGAGAGAACAAGAGCTGGAGAGTCCAGACAGGGAAAGGGGAGGCACTTGCTGATATAAAACCAACACATAACAACTCTAACAACATAAGACTTTTTTTTTTTTCCAATGCCTCTTGCAAACTTCAAAAAGAAAATCAAATACCCAATGAGAAAGTAAAAGAAAACCCTCCGCAGATTTAACAAAGTTTTACAAACAGACGTACAAAAGTACATTTCTATCGGTCTGTCTTCCACCAGCTCTCYTAGAGGCCTTTTACATTCTTCCCTCTTTAATATGGTATCTACTTTAATTTACAAGAAAGCTTCCAAATTACCTTAACTTCATAATAAACTGTGACAAATCAAGGATATAAAAAAAAACAGACTGCAGAGAAGCGGTCTGACTACATTGTGCCTCATTATTGTATAAAGCTTTCTTTCTTTTTTTTTTCCTATTAAAATATTTAAGCCTTCCAAAGCTCTGTCTTTTGCCAATTAAGAGTTCAGCTAACTACACTTCCAGGCAGCAAGAGAAAGACACAGACCATACTTCATGCACTCCAGGCTGAATAGCTTGCAGTAACACAGGCAATATGCCGCCTGCAAGAATAGCCAGCGAAACTTCAATCTCTTGCTGGTAGACTGTTCCCTGGTAGTACGGGAGMGACTGCAAGCCAAGGTCAATTCTTTTCTTTAATTCCCCTTCTTCCCCCCAACCCTTTTTTTTTTCTCCAAGGCATGGGAAGAGAGCTTAGTTATTTCTGCATGGATGCAAGGTGAATGAGGATGTTGCTTCTCATTGCAGTGCTATTTATTACAGGTTGCTGACATAATACAGCTTTCCCCCCCTCCAATGCAAAAAAAAAAAAAAAAAAGGCAGGGGAGAAAGTTCTTTAGCATTGTCTCACTCACTTCTTTGCTTCTTTGAAGGGAATATATGAACAGGTTGTATTTATTTATATAGCGATCTGACAACTGAGATGCAGCAGCTTGTTTTCAGAGGCTTCCCGCTGAAAAAGGCAAGTTAACCTGTTATTAGGAGGTTTAAGAATACACTCACACACTAGAAGAAAAGAGTACACGTCGGGAAAAGAAACTGCCAGATTAACAAGATGCACTGATGAAGAAAGGAAAACTGATACTGAAATCAAGGAGGGGACGGGGGGAGTATTGTAGGCTTGCTCCTGCCAGAGTCACACTGAGGAAAGAAACAGRGTAATAAGAAATTAAGCTCCACATCCTTGGTTGGTGTAAATCAGCATCATCCCTCCAACTCCCCTCGCTGCACCAGGAGASCTGTTCCCAAAAGCCTGTCTGGTTTAAGGGTTGGTTCTGGTCTCTCATCAGCAGTTCCTCCCAATTTAATTCATAGTTTCAGATGAAAAGATTTTATAGATCTCTGTTCTGTCTTGAGATGAGTTTGCCTAGAGCTCCAAGCAATAAATTGATGATAAATCAATTTTCCTGTGCTGTGCTTTGTAGTCTGCTTTTTTTCATACAGTGCTGAGAGCTGTGTATAGAATACCACATTCCTTACTTGTTTTTTAAAGGTAAGCTAATGCCTCTAAAAATCAAGAATATCCACAGCCTATTTTTAGGTCGCTAACAGTAAGCCAGAACTACCCTAATAAAAAGATCTTTTAATTCACCTCTAATATTTTCTTTCACGGCCAGATTAAGAGATAAGCGAGTCTGTACCAAAGGCTATGGAAGTTGCAGCGGTGACTCAGRAGGAGGTAGAGCGACCCAAACATGAATGCAAAAAGGCTTCTGCAAGCGCCCCATGGGGCTGGCTTTCACCCACCCGTGGGGTCGAGCCTGACAACCCACGGACCCCACAGCGCTTGTAAGCCACGCAGCCAACTCTCGCCTACGGGACCAATACGTGACTCGGAAGAGAGCGGTGCTTGTCCTCCTGTACATCAGTTATCGCTGGGTAACGCACTTCAACCCTTTCATCCGCGTTTTCTTGCAGCGGTATCTGTAACAGAGCATAGCGGTTGCTTTGGAGCAAGGGTAGCTATTAGCTCTTCTTCTGATAAAATAATTAGTATTATAGTTTACACAGCACATATTTTATCCTTTTCTATCCTGAAATGCTCTATGGATTTATACCTTTACTGAAAAGACTCTCCATCGCATCAGCCTGAACTGAGACCACGGACCAGAAATTTGTGCCTTTGGAGAGCTTTCAAGTCTTCAAGACCGTGTTTGCAATCCTCAAGGTGTCAACAGCAGAAAGGCAAGGTGGTGGTCACAGATAGCCACCAAAGCCTTTCCAGCAACATCTAAATGCTCTGAAAGGTCCAGCAACACCAACCCACAGCCACCATCAAGAAGCCACCAGCTCCTGCCCACAAATCCCCTACCAAGGTCCCATCCTCCCCAAAGGCAGGAGGTCGATGCATCTCTACACAGAGGAATAMAGAAAATGCAAGAATCACCTGCACTGGAATTTGGAAGGACTGTCTGCACATCCTGCAAGAAGTCATAGGATTTTTAGTTTATCAAAAGTGCTTTAGAGGTTTTGAGACAAACACATGGGGTAACTGAAGCCTAMGTAAGCAGGGGAGGTTACCCTACCCTTACCAACGAAGTAAAAAGCATGCATATATATATATATTTTTATATATCTCAGCAGTTCCTGTAAAGCAGCTGATGCACAGCGTGTAGCTACGTTTACCCCACCGCAGCAACTCCTTTGCAGGTACAACCCGTACGTGCTTTGCCGAGCTGGGTGACGAGCACTGAGTGTGCCAAGACAGAGCTCAACAAGCCTCACGCGCTCTGACACCGCTGCCTCGTTCAAACAGCATTTCAGAGGCAGCCCTTCACCTGTGTTCTTGGCTGCAGCTCACCTACAAACTGTGCTTTCCTGATGCCATCTCCTTCACCYTCATGAGGACATGCAATCCTCATCAAAGCTACCAGGAAGGTGTGAGGAAGAGTTTTGCAAGTTCTGGCTTATATGCATTTAACATGTTAAAGATGTAAATTTTGCATACAGCAACCTGCGAATCCCTGTTCTTCCTCCCCATAACCTCCCACGAACGCCAGCCAAAATGAATTAAATGCCATGCAGGCATAAACAAAATGAAAATATAATGTTGGTCACTTTGGATTTTCAGGCTTGGACCTTTTCACCGTTTTTACAGCAGCCGTCCTGATGCAGCGTGGGAGGGAAAGGCAGCTTTTTAGTCTGAGAGCTCTCTCTTCCAGTTCAATTGCCGAGGSTACCCAACATGCCTGCACTCTTATTTGCTCTCCTTTCTACTGTGTCCCAAGCTGTGAAATTAATATGCATAGAGGACATAAACCTCTCGCTCAGGAATAAAAAGTGACCTTAATACGCTCCTGCTTAATCCTTCCCGGGCTCAGCGTACCACGGCTTTGCGAAGACAACCCAGAGTGAAACCAAGGTGCCACTTCGCCCTCCGGTAAAAGCATCCRCCCCACGTGCGCATTAGGTGTCTCCTTGCAGAAAATATCTCCTTGTGGAGAATCCCTTGGCAGGGGGAAGCACTGCAGCGGCAGGGGCGGAGGTACCACGCAGGGCTGCCGAATAACTCCTCTCCTGCACAGCGGGAGAAGCACACCAAGACGAGGGTGTCTGCATCCACGCCTGGACAACACGATGCTGGAAAGCACGGAGTGCAGAGCTGATTTGCAGATAACTACTTAAGAAAGCTCATTCTCACGGGAAGTCAGGGAATTTGGGCTCAAGAGGCCAGGTTTTAATGCGGAGGTTCATGTGAGAAACTGCTTTTGCTTCTCAACCCACCTATGCAAGAGCGATGGGCACTTTGCACAGGAGCACCCATCCGGCCGCAAGCAAGTGCCGAGGCACAGCTGCTGTTGAAGCTGCAAGGAAAAACTCCATCTAAAGGACTTTTAAAAAAAAAAAAGATATATATATATATATTTGATTTATAATGCCCACCTGCGCTCACCYCACTGCCCCAGGTCAGGCCCAAAGGCTTTGCTAGCCTGTGGCTTCTCCCATTCAGAGTTTCAAAACTCTGGGGACCCAGGCAACAAATCCTAAAGATTTCAGCCAAGTCGGATGACGCCTTGGATGGCAACGTGGCTCCCTGCTCTGTGGGAACAGTTTGGACAACAGCACCTCCTTCATCCCAGCCTGGAGAGAGGCATAGGCGCACGCTTTTGTCTAAAGGCACGAAGAAGTACTCCCTCCTTAGAAGCAGCRCCAAATTTTGATAACAAATCATCACCGCCTATCTCTGGGGGTTACAGCCCACACGTGTGAGCCAGTTACACAATTCTTCTGTTTTTCTTGGAGATGACATTAATTCTCCCTCTCCTGACACACCGAGCRGCCACGGCCACAGTGACCAAAAACCTTGCTCACGCCAGCACCCAGCGACCGTGCTGGATGAACGAGAGCTTGCACTAACTGCAAAGTGGTGGTTGTGAGTATTTCTACTGATTCTACTGCTATGGTCTTGAATTCTTTCATTGAAAAGAAATATTTTGGCAGCACACTAGACAAAAACAAAACAAACAAAAAACCTCTTAAGTGTGTGTGTGTATATATATATATATATATATATATATATATATAAAACAACGTATAAATCACACAGTTGCGTTTGCCATTGCAAAAGCATCCCATTACATGTTTTCAAAACAGTAAATTCCAGAGCAATGAGGTTGCATGTATGTTAGCAGGTCTTAAATTTAATACACACGCACAGGTGTAACACACACACCCCCTTCACAGCCCTTTCAACAACTGTCACAGATCCAGAACAGAATGCCACGGCGAAAGCAAAACCCAAACGTGCTAGACTTAAGTCAGGAGAGCCCAATGCGGCYTTTGGCTTTGCCCCCGCCTTCTACAAGGGTGGATATGTCACATCACTCCTCGGCATTGCATCCTTTTATTTACATCTTTGGCTTTAAATTAGTAAGCCTTTGGCACACGGGCTACCCGCCGTACTCCTCCCCAATGCTTTGCCTGCATGCATTACACTGATAGCTTTACTGTACAAGTAATATAAGACTGCAATAGAAGAAGAGGAGGCAGCAACAAACCGCTGACGGCTGACGGCAGAAAAGCACCTTTGTGCTGGCTCACCCGCAGCCGAAGGAGCGYTTGCATCCACAGCTTTACTGTTCGACCCGCTGCCTGCTCCCTAAACACCTCCGCGTAGCTGCAAGTGGCTTTTGCTTTCCTGTACTTTTTTTATCTGGTGCTTAGCCTTACCCGTTGGGCAAAGCCTCCAGCATGCCTTTTGCACAGTAATGAACTACTGTGCCACAACCTGTATTTTGGGAGTATTTCTCATCAGACACTCATCTTTTTTTTTTTTTTTTTTTTTTTTTTTTTTTACTCATTGAAAGTGTACCGATATATATTAAGTTCCAAAGGGAAAAAACTTTATTCCTTCACTTCCTCCACTTCTTACTAGCACTTAAGCAAAGACAAAATGCACAAGGCACGTAAAGGGAGGACACCAATGGAAGGGGAAGGTGCGACTCAACGCAGCCATCTCTAGAAAGCTGTGTTTTCTAACATGAATATTTAAAGCCCAATTTGCAAAATTGGTTAATTTTGCATGCAAATGGACAGTTACACATCTAACTGACCATTTGTGCAAGCAATTACACGCACGATTACCTGATTGCATAATTGTGTGGGCCTAATTTTAAAATTGGGTCTTACACTTTCTGTTGAACACAAGAATTTAATAAATAGATATTGAGTAGTTTTGAAACAAAGTCATCCAGACCTACTGACTCAAACCCAAATATTGACAAAACATGCTGAAAGGGGTATTTACCCAAAACAAGAGCATCATGTAACCCTGGCATAAAGCAGCACGTGCCCACCAAACTGAGCCACAAGTTTTCTGCTGAAACTTCTAGTCCTTTATATTGCGATGGACAGCAAAATACATAATCAATGTGGGCACACGTATCTGTACAAACATGCCACATATCTTCACCAGAAACACTGGCAAGTTCCTTATTGTAATTTTTTCCAGAGGAAGACTTGTTCTGGGTTATTCTTACTGCTTAGGTTGTATTCTACAGAGGAAAATCAAAGTAAAAGCACATTAAAAGAAACCTACTATTAGCAAGCTGGTCAGCAGGTCATGAGTGTGGTTTCATCAGACGAACCCCGAAGATCAGGCAAAATTCAGGCTCTGAATTACAAGGTGGCACAGCTTTTTTGCATGTGATGCAAGCGGTTAACATCCCAGGCTTTCGCATTGCTGACTTCTAAGGAGAGGTTTCCATGTAAAGTTAATCATCCTCAAGTATTTTCAGCCAATCGTAAGGAGTATTTTTCTTTTATGGAATAATCCTAAAGACTGTCAATTTTCCTGTGAATGTCATCCACAAGTCTCTATTTTACATGTCAACCAAAAACTCTAAGATTAGCTGTCAGAGGCCTCGAGTTCTGGCCAAATATCAATTTTCTGTGTGGATGATGCATTAAATTTAAGACGCTTGTTGCTACTGCGGGCAAAGCAATATAGCAATTACCAAGCTATTTCTGACTTACAAATCCATAAGTAATCATATTGTTGGAAACCCAAACTTGGTGGGAAAGAAATAAAGCAGAGTGTTAAAAACAAAGACCATCGCTGAGGTAGTAACTGCCAGCTCCCTCGGGATGCGTGTCGGTGGAAAGACYTGATATCGCAGTCCCTGAGCCATACATACCTTTGCAGAGACCCGGGAAAACGCAACTCCAATGCCCTCAAGCCCGTATTTAATCCATCACACCTATACTTAGACTACAGAGAGGATTTGAGGTAGCGCTGGCTCCTCTCTCCGCCCTTCCCTAGTACTTTGGTACCTGCTGCTTATGTTTCTTTCTATCACATCTCCACATGCCATTAAGGCCCCATATTACTYGGCGCCCAGAGACACCCTTCTCAATATTACTAAGTCGGGCTCATGTGGTCTGAGAAGTGATGCTGATCCAGCACCTCACACTGTTGACTCCCAAGGAAAGCCTCATTTTACCTGGCAAAATAAGCCTCTGTGCCACCAAACAAACAGGGGTTTTATTCCAGATATTCCTAGAAACACAGGCATGTTCCAGTTCATATGAGTTCTCAGAGAATTTAATCAATGACTGGTTTAAGAAACACACAGAAGATAAGCTTTGGTGACATTAGGCATGTTCTGCAAGAGTCAGCTGACATCCCAAAAAACTTTGACTCACATCAGCACTACCCAAATCAAAGAGCACCAGCCCAGGTAGCAGTGTATCCCTCCTCTTCGCCTGGCATTGCTCCAGCRCTCGTCCTCCAAGAGCCCACCAGAGCACTGCCTCCGTCAAGTGCCTGAACACCATCCGTGCCCCGGGGAGACACCGGCRTCATTAAGGCTCAGGACAAACAATAAAAACCTTAAATTAGCCCCAGAAGGCAACACAATCAAATCTAAACCTGACCGAGGCTACCCAACAGCAAAGCTCCCCCTTTGGAGGAAGGACCCAGTCATCAGTGAGCCAAAAAGGATGCTCTTACAAACACCGATGTCATGAACATACCAGTAGTTGATGTCATTTTACCACATCACTGCAAAAAACAGTCAGGCTAGACTCAAAAACCCAAACAGAAACAAGTATCACAGCAATTCTTGCATAACCTAGGACAACTTAGACACCTTTAACCCAGGAAAAGCCCGGGATATGTACTATTTGGAGCAGAAGCTTTCTGCCCAAATGGACAGGATCCATATGCGATAGACAGGACCTACAGAAGTCACAAACCTTCGTATGGCCTTCACTGGGAGAAAGTTACTATTCACAATGCTTTTTTCTCATTTCTGTGGGCCTTCAGAGAGACTGAGATTATTCAAGTTGACAGCAGAAGTTTGGCAAGATCATTTTCCAGTATCAAAGGACACCTACCCGGTAATTGCTCTACTGTAGCATGAGGCATAACCCATATATTTTAATGCCTTAATCACATGTCATGGCAGCAATCAGACTAAAGCTATTAAGAGTCTTAATAAACCCATGTTTCCATCTCCAAAGTCACCAGCAATATTTCCCAGACATTGGAAAACAATGTCAACTGACCCCTGCGTAAAATCTTACAAATGAGTTAAAAGCACGGCTTATAAAAACAATTATTGGACTTTTTCCCCCGTTTCTTAAGCTACAGGAGTTTTAACTTTTCTCTGCACACAGAGCAGCTAAAGATGCTTTTCCCTCTTTATGTGAAGACTGAGATTCTCGCAACTCCAAGATCTTGGGATAAAATTAACACAAAGAAATTTGCAGCCAATAACWCTGTGTGAATCTATTCGTAAACCTCCCCAAAAAAGAAGAGGGGGGGGGGGGAAGGCATTCTCCTTCTGTCCCCGATCTTCAGTCACTGCAAGAAAGTAAACGCTAATAAAAGGCTATTTAAAAGCTATTTTATTAAAGGTTCGAGATGCACACTGAAACCCTTGGGCAGCCAGAAACATTCAGCAYTGGCCTGATTTTTATTTCCTTTCTGAGAAGTTGGACGGAGCCACAGAAAATGTAAAGCATCGCTCCAGTTGTTAGCCACAACAGAGAGAACTGCCCCCCCCACACCTGTGCTGCAGGCACCACATTATCAGTGCAGCAGCTGCTTGCTATATCGTGATATATCGAGGTTTCACAGTGACACGTGAAGCAACACTAGAAGCAAATCTAGCCCATGACTTCAGTATGTTATGCAGCACAAGGGCGATTTAAGTGCTGTAAAAGTTATCGTCACTATTTATAGACTCTAATAATTTGACGTTTTTCTAATATGATCTTCCCAACACAAAGGACACCCCTGGGTGACACCAGGGCTATGCGGCTGTGCGAGCTGGCAGCAGTTTTAAATGTGTTGCACGAGAGGACCCAAACGTGCATGATTTTAAGAGCAGCTGTAAACTCTGSGAGACAAAGAAGCTGCTCCGCACGGAGAAATCCAGGCAGAAACTCACAGCAACTAGGGGCAGATCAGTGCTGGCACAAAAGCCCTCCTCCGGCTCGAGGAACAGACAAAAGGAGAGAGAAAAGCCGCGATGGCTTTACATTTGTTCTGAAAATTTCCATTTTCTCTTAATGGGATATTAATTCCCTTGTTCCCGTGAGCTCCACTGGCTCTGGGGGAGCGAGTCCTGCCTTACACCACCGAAACCCCTGGCAGAATCGGGTCCCCAGGCATTTCACCAAGACGCCGCGACGAGCGACTGAGTCAGCTCGCGGAGGGCGTGAAATAGCAGGGATCRGATCTCAATTTGCTAAACAAAATTAGCTGCGCACCATTCTGTTTGCGTATCGCTTTCTCCCGCTCACGATGCGCTAATTTGGGCAGCGATCGCTGCGGTACGGGCATTTCCCCCTCCGGCACCCGCCCGCCGCCGGCACTTCCCCTTCCAGCGTGTGCCCACCGGCGGCATTTCCCCCTCTGCCACCTGCCCGACAGCGGCACTTCCCGCTCCGGCGCCCGCCTGCTGCCGGCATTTCCTCCTCTCGCGCCCGCCGGCCGCCGGCACTTCCCGCTCCTGGCATGATAAAGGCAGCTTTCAAATAAAGCAGCCATATACGTTATTTTTGCCTCCTTCCTACACAATCCCGTGGCTTTTTCCACACACTCCAATGCGTACGTCCTCTGAGCATTATTAATAGCTACTATAGAGTATTATCTGCTTACCAATCACTTCAGCTTCCTACTTAATGGCAAGTACATTTTTAGAGCGTCAAATATATCAATAGGGACAATGGTTGCTAAATTTGAAGTTAACAACAACTGGAAAACGTTAGCTACTTCACYGGAATTTTTATGCGTTGCAGAAATATCTCTTGAAATAAATGAGCCTTTTTTTATCCTTTCAAAGAGATAATAAAATAATACTGAATTCTAAATACTGCCACATATCCTCGGCAAACAGCAATTTAAATTTAGATATATACATTTTTACTGCCAAAGATAATGAGCAAAAATATCCACAATTCAACTTTGCATAGTGGATCGGATCAAAAATCTTAAAATTATAGCTGGATGGCAGCCACAGCGCAACCGACGAACACTTGCCAGTATATGGACGCTCTTGGAAAAGGGGTTAAAGCAAAATAACTCTTATGAACAAATGCTTATCATTGCATCTGGCTGCGAGGCTAATCTTAAAAGGTTACTAAAATATTCCATTAGCATACTAACCATGGTACATAAACTTTTATGCTTAAAATGTTCGATATTTCAATGTAATTTCAATTAATGGAAATTGAACATTAGGATAGGTATCAAGTTAAGTGTGATGATTTTTCTTATGATTTTTCTTCCTGTCCGTGCACCAAAACGGCTCCATCCTGCTGGTGTCGGCTCCTGCCGCAGGAGCTACGTCCACGGGAGATGGTCCTCAGTAGCTCGCTGGGGTTCAAGTGAGCAAAACGCTGCTGCAAATCTCCTGCCGGCACGTTCAGCCCTGCACACCGAGGTATTTAACCGCATGCTTAAATGTGAAGTGTGCAAGCCGATCTGCGGTATCTGCTCCGGCACCTCACCAAGCTGCAAGCACGAGCAAGGGATGCCTGCCCCGTAGGAGGTGGTTTCTTGGGAAAAACAGGAGAYGAAGGTGTGGAAGCACCATTTGGAAACGCCCGGACGAGCAGCAGGAGCCAAGCCGTGCCGAAAGTCAGTAGGACAGGGGCAGGTTTCAGGGCTTTACCCAGCGTATCATCGCTGGCCCCCGACACAAGAGTAGTGTGCTGTCTTGCAGYGATGCTACAGCCAAGGCTGCATCGCCATTTCGCAGAGTTTTGGGCTTTTCCAACTTATTCATAACACAACTTTGTTCACAAGTGGTTTATTTTTTTGTGGCRTGCAAACTTTTTTCTTCAACCTCCCTCTGACTGGACCCGTTTCCTTCATGAATCTCAACGCCACAAAACTCAGGGGAGGGGTGAAAAAAAGAGAGAGGTCAGTTATCACAGCTCTTAATAGACATTTATTAGGCAGTTTAGTCAAGCAGCTGAGGGCGAAGGGTCACATAATGTCCTGCAGTGCCACAGCAGCCTCCCCACATGAATTTAAAACCTGTCAGCGGCATGGGACAGCTCAGCCTGCCAGCACAGGGCTGAGCTGCACCTCGGGGGCTTGTGCCCTTCCCAAGTCCTGCCRGGCCCCATTTCCCCAACTTTCTTATTCCCCTGGTTGCACCGATGGTTTGGTGCACACTCCAAAAAACGGAGGCGCTGAGGTTTATGGCGGGTAGGTGCCACCCCACGTAACAGCACGGAGACAACGGGCTCCCCGCATTTGGTGGAGCGGGTCAATGCTGCTGGAGGCGAGGGTGCATCAGCATCACCCTGGCCTGGCTGGAAACCAGCCACGACTGCTGAGGAGGAAGGGTTCATCCCTCCCTGGCTTCAGCTACGGGCTGGTCCCCGAGACCGATGCCCAACCAGACAGGTTTTTCAAGATTTCTGTAAGCTGTGTATTTYTGTAAGCTCAACACGAGCTACTGATGAGATGCAGGACTCATGTCACCACGTGACAAGAGCCCGCGTTGCAACGCTGATTTATTAGGAAAAGATTAAGACAGATCAGGTTATAAATGCCTGTTCAGTTACTGCATGCCCAGCTGCCCAGACTTCAGGAGAAAGAGGAACCACACATAAAATGAGTATATCTTAGAAATCTCTAAAAAGGCCTTTACAGAAATAGTATACAATGAGTGGTCATTTTTTATAGCTCTGAAAAGAACTGCATCCACTAAAAGTTTGAGGCTTACTTTCCCATTTATTTACCACATTTTCGTACCTCCTCCTTTGTCAGGAGCTAGATTTTACAGGCTTCGGGCATGGAAACAAAAAGCAGTTATCACTGGAAAGCAGAAATACTTCTCAATKTTCTTACAGTATGAATTTCTATTCCCCATATGTATCTATATTCTCAGTATTCTTACAGTATGAGTTTACGGTATGACTAGGATGTGCTCCTGTAGTTTGAATTACAGACTTTGCTGTCCAAACGCCTGCCAGTGTCAGACCCTCAGGTATCACTGATGCACAARCAAATATTCATCTGTCCTGGACTTTGCATCCCCTTTATGCAAAGTGGGAAGAAGGACAAGTTTCCCTGGCAGACTGAGAGAAAAAAAAATAAATAAATAAGGAGATATATATAGCAGCAGCTGTTCAAAGACTTCAGGAGGCTTGGCTTGTGCCCGTATGCCCAGCAAAGGTAGCGGACAGTGCAGAAATGAGACCGTCCGTTCATCACGTGGACGCACAGCTCATCACAGCAGGGAAGCTGCCACCAAGCACGGCTTAAACTCTTCGTCCAAAGCAAGAAGTTGCTAAACAAACATTAACTAAAGTTGCTGAAATGATGAATCTTTCTGGCAGACTCCAGTGCTCCCATGGGATAATTCAGCTTCGGCTACGTGGGCACACATAAAATCCACCAGCAGCCTGCGCTTGTTTGCAGAAGGAAAACCTTTAAGTCAGTGAAAACAAGAGCCCGTCGCACACCCCGAGGACTTGTCAGCACACGTGTGACGCAGGGGAAACAGCCCAGCCGAGGTCACCTCCTCCTGCCTTCGCTCATGCCACAGCAAAAAGTAAATCCCAGGAACAAGCCTCCACTTCTTTCCCGGCAAAATTGCCTCAGCGCACTGAGAGCGGCAGAGTCCACGGGGACAGACCTGGCTTAGCTGGTTCCTACAGAGCTGCCATCGCTGACCAGTAGTCTTAAGAGCATAAAAGTCTGGTTGCGCAGCGTTAAACCCCCTTCTGCGCAGGGAGGACACAAAGCAAGTTCAGAAGCTTCCAGGGAACCATCGTATTGCCCSATACCAATCACCACGCACCAGCTCACCCTTACTGTCCTAAAGAAATCAGGAGAGGTTCGTTGTGATGCTAAAGCACCTGCATTTTGAGAAAAGGACCAGAATGAACATAGAAAAAAAGAAAAAAGAAATCTATGGGCTACACCATCCCTTTGAGCAAGTGCACATATTTTAGAAGGACCATCCCATCCAAGTTAATGGTGCTTAGTGACAGGGTATCTTCTTTTTTCTTTCCCAGCTTGCCACAACAGTTATTACACTATTAAGAGCATGCACCTCATTTCTAGTTTCAACTTGTTCACCTTCAGTACCCAGTCATCACTCTCGTCCTGACTTACTGGTTAGCTAAACGAGTCCTCTAGAATTATAAACCCAGAAATTCGCTCCCGGTTTTAAACACCTCTGAGTATGATCAAATCATCCTTAACTCCTCCTTGAAGTCACCTGAGCTCCTTCAGTTGCTCMTCTGAAGCACTTCATAGTCTTTGAGTTACTCTCCCAGCATGTTATTACACCTCCCCTATCCTGCAAGAGAGGGCACGGGAGGTGGGGATGGGACTCCAGGGACAGACAGTTCCCTGCACCCCTCTTCCCCTCTGGGCACCCAAAAAGCTGCTCCCCGGTGCGGAAGAGGGATGCAGGGGGGTGCTGAGCAGTGGGACGAGAGCCTGGGAAATCGCAACTCCAACCCTGGGCTGCGCGTCCTGCTGCCTGGGAGCTCCTGGGGGCTGCTGCCACCTAGAGATGCTCACACAGCAAGGCTGCGGGCACGCCGCCCCGCGCACCCCATCGCACCCAAGGCTCACAACCCGCCCGAGCACCTCACCAGCTCTGGCAGCAACTTGCATAAAGCTGTTTTTCCGTAAAGCCTTTGAACATGTGCACGCTCTTGATGACAGGCTGCGCTTTTCACATACAGTGCGAGTGAACTTGCTGTCGTTTGCTTAAATTTACTTAATGAAAAAAAAAAACCCAACTCTAACGTCCCCTGAAAACTAGAAGAAAACATTTAGTTAAATTAAGGGCTGTGGCTAATTCCCTGCTGGAAAACTGAGGGCACATTTCAGAACAACCCAGCATTACAAATTAAGGTCAGGAGTGCAAAGCAGCACTTGCAGCTCAGCTCAGCGCACCTGCAGGGTGCTGAGCCCCCCGCTGCCACGCTCGCGGGGGACACGACACAGCTTTCCCCCCTCCCCACCCCGCTTCGCTGCCATGCGGGTTCAGGAGGAGGGCTTCTCCCTTCCTGAGCTGCTAATGCCAAGTCTCATTTGGTTTACGCATAGGCATGTATTTCAGGTCCTTATTATTGCCGTTTTCATGTTAATTACAAGTGCAGCTCTTAGTGCTAGAATCCATACACATATGCATCAATTACCATCTCTTAAAAAAATAAAAAAAGTCACAACTAAGTCACTCTGCCACTTTGCAGCACCAGTACCGGCAGGGCGGGTGCACGCACGCAGGCTGCACGGTGCAAGCCCGTGCCGAAGCTGCCCCAGGCTCCCTGGGATGCCCCGAACAGCAGGGCCAGATCCAGTCCCCTCTGCCCTGCAGCAGCACTGGCTCGCAATGCCCTCAGGGGACACGCAGGGACAGTGGCAGCCTGCCCTGGCTACCATGCGGAGACGTCCCCACAGACCCCCACACCACAGCCCTGAAGCCACACATGCACGGGGGGGGGGGAGCGGGACTCCCAGGAGGAGCACAGCGTCCTAACAGCACCCGTTCCCTTTCAGTAAAAGGGCTGAGACGGGACGTCCCCTTTGCAGGGACTGAGTCATCTGGTGGCAGCTACCGGCTGAAACTCCCAGTCAATATTTATCGTGCCTTTGCAAAGGCACTCCGAGCTCAGCCTAATTTTAACCATCAAATAGACATCGTGGCGGAATAAACGGGAGAGGTGCCAAGGAGGGCTGCTGCAAAGGAGAGGAGCCGCATCTCTCCGAAGGCATGTGGCATGTCCCATCCGACATGGCCCGGACAGGAGCAGTGGCATGAAATTAAAGCCTGCCCATACATCAGCCTGAACGTGCTCCTCACGGGGAGGGGGGAGAGGAACACGCTGCAAAAATATTTGAAGTACAATTAATTTCTCAGAGCAGCTGAATACTTCAAACAGCACTAAGTTAATTTGGCTGTAATTATTTAACAAGTCAACAACCCCATATATCAGAAAAAGGAGTTAATTTATCAGCTATTTCCAGGCAGAACAAAGACTTGCCAGCTTCCAGGTAACAGCCCGAGCTGTTTGGCTCACGTGACCCTGGCTGAGCTGTGCACTGCAAACATTATATGCCCGAGCATGGAGATAGAAGAAATCGCAAAACCCCAATGTATTCACGTCTTTGCATCTTAGCCAACAGACACCGCATAACAAAATCAAAAGTTTGGGCCATGGCTTGCTCGCGCGAGCAAAGGTGTCGTCATCTCCCTTGATGCGCTTAAAATGAAGGCAGCAGCCCGAGCCCCATCCTAACGCCCCCAAAAGGCAGGAGAGCCCMAATTCTGGGGAGTCCTAAATACTTCCAAATCAAAGCTCACCTGTCCAGCCTGCCTCGCTATTTCAGCAAGTGCCAAGCCGCAAGCGTCAACCATTAATAGCTGCCATCGCCCACAGCAGCGCCCAAACCCCTCCAAATAGAAAATGTCACTCCAAGCCAGTTATTTTAATAAACAGATTTTCTTTTTTGCACAGTGCAGGGCACAGAGGCTTTTCTGCAGCACGGATCCAGGAGGCTTCCCCGGGGGCGGCAGGAAGGCAGGCGAGCGACCCTGGACCGATGCCTTTTATTTTCACTGAGGTATAAATCCAGCACCCGAGCGTCTTTGTGATCGCCCACTCCAACAGTCACGTCCGAGCGGTGGGGAAGGAGGGCTGGAGAGCAGCCCAGCGGGGACGGCTGCTGCCTGAAATCGGGGCAGGCTACGGGAAAAGTCTGAGACAGAAAAGTACCAAGTCAGGGGAAGAGGCAGGCTGCGTGTAAAGAGGGAGGCAGGCAGGCAAAAAGGTACAGCAAACCAGAGCCTGTGAAACAAGGAATGCAATGCTCCTTCAGCTTTACTGATTTACTGATTCGAACCGCAGAAGAAGAAAATACTAAGAGAACACAGCAGCAGCAGCCCAACGTTTCACCCCTCCTGATTTCAAGGATTAGGAAACAATCACACACAGAAAAAGTAAACTGTGCACCAAGATCAAAACTGCCTGTGAAGCCTAACCAGGCAAGCAAAGCCGGGATACGCTTCTTTCACTTCTCATCAAACATATCATCATCTCAGTTACATAAAGCCCCAAAATATAAACTGAATTGTGAGAATGAGGAGCTGTTGCACCAATACCGCCCAAACATCATAAATTTTGCATCACCGAAGGGGGGGAAAAAAAGTTACAAAGATTGAAGAGATTTCCTTTTAATGTTTTATTCACAACAAAGGCTCCCGAGAAGCGCGATGCAGCGGGCGGCGATCCCGGTGCCCTCCCCGGGCGACTACACCAGCACAGCCCCGTACTACGGCGGCGGAGAGCGCTGCTCCCATGCCAAAGGGGGGAAAAAAAAAAAAAAAAAAAAGAAAAACCAAGCCAACGCTGCAAGTTTCCCTCCAGAAAGTTAAAAAAATCGGGGCAGACGCTGCGGGAGGATAAAGGCTCCTTTTCTGGGTTTAGCTTCCAAGCCGCCTGCTCGCTTTCCCCCGTGCGCAAATCCACTTGGACCCTGTGTTTATGTTGCGGTGTTTGGACACACCTTATAGACATAACGTATACGTGTAAGGGGAAAGCTTCCTCCTCTGCCCGGCGCAGCGCGAAGTTTGGGAGCGCGCAGCCCCGTCGGGGCGGCAGCGGCACCTGCGCGGCGGGGACACCGCGCCCGGCCGCGGCTTCGGCGGGGGGACGGGCGGCCCGCGGAGCCCGGGCAGCCGCCACCCCAGCGGGGACACCCCGGAGCTGCTGCCGGGAAAGGGGGCTTGGAGGCGAGACCCCCTGCCCGCCGCACGCCAGCATTTATAATAATAATGATAATAATTAGAGGGGTGTTGCCACGCCGCTGCGTGGAAGCGGCGGGCTGCGCGGAAGATCCGCGGCCGCCGGCCCCTCAAGAGCCCGTCGCCCTCCGGCCGCGGGACCCGAACAAACTCGCGCCCCCCGCGCAGGGGATGGGGACCCTCGGCCCGCAGCCCCGCCGGGCCTGAGGAGAAGTTGGCGGGAGGACGCCGCTCCGCAACCCCCCGCCCCTCCCCGCGGAACCCGCCGCTCACCCACCTGCCTGCGCCGCCGCGGCGGCCCGCGGGGCCCCGGCCGCCGCCGCCAGCACGCAGCAGCTCCACCACAGCAGCCCCCCGG
>JASVER010000119.1:1441220-1454292 GCA_030449065.1 Oceanodroma leucorhoa
ACACCGAGGGGCAGGTGCGCGCGCCGTCACTCGCCCGTGCAAAAAGCGGCACCGCCGCGCGCCTTTCACTTTCCCCGCCGAAAATGAGGGGTGGCTGGGGCGTGCGTGGGGGGGCGTGCGTGTGCACGCCCGCTTCCCCGCGCGAAACAAATCCGGGGGGGGCCGTGCGTGCGTGTGCGAGAGGGGGCTTGCAGAAACGGCGGCGGGGTGCGGGTGTGCGTGGGCCGGGGGGGGGCAGCAGGAGGCCGCCGAAGGGAACTTCCCGCCCCCCCCCGAGGCAAGGGGACCCCCCAGCCCATGGCGGAAGGTTAATTAGGCGAGGGGGCGCCGATCCCCGCAGCGGCACGGAGGAGAAGCGTGGGAGGCGTTGGGGTCTGCGTGAGGCACGCTGGGGCTTCTCTCTGCCTGGCGCTTCCCCCCGACACCCCACCCAGAGCTGGGTGCTGGCTGGGTGCTGCACCCACACACACACACCCCCCCCCAGCTGGGTGCTCGCAGCCCCACACCTCCCCACGTCACGTGCAAAGACCAAAGCGCCCCGCGCTGCGCTCTCGACGCCGGGGTGCCACGCGGGACAG
The DNA here is from genome assembly GCA_030449065.1 of Oceanodroma leucorhoa. NCBI lineage: Eukaryota > Metazoa > Chordata > Aves > Procellariiformes > Oceanodroma > Oceanodroma leucorhoa. Next base: position 1,441,799 of record JASVER010000119.1, read on the forward strand.
CCAGCCCCTGGTGAATTTGGGTGCTGCGGGCACCCAGCACTCAGGCGGGGCGACTGGAAAGCTTTGGAGTGGAAGAGGTGGGAAGGAGGGTGAGGTTCTAAGGGCGATGGGGCAGGGTGGTGGCACCTTGGAGCTCGCTCTCCAACATGGTGGGTGGACTTTGCGCTGAAGAGGCTGATGAGCAACCACGTTTCCCAGCCTGCCTGCAAAGCCGTGGGGCAACAGAGGTGGGGTGGCATCTCCCACCAGGSCGTTAAGTATCCGCCATCTTGATGGCCCCTGCCAGCCTGGTGGCACCTCCTAGATGCACCCAGGTGGGGACAGCTGCAGTGCAGGGGCCCTGCAAGCACCAGCCACGCTGCCACAGCATCCCCCTCGCTGTCACCCACGCCGGCACAGGGGTGAAATGCCAACACAGACATCCTCCCTAATGGGTCCAGGGGAATGGCGTCTCGGCAAGGCTTGTCTCGGCAAGACGGCGACTGAAAATCTCAACGTCTCATCACAGGTTTGAGACAGCAGCTGCCATTTATCACTCTTGATGAGTTGATTGGCATCCTCAGAGCCTCAGTCAGAGCTGAACTGAACTCCTCAAGCATGCGAGAGAAGAATGTAGAAGCACCTTCAGTTCTTCGTTTTGTTTCCCTAAAATGTGAGCTTTGAGATAAGTTTTTGCTGCCTCCACACCCTGATCCAGCCCTTGTGAAGCTCCTCAACATGAAGGAGCTCTCCTTACCCTTTTCTATCTGGTCTACACAACAYTTCTTGGAGCGCTCCTCTTCCCAGTAACCCTGACAGCTTTCCCTGGCACCCCTGAGCAGATTTAGTGGAAGAGCGCGGCAAGCGAACATCTTCCCTCCAGTCAGCTCCAACAGAAGAGTTTTCCCATAGGAATTCACTCAACCTCAGAGGATCAAACCCACCCTCAGCCAGCCCCTCCTGCCATACTGCCTTTTTTCCAGCGAAGAAGGAGGCTCGCTCGTCTTTAAAAAAAGAATCCCCAAATCAAGGTGGTATTACAAGTCAGATTAAGCTCTTTCTCCAAAGAGCCAAAAGTTTTAGCTGAAAGAATTAGTTTGACTCTGCAGAAAAGGGGCTGTAAAGAAGGAAGGTTTATTGCCCCCGGTGCTGCATCTCACCGCCCCGCGACAGCTCGGCGTACATCAGCGGTGGCAAGGTGGCAATTCCACCAGCCAGGACAGAGGCGGGAGAAGGAAAAGGCAGTGGGGAAGCAGAGCCCTGACGGGCAGGGTCTTCAGCGTCTCGCTTAGGGTTTTCCCTGAAAACATCACTTGGGTGAGCCCCGCCAGGAGAGGCCAGGAGCCAGCCCATGCCCTGCCGACGGGATTAGCAGCAATGCTAATCGTCCCTCCTCGCCAGCCCAAGGAAAGAAGCGTAATTCCTTTCTGTCGCAGAAATGGATCCGACGGGAGACTGCGGGATGAAACTCTCTCAAATATTGAATTAGAAAAATTTTGCTCTATCTGCCTTTCAGTAAACAGTGACTAATTGCTCTGGCTGGAGCTGCCGTACCTTCAAGATTGGAAGGTGCAGATGGAGCAACGATAGCGAAGGCTCCTTACCTAACGTTGGCTGTACATGAATCACAAATGTTTGCTATGCAAATCTTGTCATACAAAGCAATTATCGCTGTTCCCATACTGACCTCATGTTTATTTATTACATGCGCTCTTTATTTGAACCTTGTCTGGTCTCTCTTCCCGTATAAGCGTATTAGCGTATGGCTTCCAAAGGCACCCAGCTGAGAAATTGTAGATTTATTTGCGGCATGAGGGACGGGGCGCGCCACGCCGACTGCAATGCAGAGCCGAGAGGCTCGGCTCTTATGCCAGTAGCTCTTCATGCAAAATATTCTCACCCCGAGGTCTTTTGCTGGGACGAAGGACACTTTCTAATAGTGCAGGGCCGCGACACCGGGTTTGCTCTGACTCTGCAGTATTAGCCGATGGTTAATGGAGACTGTCAGCCCTAGGAGCCGCGCAATAAAACTCTGATTGGGCTTTTTAGGGCCTGCTTAGTAAAAGTGAAATTTTACACAGTCCTTCGTCCTTGGCTTTGCCACCTTTGCCTACCTCCGGGACGACGAGTTGCAAAGAAGATTTAATTCTGCCACCAAATAAGTTGCAAGTGCATTGCTGAAAGGGGCGGCGTTTGGGTGGCTGGAGCGCTGGGTGTCTTTAAGCACCAAATATTCTCTTGCCACAGGAGTTTTCTCCATGTGATTTAATGTTGAGCAACAGTGGCATCCGGTGGGCAGAGGGTTTCCTCCCTGACAGCTTGCGGCAGCTCGCTCCCTAGGTTTTGCCGTATGGTTTCTCTAGGTAATCATTAAACACGATTTCTAAATTTATCTGGATTTAGGATTCTTGTTTCTCCCCCTTTCTTCAGTTTGGCTGCACAGCAGGCAGAGCCATGTGTTAACTTTTGCAGCGCTACAGTTTTCTTTTAAACGCAGTAGATATTACGCTCCGCTATGTAATCTGGAGGCAAGCAGGACTTCTGAAATCAGCCGCCCCTCTGAGCCGATCGATTTTGTTCTGCCTGGACCCTGCGTGGCCAATACTGCAGGCAAGGCTCCATCCCTCCGCCGACGGCAGCGGGAAGGCTCCCCATGGGTGCCTGCCTCAAACCAGACCCTCCAGTCTGACCTCTCCGCATCCACAAACGCTATCCGTGCTCTTTTATCGGGGGAAAACCGTAAAAAAGCCCCCAGAACCTGAATCAAATAAAATCCCGCTGTTGTATCCCCCAGCCCTCTGCTCCCGTCCCTGCATCTCTCGCTGCTCCTTCTCCTACTCTCACCGCTGGTTTCAGCTCTTCCCAATGTAATGTCGTTTTCCGATGTAATTAACACAATGTTTCCCATTGCTTCCAAATCATTAATAAAGCCGGTAATGAACAGCAGGCCTGATGAGGAACCCAGCGATGCCATGCTGCATACCTTCCCCTGCCCGAATCACCCCTCTCCAGCATCACCCTTTCATTAGGATCTCAGCCGGCTTTCCATCCATCTGACAACTCGCATGCCCAGTCGATTTGAAACATTTCTTTCCCCCCCAAGTATTTCTATTTTTATGGTGCAGCTGTAGCTTTTGCTAATTGTTCATGAAATGACTTTTTTTTTTTTCCCAAAGTAATATTTTTCTTGAGAGGTTGAATTAAAAAGGGGCCGTAAATGACTAATGGTAATTAATAAAAACGAAGAAATAATTGGGCAATATCTTTAAATGTCTATGCCTGGAGTCAAACTCCTAAATCCCCATTTCAGTTAGACCAACTTGGGGTTTTTTTTCCTCTTCCGAAGAAGCAGCAGTTCCCATGACTGCCTCAGCAGGAGAAGACACAAACAGAAGGACAGGGAATACTCCGAGTGATGGAATAACCCTCCGAAAACCCCGGAAAGCTGAGGCATGGGAGAGCATGCTGGACCACGCCGACAGCAGACAGCTTGCTGCTGCCCTCCTTCCCTCTCCGAGAGGAGGAGAATCACCCATGCCGGGGCAAGTGGGGATTTGGGGAGCTGGTGAACATCTTGGTCCTCTTGAAAAACAGCACGTTTAACCCGTGGAGAGCCCTRCCGCTTCCACAGGGCTGTTAGAAAGGGGTTAGACATTTAGGGGCAAGACAGTTACATTAAAAAAAAAAAATAGAACCAATGAAAGTATTTTTGTGGTCCAGAGCATAAATCAGCCTTCTACTGCTTCCCTTGCAGGACTACAGCCAGAAATGTCTAACTCAGGGGTTTTTATATCTGGTTGGGAAGGATCTGGGAGAGAGCAGCGCCAGGGAGCGGGCACGGGACCGTTCGCCCGAGTCAGCGCTGCCAAGCCAAGGATGCCACAGCATCCCGGTGGCTTTGGGAGGGAGGCTGAGCGCGAAGGTGTGGAATCGAGCATATGGTCCCATCGTGCAGAGCAGGACTTGGGCGTGCACAGAGTGGTTCTGATGGCTGCTTCACCCCTGCTCCCCTCTCCTGATGATAATTTATCGCCGGTGCTTTCCCTTTGCCAGTGCAGACTAGAAGAAACTCGGATCCAACCCCCAGGTCTAAACCCAAGCTCATTAAAAGGTCACGTTTTACAAAGTAGCACAGCCACCCTAACCAAATGAGTGCCTGGCTAATTGCCTTCCGTGTGAAATTGGGTTTGTGGTTTCTGTGGGATCGAGCATGCTTTCCTCCTCTCCTCCCCCAACTCTTTGGTTACGTTCCCAGTCGCTGATGAGCATTTGATTTGCAGAAAATACTGCATTTTAGAGCCACAAACGTGCTTTCCAAACCCCCGGGTTTGCTTATGCCCGGGATGGCGCAGAGGCAGGAGGGTTGCGGAAGCTGCAATGGAGCAGAGCAAAAAAAATGCCGCACTGGGCTAAACCTCAGCGGGCAGGTAGAGAGTGCAAAGCACCTCCCGAGGTGTCACGCAGAGTAGGTTTGAATCATGTGAGTAAGCCATTAGGTCAATGCATCACTTTTTGTTTTCACTGCTTCTTGCAATGTCAAGTGGGACAGAGCTGGCCAAGCTGGCACATGTATAACAAACTCTGGGTTCCTCCTGCTTGCTGGCCTGGAGAAGGATGTATACATCACAGTAGTAAATTGTTTAGCTGAAAGCATGGAAGAACTTGTGCCTTGCACAGCAGCACCCTATGTCATTTAACAAAGCAAGCGTGTGTCAGCTGCGGTGACAGAGACGCTCCGTGTCAGCCGTGCCGAAGGAGAAGCCCTGGTCGTTAGGCAACACGTGCCGGAGCGCATGAAGCTGGAAGCAAGCATCTCTGCACAGAGCGGGTCAGCAAAGAGTTGCAAGCAGCCCTGAAACAAATACAAACACGTTGCATGAGAGAAATATTCACTCAGGTACCCCCTCGTCGACCGCACAGCCTTACTTATGCATGATGAGCAGCCAAAACCTCGTGCAAGAAGAAAGCTTGTGCAAGAAGATGGCTTCTCACCTCCACACAGCCGGGACCCTTGGAAATGCCAACTAGCTCGCCTCAAACCGATGTYGAGACAGTTAATTACGGAGAGTTTTTTATAGGTGCAGGCTTTTCCCTTCACGCATGGACAAGCAGGACAGTAAATACAGGATCTATATTCACACRCCCACGTGAGCAGCGCTTTGGAAGGACATTGCCTTTGTGGATAACAGTGGTGGATGTCTGTGGAGAGAAGAGGAGTGGCACGGAGGCATCTCCACCTCCTCCGTCTCCTGCAGAGAAGATGCTCTGCCGCTTGGCTGAGATCCCCAGCTCCACGTTTAGAGAAGTGGGACCTACAATGGGAGCAGTGTGGAGCTCAGCTGTGTTTGCAGGACTTCAGAGATGATATCATAACCCCAGAGGCAGAGCAGAGTGGAGCTCCCAGCGCGCTGCGAGATGTGAGCTCAGCCATTCACCGGGGCCAGTTAATCCGGCATCAACAGTGGGCCCATTGTAGGGCGGTGCAATGCACTAGTTTGTCTTTTTTTTGCAGAATGATTGTTTGGGGAGTAACAAAAATTCCCCCRGAGCACAAAGAAGTGTATTCTGGGAACCTGAAAGAGGCCAGCCAGTTAGATCATAGAAAAACTATGAAACATGACATTTCAAAAGTAATAGGTAATCAGTACAACACAGACTTCGTAACTGTATTTTCTRGAACTAAGGACTGAGCTCAAGAAAGCATTTTAGACCACACTTGGTTTTTGATGGCATCTATGTYTCATTCATAGCAAAAGGATTTAAGTACACTCTCCATTTAAGGAGACCTAAGACAGGTCTACGAGGTCCTCTCGGAATTAGGGCATCATATTGTTTCTTTTTCTTTTTTTAATTTTTTTTTGTTGTCCTCCTGTATATACCAATCTCCTTGGTAACCTGCCTTTCCAAGGGCCTCACTTACATTTCGTAGCTCCTTCGCTTAAAGCACGCTGGTTCTCAGCCCGGTAGAAGATGCGGCCCTTTTTTTCCCTCATCCATACGCAAAAAGGTGAGAGCGTTTGTGTTTTCCTTCTATCAGAGTCATATATGCCATCCGAATACACCATCCTCTTGCCTAGACCTCTCTCACTCATCCTTCTTTCCCACCTCTCCCCTACCTTCTTCATGATCCTGGTGGTGGTAGGTCTCACACCTGCAGCCAGCTCCTCGCAGCTCAATGATTTCCTGCCATATTTCATGTCTTCCCTCTTTTTAAAAATAAAAGAGCCTCTTCCCAACTGGCGTTGAACAGAGTGCAGTAAAGACAATATAGAGGTCACTTGCTTGACACCAGAAGAGTTTCTTCTTGTAGTTGGTGGATCATACTTCAGTCCGGTCCTGATACCTCACTTCTCAAGTCATACGATGCAAGCACATCAACAGACTAATAACGTTTGCATTTGCTCATGGGGGACTCAATTTTGCAAGACGACTGAAGGCAATACAAGCTGTGGTTTAGCATTTTGCAAACCTGATGCTATAGACCGACAATAACGGGGCTGAGATTTCTCCTCTGGCGTCAAAGCACCCCACTGTTTTCAACACATTCAGGGGYGTATGTGGAAAATTTTAAGGGGGACGAAAGGATATCCACCCRTTCCCCGAAGCACGTTTGAAGCTCCCAGTCACGATTGTTTATGAAGCAGTTTCTGATGCCTTTTTTTGTACAAAGTTTTCGTATGAAAAATTGATTTATACAGCACAGAATGCGTCTATAAATAATAGACACTCCAGCTCACCTGCCTCTTTACATTTCTATAGGAGATGCAAGCTCTACTTATAGCAAAATAGAAAAAATTAACGACGCTGTGTTATCAGCGCACATCCCCGGTCTGGCACAATTTGCCGGATGGTACCGTTTGCCCGRTAATTCATTGTTTCTACAGCAGTCCCGCCGAGAAGAGTTTCCCATTGTGCTGGAGGAGAAGGGCACTACCAGGACCTTGATAGCTTTATTAGCTCAAAATACCTTACAAATAGAGCCTCGTTATCAAAATCAGCTTCCAAAAATCACCATTATTTCAAGCTTGGTTGTTAACGTGTCCAGGACGAGAYGTTTGGTCGCTTCCAGGGGACCAGCCCATTTGCTCATAGGTGCAGGCTCATACCGAGTTTATTTGTAGGAATGACTGCGCCGGTCAGATCCTTTCAGGTTGTTGTTGCTGTGTTAAACAGTTCTATTAATTCTTCATTTTCGTAGAGTTGTAGGAGTCACGAAGCTGCCGATGCGAGCGGAAGCACTCAATAACTTAGCAAACCGCACCAAAGAGGATTTRAAACCCGGCTCGTTAGAAATTCAGCGAGCAAAATGGCTTGTCCCGGTCAAGGTGGCAAAAGCGGGGGTGCTGGGGCTGGTGCCGAGGTGGTACCCGGGGCTCGGGGCGCTGCTCGGCAGGCGGCTCACGCGCGGGCCCTTTCACACGCGGGGCTCCCCCCGGGGCCGGAGCCCACCGGGGGCCGCAGCACAAAGCCCAGCGGGATTTCAGGGCACTGCTGCCAAGGCAAGGGCAAAACTTCCGCTGGCAGGCCAGGAGCAGGCAGCAGGCCAGTGGGTCGCCTTGTCTGCAGGCAGCCGTGCAAATCTCCGCCCAAATTTTCCCTTTTTTGCCCTTTTTTTTCTTTTTTTTCTTTTTTTTCCTGGAATCCAGCCATTTGTGAGGTGAATGCTCTCTTCTTGCACTGCTTTTTCTTTTTTTTTTTTTTTTTTTAAGACCATGCACTAGAAAAATAAACTTTCAGCAAGTACTAGGCACTATATAAATCTTTGTATTTAATTTTTTAATTTATTTTCATATTTATTTTTAACCTCTGTTACTGATTCTATGGATATTTGGCACTCAGGAAAAAAAAAAGAAATGCAACTTCAAGTTGTGACAAAGGTCCCACCACCCTGACAACACCAAACAGGAGAACAGATTTGGCACAAACAGTCACAGGAATTAATTCTGCTGCTTTTTGGGCCTTATTCTGTGTGCAGAGGGTCTGGCACGTTCCTCAGAGAGACGTCGCTCGATGCCTCTTAGCACTGAAAAAGCTGAAAGGGAGGTGTAGGAAAAATCARAGCCCCTTCCCATTTCTTCATGATTTCCCAGCTTGTAGAAGCACTTSCAGAAGGAAATAGGTCCTGTTTTARTTAATTTTTCTCCCTCCAGTTCCTCCCCCCCCCAATCTCTAATTTAGAAATTTATCTCCAGTTCAGTAATAGCAATTAAATTTATCTCAACAGATAGACTAAAAATGATCCAGACTCAGAAATTTACACTTTTTCCCTTTTTTTAGGTAAAACTAACAATGCCATTGTTGGAAGATCACCCAAGGAAAAAACAAAACACCCCATCCTGATTTGGAGTGACTCTCGTAGGAAGAGTAAACCCTTACCTTTCAACCCCCCCGAGCCCTCCAGCTCTCCATACCACCCTCTTAATTTCCTCATCAGCCTGCTTTGATCACGCGAGAGGTGACTCGAGTCCGGACCCCGTCCCGCTATCCACGACACAACCGCTCGACCACTTACCAACTTCAGTGCAGTTTTTCTGAGCTTTCCTCRTTTCCCTCTTCTGCCGTAAAAACCCACCACAAAATACACCCAAGCAGGGAATCGTCGCGCGCTTCCCTCCTAAGGTTTAAATTAAGAATTAATGAAGACTCAGAATTTAAGATTAAATGTTCAGCCCCTGGCTAATTATGTTTCTAAGGTTCAATTTGCTTGGCAAGGAAAAAACAAAATCAAAACAAACCCCAAACAATATTTACACGTTCAAGAACACAGGGAATCTTCCCTTGAAATGGCACAAGAAATCCCCGTAGAGCTCTGGGATGCTTTCAGCCAGCCTGCTTTTATTTTAAAATTGTCCAATTTCCAGAAAAAAAAAAACGAGTTCACTATCTTTGTGATTTAAAGAGCCATTTGTTCTCGTTTTCCTCCCTTGCCCTGCACGACTGGGAGGCTGTGCTGATCCAAATATTGAGTTGAGTCAGCACGTAAATGGGCAAAAGACCCCTCAGATGGCAGGGGAACAGCCACAGGCAAGGAGCAAGGTGACGGGGCTGCTGCAGGCTCTCAAAAGGCACCTGGGTATTGGTCCCGACATGAATTTTTTTGCCCTGCAATGAGAGGAAATAGCGAAATATCTCAAATATTTGTGCTTCTCTGTTCTGGCAGCTCTCGTGTGTATCATATAGCTATATATGCATATAGCTATGTTGCTATTCCACACCTCTACGTGGGTGAGGATCTGAAGTACAGATCCCCTTTGCAGCTATTATGCATCACTTTTCAAGAATTACATTTAAAGAATTACGTTAAGCTGGTGTTTACCTTCCACTTAGGTCTTTCATTACAATTCCAGCCATTGGCTGGATCGAGTTTTCATTTTTATAATATTTTTCCTCCCTGTAGCAATGTCTTGTAAACAGCCTGCTTATTTATGACTATGAACGAGATGGAAAAGCCAGTGAATATCTTGCGGTATTAAGAAAAAATAGCTGTGGTTACTGCCTTATACAATGCACTTGATAAATTTGAATAATCTGAATTTTTATTGCAGCAGTCTTTAAAATAAAGAGCTACAATTTCCTTTTTTTTTTAGATTTTAAATAATGCACAAAAATTCTAATAAACAATTTGGTCTGAACCACAGGGAGAAATGAAAGGCTGTTCGGATGTAGTGACTCACTGGATTATTGAAAACAACTATGCGGCTGCAACTGCTTTGACTTGCCGATATATCTTTTCCTTCTGTTTTTAATAACGGGATCACTGTAGAGCTTTTATGAAAAATGAAATTTCCTTCTTTTCCAATGGACAGAAATATTTATGTGGATTGGAGAAATACAGCTAAAACGATGAGKCCTTTAATACAGCTAAAGTCTACCAGGCACAGATTTTTACGTATAAGAGTTGTAGAAATCTGTCTGCTCATCTTAATTCTCGTGACTTATCCCCTAGCGTGCTTTTTCCCTTCTGTGGATCGGCTGATCAATTTTTCCTCCTTCGTTATGAATAAACCTCCCTCGGAAATGAAACACGAGGCTTGCGATATCTGGGGGAACCTTAGCTGCCACTGCGTGTAAGAGAGCTGTGAATTGAAAGGCTGCATGACATTAAGTAGATTACGCCTCCCACTATGCCGAAAAGTGCCGCTGTCAACATTATACCAACTCGTTAATAGCCAGCTAGCTTTTTTTTTTTCTTTTTTAAGTGTATCTAAACTTAACTGCACAAAAAAAACCCCAATCCCAAGAAGGGTTTCCCTCTTAACCGGTGGTACCTCTCTGGTGGATGCTCTGAACATCTCCATCTCTCCGTAGGYATGCAGAAGCACGGCTGTGTCAACCCATCGCCGATGCCATTACTGACACCACACGATGTTTAAATAAATGAGTGATTAGCTGTGGGATTCAGAAGGAGATTGTGTGTTTTGTTGGTGCTTGACACGCTGACAAGCAGGTGAAAAATTTCGCCCTGTAAACATAGTTGTCTCTATTGATAGAGAGATGCGTTATGGAAAGGTATTAGTCACTGTAAACCCCGAGATACCTAACAAAGATGGATTTCAATAAAAACAGGGTCGTTAAACTAACCCATCCTCTCTTCGCAGTCTCAGGCGTAAAGATAAATGTTACATATTCACTTCTGTTGATCTCCATGCTTAAAGCCACGAGCACATGGAGCAAGTAGCATTTCTCATACCACTGTGTTTCTCTTAACTACCCTGGAAAACCTGCCCGGGGTCGATCCCCTCTGGCGCTGAAACGCCAGTTTAGCATCACTGATACAGACAGCCAGACAGATATTCCCTCCATCGTGTTTTGGGCTGGATATGGTTTTTTGACTATGCAGAACAGGTGGATCGCTTTCTTCTTAAATATGTACTRGACTTATTAAAGATCAAAGCGACCAAGCTTTCCTTCCCTCTCTGCATCAGAGACCAGGTAAAACAAACCGCGCCTGCCAGCCAGTTGGACCGCTGTAAAACTCAGTGCTGGAAGGGGCTTCTTTCAGAGCAGCTTCTTCATCTTCACAAGGCTTCATGTTAGTTTTCCTGGTGACCTCTCAGCGCTGAGCTCCCTTGCGGGAGCAAGGCTTGGGGAGCCGTCAAGGGCTGGACATGCCTCCAGCTTTCCAGAGCACAAAATCCACCTCGCTGGAAGGTGATGTTACAAACGTCACCGCCTTCGTAGATGGATTATCTTAAACAACGTGGGGCTGCCGCTGGTTGGTTTTCTGGTTCGCGCACGYCTCCTGCTGTTGGGGGAGCTGAGGGTGTGAAGGGAGCAGAGCCTGCAGTGCATCRGTCAGCTCAAAAGCAAGATTCAGTCCCAGAGATAATCCTTATCCTCTCAAAACTTTAACCTAAAGGAGCCCAAGAGAAAAAAAAAAGTCATCTTGTGTTGGTCATTTGCTTTGCTTAGCCTGACAAGGGTTGCAGAARGGGTGGCCTACAGCAGGGTATGCTTTAGATAAGGAATAACTCCTGTGCCAGTCATTGCTGGGGCTGTTTAGTCCTTCAGGTTTTTGACATATTAAGAAAAGCCTCCACAATGCAGAAAACTGCAGTGAAATAAGAGGTTGGCTTGAACATTAAGGACCCGCTTAGTTTATGTGAGCACAGGGAGATGATCATTCTGTCTGCCTTGGCAAGACCTGTCCTTCCACCCCACTTGGTAGACATCCCTTCATCAACTGCARGGTGCAGAGCTGGTCCCTCAAAACTTTGTCCTTCCCTCCTGCTCTTAATATTCTTGTCACACAAAGTAGGAATCAAAAATGAGCCAGTGGCTTTGCTACCATAGCAGAAAAAAAATAATCATCTCCTCATTGTTTGACCTTGTGAAAGAAAGGTGAAGTACGTGAACTCCTGTTTTCCCATCTTGAGATGCTATTTATACCGATAAGTATATTTTCACAAAAGAAAGGTAATTATCTGCGAGTGCTCTGCTGTAGTGTGGATTCCTCTGTCCTACAGCACCAGATACAGGTGGAGGCAGCTCACTACCACACGCACTCAGGTGCAATAGTTTGCACCTATCAGAAGTTTTTGGTTCCAGGAAATGAAAGCAAAGCAAATAAGAGGAGATGATTTGCAATGTCTTAGCATCTGAAAAATGAGATAAAACACAGCAGCGTAGGGAAACGGGCAGCTTTGCATMGCGCAAGGCAAAACGACATGGCTCGTTTTCACCTGTTGAAATTGCTGTCACCAACGAGGCTTTTTATTCGTTTTAAACCAGGGAAAACCTGTGGCCTAACCACTTCTCCAGGGCTTGACAGCCGGAGGGTCACCCCAGCGGGCAGGCAGCAGAGGYGGCCGCGGCGCTGAGGTTTGGCTGGCGGTCAGCTCAGGAGCGCGTGGGATGTGGCAGGGCATGGYGGGCATCATGGCTGGGGCACCTGCCCACCCCTGAGCCGCTGACTGCGGGGACCTTCAGCTGATRAACAGTCACCCTCCAGCCCTCGGGTGCTCCGTAAGCACTGCTGGAAGGTCCGAGTGCTCCCTCGAGGGGAAAAAAAGAAA
>JASVER010000119.1:1454490-1612089 GCA_030449065.1 Oceanodroma leucorhoa
CCCCCCCCCGCCCCGGCTCCCGCAGCCGCCTCCTCCTCCTGCAATACAACACTGCCCTCTCACGGCTCCTCTGCTGCCGAAATACAACAGTTACGGGGGCACGCAGGTAATCCCCGCCTAAAAACCTGGGTTTATACGCCCTATAGCTCTAGCATCGCTGGGGGGGTGCACCCCACTTGATATGGGAGCAGAGCGCTGCAGGGATCCAGCCACCCGCATCCCTCATCCGCTCCCAGGCTGAAGGCGGGATGGGCGGGTTTGGTTCCCGCTCCCCAGCCGCTCATCGCCCATACGGGGCGGGGGGGATGAAAGCAAAGGGAGGGCCCAGCCACCGAGGCCTGGCGTGGTGCAGCACCCTGCTCCCACGCTGAACTGAGCCTTCTCCCACGCAAAACCCACGAACGCAGAGGCGCGCATCGCCGCATCGACTGCTGCCGGCACGCGTTCGCCTTGCTTTGGCCTTGCCGTGCAAACTGAAAAGAGACAGTTTTCCTTCTTAACATGGAAAAACTTCCTTTGGTAACATCAGGTCGGCGCTAAGCCCAGGTAAAGGAGGTGTTTGCCCGGAGCAGGTGTCCTCGATGGGTGATAAGGCAGCAGGATTTGCCGCTGCGGATGCCTGGGAAAGCCGAGCTGGGTGCTGCCCCAGGCCCCTGAAGGATGGCTCAGGGTGTGTGGGCAGCGGACACAGCTGGAATGGAGGGGAAAAAAAATGCAGTGCGGTCTCCCTGTCCCTTCACCCTGGCACCAAGAAGGCGTAAGTGGCCCCCATGGCATTGCCCATCCTTCTCCCCCCCCATAGTGACCACAGGATCCAATCCCTACTTCAGCTGTGCCATGGAGAGCTGGGAGGTTGCTCTTCTGCCCAGTCTCATTCCCACCAGCTCGTGCACATTACTTTGGCCCAAGCATATCCATCATGCCTATTCCAAATGGTGGGTTTTCCATTTGGAAACCAAACGCTTTCATCCCCAGGAGATAGCTTTGCCCCCTGCGCTCCAGTCCTGCAGCTTTCCTCTGTATAAGCAATTCCTGGATTCACTTTTCCTGCAGATAACATGATAACCAGCAAAAAAACCCTGGTGCAAGATGCTATTAAAAATTGACTATACAGCCATCTCTGTTGCACAGCTCAGACTCCTGAGCTGGAAATAAAACAGGCAGGTCCAGGTGCGAGCKGCACTTGGATGCTGCCAGCCTAACAGTAAGCCATCCACAATAATGTTTCAGTCTCWCCACTTCAGTTTTTTCCTGATCTGCAAGGCTCACTGAAAAACTTTGAGCCTCAACTTTTACCTTCTGGTTGCAGACTTGTGGCCTCCAGCTCCACGTTCCTCTGCTCATCAGCCACCGTTGCTGCCCTCCTCCACAGTGGCTCCRACTGGATGGTGCTTAAACCACGATCTCAACGGAGCATCACCAAAGAGCTGAGGACCAAGGCCTACCAGAGCAGGAAAAATAACTGGCAAGGTTTTGCCAAGAGACCAAGCTCTCCCCGACTCATTCCCGGTAAGAAAATAAATGGCAAGGAAAGAAGTCAAAAGGTGTTTCTGCACAGGTCGGAGTTTTGTTCAGTATTAGCTGCAACCCACTACTGTGCGATGCGCTGGCAATGGAAAGAAAATAGATTATGGACTAAACTGTGTATGTAAAATAAATAGTCCACAAATCAGCCACTGACATAAGCTAACGACGTAGTCTCAAGCCAAGAGGCTTGAAACTGTTCTACAAAGGCAACCGATCTTGATCTTTGCCAACTGCAGAGTCTTCCTGCTCTTGTTTCTTCCAATAAAACCTATTTTGCAGGTGCAATTATTCAGTGGCTGGGGTTAACCCAATGCTCAGAAGGATGAAGGTAATGGACTGTATTCATCTCAGTATTTCTTTCGCAGCTCTCTGGGTTTATAAATACAAGATAAAATATTATCGCAGGAGGCCAACATTTAACAAGGTATCAGCCAAAGGGAGAGGACTTCTAAATGCATGGGGATGCTGTGCTGAGAGCGGGAGCGCTGGGGATCCCCATGCTAAGATGCCAGCATCAGTGAGAAACTGGGCACAGAGTCTGATCCAGATCCCATGGGTAATGCCAACGAAAGGGCTCACGAGGCTGGTGGGAATATGGGCACTACCTGYGGGCTGGGACGCAGCTAATCTGGGATGAGCCCATGCATCCTTACTGCAGGACTTCAGAGGATTTGTTTTCAGTCACCGAATTCCCTTTTGCCAGCAATAACGGAGGTTTGAAGAGCAGCGTCCCAAGGGATGTTTTGTCTCCTGGCCACCGGTGACATGCAGGCACTGCGGCCCCCTCAGACGAGCCCCCCTCGTTAGTCACCCTGCCCCAAATCATCCCTCAGGCTGAATTTAGCTGCCCGCCCAGCTGCTTACCTTCTGTGTTTGATATTGCCCTTCGCCTCCTGCACAAACAGAGCCAGGYGAGGTTTCTGACATCTCGCGGATCTCAGACTAATTACACGGTGACGAGGGCCGCATCCCCACCGGGCGGTTCGGGACACAGCGCCGGCGCTGAGCTCCGCGGGGACCGGCAGAACAAATGTCAGCACAGAGCCATAAGGCCGGCATGGAAATCAAGAGCGTTTGTAGGGTTGGGAAAAAGTCTACACGTGCAATATCTGTATTCATCATATGTCCCTGGATGCAGTGTTGAATCGGACCTAAGGAAAAAAMCCATTTTTGCTAGTTTTGGAGAAAACTGCAGGATTCCAAAACAGCTGCAGCTCAGAAAAGGAGGTTTTTGCAAACCATAAGGCTTTTCAGCAAGGGTCTCAAGCCAGCCCCATCCGGGGAGCCCTCGCCCAGCGCTGGGGGCCAGGGCGCCCATCCCTGGGGCGGCAGGGAAGCGGTCTGGGGTAGATGGYAATGCCGGACTTTCCCACTAGCAGGGGACATTCGCCGCATCCCTGGGAGATTTCCCATGGGGAAAGGAAGGTTTAGAAATGCTTTAGAAGTACAAAAAGGGATTACAGCATCCAATCCCTGCATTTAACTTAAGTAGCTCTTCAACTTAGGCTCATTGCCTACTCTTTGTAAAATTCCTGGCATTCCCGGTGTCTTCTTTTTCCTATAGCTCCRTTCAAAACCCATAAAAAGCTCAGGGACTTTTGTAAACCAAGAGATACCAGACCACGCTGCCTAACTGAAACCAATAAAGTGCTCTGCTCCAAGGTTTCCTCGGCGGCTTCTCACCTGGCAGACAAATCTCAGCCTTCAGCTAACCCAGAGAAAGGTCAGCCAAGCCATCAGACGTTTCAAAGCACAATTAAGACCCCAAATGAGGGAAGTTAAAGTGTAACRCTGAAACTTCACTGCCAGTTGATGCTCACCAGTGATGAGGGTCACTWGAAATACGCTCAGCAAAACCACCACATGTGTCAGAAACCYGTCTCTGCTGAYGGGCATTAGGAAATTTTTTGGTGAGGCAAACAACCTTGCTATAATAATATGACTGCTGCTATTAGGRAAAAAAAAAAAAAGAAGAAAGAAAAGAAAAAGCAATTCAGGCTGTAGCTGGCGGTTAGAGACAGAAGCTGCTTTGAGTCTGAAGAACTTGAAGTTGATGTGTTTTGATGCCCTTAAAACAATTTGGCTCCCATACAGGTGTGGTTGTTCAGAAGTCAGAAATTAACTCTCCATCCCAGGAATATAGCATTTAAGGATAAATCAAAGACCCAAGGGGAAAAGAAAAAAAGTCCACAAAATAGTCTAATTCAAAAATACCAAGTAATTTCTTTCTAATGAAGCTGAAATTTTATACAGATAATCCTATTTCCCTACCTTATGAATTCTTCAGTGCAACAACCTATACTTCAGGTTAAAATAAAAAGCAGCACAAAGTCAAAACTAAATTAAAGAAAGTTCAAGCRAAGCATTTCAACATCAAAATGAACAGGTAGCAAATAAAAATTTCGTGTTTGACAGTCTTCTGTCCACTGCTGATTATGTCTGACACATTCCTGCATTGTGTCTTATTTGAACAAATCCCAATTTTTCCAACAGCAAGACKTTTCATGGGAAACCCTCTTCACTGCCATCCTACCCATGCCTGGCTAGACTTTATTTCAGAGGAAGGACACTGTGGTGCTGATATGAATTTCATACCAGTGATGTTATTACCAGCAAAAAAGGGGGAAAAAAATGGATCTAATATTTCCAGTACCTTTCCTACTGAATTGCGACTGCAAGGACTGTCTTCCATTAAAAAAMCAAGGATTTCCCAGGATCAGCCAAGGAAGATATTTCAGGATTAAACAAGACATCCAGGTTTGCTCCGACCTTAGCTCCATTTTCCCTAAGTCTCAAGCTGAGGAACTCAGATAAGGACTTGCACTTTTCACGCATCCAAAATAAATTCATTATTGGCCTGGTTCTGGGCAGCTGAAGATCAGCAGRAGAGCAGGATCATTCGCAGCTCACTGAAAATATGCCAGGAGACTATACTGCCGACATTTATGGCTACCTACTTGCTTACCATTGCTATACCTCCGTCTCCTTCATGCAAGAAGAGTCACCAGATCAAAACTAGATCTGTTTTTGGAAGGGGATGACCCAGATGCCAAGAGAGATGCCCACAAGCACTATTTACTCCCAACCTTGTTTCTGATAGTATGACTTCCCATGGGGTGCGATCTCACGGGAAAGAGGCCTGAAAGGACTTTCTGATAGTTTCAGATCAACCTCCTATTCAGAGAAGCTCAGACATATGCTTATGGCCCCACAACAGTCACAAAAACCTCCGTACCCCGGTGCAAGAGAGAGCTGTCATACTGTAAATTTAGGATCAACCGGAGACTGAGTCTTCCAGAGGTTTGATGCATCTCCTATAAAGTCCCACCATGTCTCGTAAGCGGAGCCCGGCGTGGAAGAAGGCTGTTGACCCATCCTGCCAGGATCAGGCTGAAACGTAGAGGTGTCGGTGTTAGGCAAGTTTGTGTGTGGGCACGTAAAGGTCTTATTCACGCAGGTCAGTGTTCTAGCTACTATAAAACATACACTACAGTGGGGCTGCGATTTGACGTAGATCCAAGATACGTCGGATGCTGAGGAGCCCCTGGAGAGGGAGAGGCTGTAGCACCTGGTGCTGTTCTCCTCTGCATCCTCTCTGGTCTGTGTGGGGTTTTTGGTGGGGAATGAGGAAGGGTGAAGGGAGACTTTAAATTAGGGACAGTCAGTCTGATAGCGGAAGGACAAACCCAACGTCAGGCTTTTCTTCTTCTATCTAAAGAAATGGCATTAAAAAAAAMCCCAAAACCAAACACACCAGCAGCCATGCCAAAAAAACCCACTAAAGAACCAACAGTGAAGCCAAAAGCAAATATGAGATTTACTGACACCGTTTCTATTGATGGGAAATTGGCAAAACACCGTTGAAGACAATTGAGTTTGGCAAGACAAAAATCTGGCTAATTTATTTCATGTTCTCACATATATATTTAAAATAAAAAATTTCTCAGCTCAAATGCCACCTTGACATGCTAGCTAACTACTTTCATTATATTCATCTTCATTTTTGGTGTAGGTTATGAATGTGTAATCTAAGTCATAACATAAAGGTTTCTCCCCGGTAGTAAGAGATGACATTATAAGACATTACACCGCAGTTTATAATGCCAGTGGAATAATTTTGCATCAAGGGTTACAACAAAATTCTTGATAGAGAAAGATGTTATGGGAAGTAATTACTTCCCCCCCCCCCCCCCGATATTAAACTTTAATAACTCAGATATGATTTCAGGTTTCCTAAAAGACAGGCTKGCATAGAAAGTTTCTGTAATTCCTATATTTTAGCGGCCAGAACGAAACAAAACTATCTAGAACATATTCACTACTTCATTTAGACAAGAGATGCAAAACAAATACAAAATGGATTGTTCGTGGCAGACCGAAATCAATCCTTGCTCCTGAGCTTAGATCCCAGACACCAAATCTCATCTGAGGGGCAGCCTGTCTGTTGGCTAATCCCATAAATATAGTTATTTAGACTAGAAACTGCAAATGACATATAACAGCAGAAATAGGAAGATAAATCTAGGATGCACTTAATGGATTATATAAAAACGAGCGACAAATGCCCTATAATTATTCCAGGCAATTGAGCTGGTTTCTTAGCTGATTTTAAAGACTTAGCTACCTCCTCTGGAGAAATAAGTATAGCCAACTRTCGGTATATAAATTTTTTTCAATAGCCCACTCAATACGGCTCCCAGCCCGTGCTATAGGCTTGCCTTTCTGCTTCTGTCAGCACAGAACAGCACGAGCAAGGCGAGGGACTTCTGTAACCTCCTGTCTGGGAAGTCTGRTAAACCTTTTTTTAGGAAAGCATCTACACAAAAGCAATTTGGCTTCCTTCGTTATCATACCTGGAAATGCCGGAGTTGCCTGGAGAAATAACGCATGAGTTAATATTCGCCTTGCTGGTTTCTGCACGTGGAAATATCTGACCAATATTTTTTGTTTGGYTGTTGTTTTTTTGTTTTGTTTTACAGTTGGTACATTATCAGCCTGAGTGTGAATTTCAAATGCCCTTTTATGATCAGGGGTCTCCCAGGGACAGAAGAACTTGTGTTTTTATGCAGTCTAGCCACTAAAACCTGACCTACAAAAATAGCCTTGCAAACCCCACTGCATTTTTGCTCTCCTTTGGCGGACTTAGCTGTGCCAATCTGCACTGTTCATCTGCAGAATGACTGAAAAAACAAATCTCATTAAGCATAAAAAAAAAGGGGAAGGGGGTAAGGGCATGAGGGGGCAGTTGTACCAAAGCAAACCAGAGCTTTCTTCTGCCATTTTCACAATGGCCTTGGAATTACTATTAAAAAAATAATGAAAAAAATTAAATATCAGTTAAAAATCAGTAGGCAGCCCTGGTTTAAGAAGATATCTGCACACAGGCTGCCAGAAAAGCTTGCAGTGCCTGAGCCTCGGATGAGTTAAATGCGCTGCTGGTTACGGCAAGGGAAGGAGCGCGGGGAGGAGGGACCGGCTCTCGAGGAAAAGGCAAACTTGTACCCACTTCAGAGAGAGCACCTGAGACCCTGCCTGTACGCTCCCTCTCGTTATTAAATTGTCTCAACAGGACTCTCTCGTTCAGAACAATAAAACAATGAAGGTAAAGGAAAAATAATAAAAAGAAGCATAAGAAACAGGAAAGGAAGGCATTTTAATKATCCACTTGGCAAGAAAAGCATTTTAAGCAGACTTTGCACAGGCTTCTGTATTTGTAGTGGGCAAAAATGATCAAATCTAGGGGCATAATTGTAGTTTAAGGGGTTTGGGGTTTGCTTTTTTTGTGTGTGTGTTTGTGTGTGTGTGTTTGTTTTTTTAAGGGCAGCTTAAGGAGTGAAGCTGGGGAGAGGAGTCCTGCTGCCAGCATTGTTAATTCTTGAAAGTTTTGGTCCCTGGCATTGTGRGTCTTTGAGATTCTTTGGAAGCATTTGCTGGAAGTCATCATTAATACAGATCMCCATAGACAGAAGGAAATAATTCTAAGGACCTGTATAATAATAAAGGCATAAAACATTAAGTAACATATTTTGCAGTGAATGATGGCTCTGTGCTAGCAGAGTCCATCAGCTGGCAACAAGTGGGAGGGGGAAACCTCGGGCTTATCTGCAAGCTGCCTCTGGACCATCAGCATGAGGCTGCTATGGAAAAGGCAAAAGCAACTCCAAAAGGGATCAGGAGACCCTTTTTTGGAGGAGATGGAAAGGAACTGAGTGTCTCGGTGAGAGATCACTTTAAGGAGTTGCTCCTATCAGCTGGTGTTTAGCTCAGCTTCTCCTTCTGTCTCCTGTAGAAAGTGAAGATTAGCAATGGCAGAAGATCAAGTCAGCCTAGATGGCCACAAATATGTTACGCTTGAACTTAGAAACAGATTAGAGAACCATTAGCAACATCTATTTATGGAGCAGCCCTCCAAGAGGAATAGCAGAGGCCAGAAGAGATAGCCGCTTCTTACATGGGGCTTGACACGGCTACGCAAGGAGTTGCTTGATGGAGACTGACTGCAAGGTCCTCAGCTCAGAGGAGTCATGTCCTCCCAGGCGGGTCACTAGCACACGTTGTTTGCTTATTTTSACACTTAGGGGTGTGCTAATCTTTACACCTGGGAATAATAAGCATCAATTAACATAGTCCAAATTTAAGATAAGGGTTAAGTGTTTTGTGACCAGGTTCTGTACCTCTTCACCCACCACTCAGATACGAGACCCACTRAAGATATCCCCAGATTTTACAAACCTTCCAAACCTTTTCCCACGTATTCCCACACACTAAATGCTTCAGGGGAACAACATCTACAGCCAACTGCCCCAGGATCGGGCCCTGCTTATTTGCACTTCCAAACACTGACRTTGTTATATTGCCACCTGCCCGAGGACTGACCGCCGGCAAACCAGGACCAGCATCGTGATGTTCCTACAGCTGGGGTGACAATAATGAAGCAATAGCTGCTCTGGACCACACGTCCAAGACACATTTTTAATCAGTTGAGTGCTATTGTGGGAGAAGCACCTGCTAGCCCTGTTGTACTCTTGGTTTCCAAAAGGACTCTTATTYTCCTAGCTGCTTGAGCAAATTTAGTAACATACCAGAGGCACAACAAAGCAGGTTTGTTCTCTTTTTTGCATTCACGTGGGAAAAGAGCTAAGCCTTTCCTCTTGGCTGGTGTGTTCAGCCGTGGGCGAGACGGCTGGGAGAGCTGGTCGGCGAGACCAGACCAGCTTTAATTCCCATGTTGATCAACTGGCATATAGAAACAAGGCTGCAAAATGGGAGAAAATTTGCCTTTCTGTTGGACATCAGCTATTTCTAGTTAGCATTGACTCCAACCAGTTCCAGTTTTTGAGCGGACATAATGCATCAACCCAGATTTAGTTATCGAGGCCCGAGACTGYATATCCTTACAGACATGCTGCACGTCTGGTTCACATCCCTCCCGCGTGCTGCCCTCCACAGGGATTTTACTTTGAAGTTTGTGGCGTTTCAGAAAAAGCCTCTGACACATGGGGCCACCAGCACCCAAACCACCACACTGTGAGGCATCAGCAGAGCTGAAATGGAAGTGAGAAAACTGGGTGGCTTTAAAAAAAAAAAAAAAAAAAATTGAAATGAGCGAGAAGTGGAACATTATCAGTTGCTGTTGCTCAAAAAATCTCAAGGTTTCCCAGTATTTTGTTTACCATCACAATGGGCAATGGCAGACACCGGGTTGGTAACAGTAAGGACTTGCCCAAGGCGTTGGGTGAAGGGTTGCTGACCCCTCAATGGCACTCCCTGAGCAAGGGGAGGGGTTTCCAGCTCTCAGACCTGGCCCTCGATGGCCATTTTCTGGACTACAGCCATTTTTTGGTTAACAGCTTTGCCTCTGCTGGTCTGATGAAGAATCTGACCCTGCAACTCCCTTCCAATGACACCCACCTTTGKTTTTTTTCTCCTTTATTTAAGTGTGCTATATTACTATATTTTAACATGAGGAATTTCAAAGGTAATATATTTTCAAAACAGTAAGGGATAAYGTGTAGATTTGGTTTTCTTGTTGTTTGACCGCCCCCACTCCGGCATCCGGGTACAACCAGCTCCCAGTAGGCAGAGACCTTCATCTCCCACGCCGTCCTCCCAGCCACCCTCCAGCTGCATTTCTTGATATCAAGTGCACAAACTAATAACCTCCTTTCACTGATCCAGAGCCAAACCATAGTATTCATATAATATCCATACTAYGTCCAGTCCATAATATTATTGGACAGTCAACGGCCAGCACAGAAGACACAAGGCTGGCRTCTTGGAGCGCGTTTGGCTGCTTTGTTTTAGGCACTAGATGTCAGTGTTTGACCTGCACTTACAGAAATTTCCACTCACYGTGAATGAAGAGTTACTAATAAATAAATAAAAGTATAAAGAATCTTCAGTACCGAGGCCCCATCGAAAGAGCAGCAAACTCTCCTTCTCTCAAGTGGTCAAAAGGTTTCCAAAAGAAAGTCGTACTTTCCCCCGCTCCCCAATTTGCGTATGTGCAGAAATAGTAGTTTAAAGAAGAGGAGCCGAGTCAGACAGATGCATGACACCAAAGGTACCTGCCAATATTATCAAGAGTTAAAAATATAGCTATGTTTGCTAAGAGCTGCTTGAGAAACCTAGCCAAGAATTTTTAAKAGAAAGAAGGAAACATACCCATTTCTTTGAAACCTTTTTTCCACATTGTATAACATTCATCAAGGTTTTGACCTGAAAAAAGAAATTGGGTAGTTTTTTTAGCTATATGAAAAAGTTTCATGTTTTTATCAGAAGTTTTTAAGTTCAGGTAAGAAAATGAATTCAAACACATTGACAACATTAACYGAAGCTGGTATCTTCAACATTTAGTTCATGCAAATAGGACAGCCACCCTTCATTTATATTTGAATTAGAAAACCAAAAAATTCTCAAATCAAGTGATTAAGAAAAATGCAACCCAGGTGTATTGTATCCCATTGTCATCTCAGTATCAGTTTAGCAATATGTTACATGGTTTAAAATACAGTCCCATCCCTTCTCCTTGTGCACGCACGKTCTGTTTGTGCGATGCACTCTTAAAGGAACTTGGATTTTAAAAATTTGGGGGCAAGTAGGGGAAGGAAGGAAAATAGCTCTTAAATAAGCCTATTTGTTCTGTCTCGGCACAAAAGAAAATACTCCAGCATTACCAAACTTGCACTGTTAATTCAAAACCTAATGGCTCCTTATACTTTTCAACTAATATRTCAACACACCTGCTACCCTACCTCCCACGTACTTGGTGGCGTGTCCCACCTTCGCCTGGCTAAGGGTCGGCTAGCATTTATAGCGGCGACAGAGGAGAGGGACTGCATTAACCCTGCTGCCTGCCTGCCTAGAGCTATGGCCTCAGCCTGCGTACAAATCTGGTGAAAGGAAACGTCCTCTTTAGTTTTCTGGAAGTTCAGGCAGGATTTTGAAGCTGATGTGAGCTTCTGTTCGCAGACAAAACAGGAGCCCRCGCACCCGCGAGCCACACAGAGCTGGATCTACCAAGTCTCCCATACGGCGAGGAACCCAGGGAGACTTTCACGGCCGTGTGTTTTCTGCTAAGCGTGTTGCTGTTAGCCAGCATCAGAGATGGTACCTGGGGTCCCAAAAGCAGGATGGCTGCATATATTTGGATTATGTTTTTTAAGTCCAAAGTTGAAAAACCTTATTAGAATGAAGCTGTTGGCTACTGATGCACACTCACTGTGAGGTTACTACTTTATTACAGTCTCCTTGCAGATCATCCCATGCATGGTTGCTTTACACCAGTTAAAATTATGTTCTTCTGAAATAAATTTTTTCAGTCCTTGAAGAGGAGCATTTCTGAAATGAAAGTCGTAGCAAACTGCCATGTGGACTATTGGCTTGACTGGGGCTGGACTTCAGTGCAAATACAGTTTAAATTAACGCATGCAACCTCCTGAGATACCAATAACTGCAGGAATTAGCAGATCTCCTTGCCTTCCAGGTGGTCCCATCTCTGATGTATCACCGTTCTGCTCCTCTCTCCAAAACCTTTTTGTTCCCACTCCCCCCAACACAGGGCTAAAGGAGAGCAACCTCCCAACTCCCTCTTTGAYCATCAAAGGTGCTCCATGCTGGACAACGACAATGGATCGTCGTTTGCCATTCAGAGCACTCCTAAGTTAGAAAAAACGAAGCGCCTATAAATGAGTAGCAAACAAAAAAATACTGAAAGATGAACACCTGCAAGTTTTAAAGGTAGGTTCCATGTTATCTTTTGTCCACCAGTACGTGTAGGCTCTATCTCACTTTGYGCGTGTTGATTGAATGAGAAATTGTGCACCATCAAGTAGGTACAACACAAAATAAATAAATCCTCCTTTTTCTTTTTCCCAGCCTACCTATGCATTAAGCTCAATATGGAATTTCAAGTATGTGGTGCTAGCTGTACTCAACRGCAGCATACAGGCCTGGGGGGAAAGGTAGGGGAGCACCTTTGCTGCAGAAAGATCAATGTTAATCTTGTTATGTCACTGCTCATAAACGAAGTGTTGCAAAGGTCGTACAGATTCCAAGCAAGTACGGAAAATAGTAAAACTTTACTGAAAGGACAGAGATATACTCATATTTGAAATTAAATCTAAGGCTAAGCTGCCCTCTAGAAGAATATATCAAGGACCTTTGCACTTCAGAGGTAGCTGGTAATGATACAGCCAAATACAATGCTACATTTATGGCTTATTTTTAGACAAAGCCTGGCCAAAAGGGGAAAAAAATAAAATAAAAAAAAAAAATCCAATTTTCTGGTCTACTTCCTGAAGAATAAAAAACCCAAAACTATCAGTGACCATCTAATGATCCATCCCATCTCAAATGTTGAAAAGTCATTAGTGTTCCTCCAGCCTGATGAGTCCAGGCCTTGAATCAGTGTAGTATGAACAATTCAAAGCCAATCTAATCGCTCTGGGCTACATTATATCCCGACACATGCCGAGGAAGGTTGGGATCCATTACTCGCTCTTAGCAGAGGGGTTTTTCAGGGAGGAAAGCGTATGCTGGGCAGACCCAGGACCAGCAGGATAGGGCGTAAACAGGGAAACAGAAATCCCTTCCCTTCTTAACACGGGATTTAAAAAGCTTYTGACACAACAGAGTGGTTTCTCCAAAGAACTAGATGAATGCYCTGGGAAGCATGCTGTATCGTGGCTTTTGGAGCCTGATGTTCCCACAGCGGGTGACCAGAGATCTCTCCTAGCCACTTTTTGTTCTGCTGCTTTAACAATGGCTCAAAGGGTCCCTATTAATATAGGTTTGAGGGGAAGATAATATAAATTGACATTTCAACTGTTGTATTGGCTGGAAGCAATAAATCAAACAATCAACCATAAATCAACTTTATATCGTAGGACAAAATATCAATTTGTTTTGGTGAAATCCAGTCTCCATTGAAAAGTCAAGTCAGCTTACCAGGAGAGAAAGGAGAGCCAGCAGGCAGATACTGCAAGAGTTTAACAATCACAACGAGCTTATTTTTAAACCGTGTCGGGAACCACTTGTCAGCACCTAGTGTGTGGTTTGCTATGGCCACAGCTCCCACCGACATGAGAAAACGCATGATCAGAACAAAGTGCTGCTGAAGCAAACCCGTGACTGTGTCAGCATTTCACTTTTTAAAGCAAAGCACCCAAACTTCTGAAGTCTTATGAATAAGTCATCAGCCATGCACCTTTGGTTTTGCAGCCACTGCCACCAGGCAAGGCAGAACTAATCCACGTACTGCAGGCTACTCATTTGTCATAAGCTTTTCCTTATAGTCAGGCTAGTTTGGAYAGGATAAAATTGATCAAGAGCCCTCAGCCATCCCGCTACTGTCTAAATACGTTGTTCATAAAAAGATCTCCTAGTCTGGAGGCCACCAAAGCATAGAAGAAGTACAAGCTGGTAAGTCCTCCGTATCAGAGGCAGGTAGAAATCAGTGTTGCTCTGTGCAACTCAAGTTATGCCTGTGTAAAAATATATGTAGATCAGCCCCAAGGTTTTATTCCTTCCTTTTAAAGCGTTGCTCATGATTCAGTTTGAGCCTCYGGCAAATAGAAAGTATTTGTGTTCTTGCCCGGTCCCCGGGAAATCAGTGACAGTTTTATCATTGATTTCAACGCCAGAACAATTACTGTGAGACTCGACGGGCTGGTTAAGCAACAGGTTCTCAGTCATTTCATATAAGGCCATTAACAGCTGWAATTTCAGCCAACTGCTACATATTTGCAAGTGTTTTAGGTTTATATTTTAACTTCAAAGTTCTCCCCCTTTCTATCACATTTAACAACATCTCTCTTTATGGCGGTACATCAGAAAAGAGCCACGTGCCACACAGCCACATCGAATTAACACTGCATGAGCAGCCAATTTTCCATCTGCACAAGAGCAAGATGGAATGCACAATAAATTCTCATGTCATTACACATTTCTGCTGAAGAACCCCCCACGGACACTACAGACAAGACCGCAGAGGTAAAGGATGCTGAGTCAGGAATGGCTGGTATGGGCTTAAAATGGGGTGGGAATGGGACAACTTTCGAGGCTGAGCTAAAAACCAGTATTTGGAAAGTTGTTTTGACTTCATGTTCGGTCACAAATTGACTGCAAGGGTCTGAGATTTTGCTATTGATTGGATTGGGTGAGCTGGGAGAATTTCTGTTCACTCTTTTATCACTCATCCACTATTGGACCTTCAACTATTCATGTAATCACCTACATTTTAAGACTTCTTGGACATAGACAATTTTACTCTGAAGCAGTTCTGGGTTTGGACAAATTTTCAACCATTTGAATGGGACAAAATGGGGATGCAAAAGCCTGTTCGGTATTTGGAGAAATATCGTTGTCCCATTCCCACATCTGTATGCCCAAAGCAGCCCAGGACCCCAGCCACCTAGCTTTTGTCCCTGGGAAGAATGAAAAACAGCTCCTTAGAGTATCATATTGTCATCCATCAATTTACTACCAACTATCACCCATCAACTCTAAGAAAGCCGTGATGTTTCTCATTTCCCATGTCTCAGGCATTAGTGATTTCAGGGACTAAATTCAGCATTTTCTGGATTCTCCATCTGGATCTGTAACTCCTGGGCCGAGCAGGGAGCATTTCCCTCCCACTTGTCACACAACCACTGCAAGGCACGTGCAGCAAAACCATCCTGTGGCCATCGCCCCTTGTGGAAAACTCATGAATTTGATAAAAACGCTTTATACTTCGCAGTCCTCCAAACACCCTGCCACAGAGGATGATAAACAGGAAAAAGAAGTTATAAAAGAATAAGCAGGTGAGCTTTGCCAGGGAACAGTCTTTGGTCCCTTTTGGTGTCCAGGGGCAGATAATCTGCTAACGGTCCTCATACAGCTACACGTCGAGGCCTACACTGAAGGAAAGTGTTTTTGGGTTTCTTGCACGGGCAACCCTGACGGGTTTTCGCCAGCCACGGCAGACTATATTGTGAACGACAATTAACTTTGAAGAAAACAGAATGGATAATTTCAGGCCCCGTTAATAATTTCTTTCTGCATTGCTGGACTTGGGCCACATTGTTCTCGTCCCTGCTCAGGTTTCTATAGCCTCATACCCATTACTGTAGAGCRGTATTTATTAAATACAAATGTTCTCCTTGTCAAAGCGCTGACTAAGGAATGTCAAATCTTGTCGCCYCAAATGCCGTAAGGGGCCCATTAAGTTATCGAAACACTTCCAGAAAGCATTGCAACGCAAATCGCAGCATTACGAACAGGCACTCAAGGTGCTCTTATCCACAAGCTCCCAGCCCTGTTGGAAGCCCCACCAYGGCGTCTCTATAAGATCTGATATGGGCTTGCTTCCCCCGATAGCATCAAGCCACAACACACTATTTCTGCCCACCTTTGAGGCTGATGAGAAACAGAATAGAAACCTGTATCCCCATAGCGTAAGAAAGACCTTGTACCAGGTAAGGAGATGTTTCTTATTCCATAGCTGCACCTTCTGAGCAAGCTGCCGGGAAAAGCCAGGTCCATATCAGCTCATCCTCCTCTGCTGGAGGTGCCCCTATGGGAGGGCAGAAATGTTTTAARAGATGAAGGACCTGCATTTCAGAAGGTACCTCTTCTTAGCTTTGAGACAGAAAGCCTTAGATCAYAGCCAAGAAAAGGCACACAGACAGGTCCTCCAGCTTAAAACTCATACAGACAACCAAGAATAAACAACCCCACCTCCTCCTTTTATCCACACATAATCTTTCCCAATAGGTAATCTCCAAACTGCTTTCACCTGCAACCAGCTCTCAATCAGGAGTCCTGRCCTTTCCTCCTCTTCTCCTACCAGAGAARGTCTCCCATCATCTCAGAATCACAGAATCATTTAGGTTGGAAAAGATCCTTGAGATCRTTAAGTCCRACCATTAACCTAACACTACCAAGTCCACCRCTAGAACATGTCCCTAAGCACCACRTCTACATGTCTTGTTGCACGGTAGAGCAGCGAGGCCCATGTGAAGTCTCCTGAAGCCAGGGACACATACCACCAGAGCTTTTGTGGCCTCCTTGCCTCACCCTGGGGAGAATGGYACTCCAGGAGATTCAATGGGGCAGAGAACATACCTCTGAGAGAGTAAGAAATATGCTGTTCAAAAAAGAAGGCAAAAAGAAGAAACCCTTGAGAACATCATTCTCTCAACTAGCAGAGTTGAGTAGCTCTAAACCCAGCTTCTTCAGCATAAAAAGTTTCAGTGGGAAGGCTGTCAGCCCTGCTTTGGGCTTCCAGAAACTCTCCAGCAGTTCAGCAAGGGGCTGAGGAGCACTCTTGGCAGGAGAGCACATGGTTTTTCTGAACCCCTGAAACAGAAGGCAGCTGCAACCTATTTAAACCACATAAGCAGCTCTCAGCACCCTTGGTGRGGAGCCAGGAGTGCCCCTCCGGCAGGTAACTGCACCTGAGAAATTTCTCAAGGCTCACAGGTGTCCTGGTTCCGGCTGGGACAGAGTTAACTCTCTTCCCAGTAGGTGGGGGGGTGCTGTGTTTCGGGTTTGGTATGAGAGGAGCRTTGATGGCCCATTGATCTTTTGGTTGTTGCTGGGTGGTGCTTGCACCGGGGACTTTTCGGCTTCCCGTGCTCTGCCAGGTGCATGGGAAGCTGGTGGGGGGAACACAGCCGGGGCGGCTGACCCAGCTGGCCAATGGGGTATTCCATACCATATGACATCATGCTCAGTATATAATTAGGAGGTGTGGTCTGAGAAAAGGTGGGGCTTTGGTTAGTGGGCAGTTGCATTGTCTATTCTATTRTTGCTGTTGTTATCACTGTTACTATTACTGTCCTACTTTGTTTTATTAAACTGTTTTTATCTCAACCCGTGGGTTTTCCTACTTGCGCCCTCCCAATTCTCTCCCCCATCTGATCGGCGGTGGGGGGTGAGCGAGCAGCTGCGTGGTGTTTGGTTGCTGGCTGGGGTTAAACACGACAACAKGGAAGTGCCACAGAAAATTTAGGGTCTTGATCCCAGGAAAATTAACCTATCCATTTTGCTTGCCAGGACCATGCACAGTGAAGGGGGTTTCCCATAAATCTTGTGCATTGGTACTGAGTCAGCTGATGTCAGCAAATATTACCAGCCTTTGCTCCTGAGCACACGTTGGGACCCAAACTCAGCCACAAATCTCCTCTGGTCCCGCTTTGCGCTCAGCTCCCTTGGAAAATGGGAGTAGGATTTCGAAAATGAGGTTTACAGTTTCTCCCACAGTTGCCCCTTTCACTTTATACAAACAGCTTAAAACATGTTTCTGAGCATATTTATAAGAACAGCCATGACATGTCCTGAGAGCAAAAACAGTTCCTAAGGTTTCCTATTAAATAATGACAGTGACAGCTCCCATACCAAAAGGCACATGCCAGTTTTTTGTAACTTCACACCAACTTTTATAATTTTTTTTTTTTTTTTTTCCTCATGTAGACAAGCATGTTATTAAGTGTATATTTACAGACTTGGGAACATCATCATGGTGTTTTGTCCCGTCACTTGTCATTGAGCTAGTTTTCAGTTGAAAATTTTAATCAAAAAATGCTTCCTTATTGTAGCCATATAGTAGCCATATTGTAGCCATATAGTTTCACACCTGAATAGCAAGTAGTTTCATACCTGTAAGTTGTTTCAAGTCTCCTTTTCATTTTCAAAGGTGATTTTCTAGTTCTTTGGAATTACAAAAAGAAAATTAGGAAGATCTCCCTTCTTAAAAGCTTTTTAATGAAAAAATGTTCCTGGTGTGATAGATGGGTCAGATGAGCAGTTATGCCGGCAGAGCAGCGAGGAAGCACCGACCCTTTGCTATCCTGGGCTCCCTCCGGCCACTGCAGCCTGTTGGCATCTCCTCCCCCTTCTCCTGCTCCTCCAGGACCGCAGCACGTTGGGGATCAGCCACCTCCATACCTCCCCTCCACACCCCRCCACCACGCCCAGGCAGCTCTACTTCTTGTTAGAAAGCTTTTCTTTGTCCTTCCAGGTTGTATCTCCCTTCCTCTGGGAAGCTACGCGTGTAAGCTTGCCTGTCTCATCTCTTTGTGTTCAACCAGAATTTCACATCCGAACCCTGACAGTCAAATTGAAAACCTCACGTCTTCTTCCCGCTCCCAAAGTCTATGTGCCCCTGTGAACCCTCGCAGCAGCTGAGCTGGCTTGTAGCACAGTCGTGAAATGCTCTGGGAAGAGCTTCCAGAGGCAGAGAGGGCAACTGGGAATATAATTCTCCCTTGAGAGCCTCTTCTTCCACCCAAAGTGGATAACCTATCTTGTCAGAGTCCGAGGACAAACATTTTTCCCTCCAAGAGCGTGGACATTCGTTGCAGGTAACAAATATATGGACCTGCTGGCAGGCAACCATATAAATTACTATTATAGCAGCATCCCATACATCCCTTGTAATAGAGGCTCTCAAAAAGGCTTTGTTTTTTTACATCATTTCACACCATCTGACATAAGAGTCATTCCTGGTGCTATTTTTAGTAAACTAATCTGTGTTTGGAGGCARTTTTTCTCCTCAAATATTTTTGGGTGTTTGATAACTAACACAGCCCCCACAAGCTAATCATTTGTCATCCTTCACTAGAGAAGGTCACTTATGACCATTTTAGCACCTCCCAGTACTTAACTGTCACGAAGAAGTGATGGTTCAGCAAATAAGTTGGCATTAAGTTTCCAGGACCAATTATTCCAGACTCTTGGTTTTATATTGGGTCACAGGAAAGCAACAGCTCCTGGTTGGACTTTGGAGCATGCCGAGGTGCCAAGGTGCAGGATGAGCCTGTGGGAAACCAGACTCTCCTGGATCCATGGCAGACAGAGCCATCTAGTTCATCTGCTAGGGTCTTCGTCACACCACTAGGATTCATGCCTCRAAACATTTTCTCATTTCTGTAAGTGCTGTAGCAAATGAAAACAGACTCATGCAGGAATTCAGCAGTACCTGGTTTATAACAAGGAAATGGGGCATGGCTGGGTTGGGTCCATGTTTACCCTCTCATCCAAAACRTGCCACACTCTTAGAGGAGACTTTCTCGCTTGACATCACTTGGTGGTCAAAAAGCAGTAGGAAGGTTAGCGAAAATGTTTGCCGTGGCCTCTGCAAACATCTGCCCCTTAGGAGCAGAGTTCCTCCATTGGGTCATTACGTGGCACTAACTCCCCGGAGAGTTAGGGTTTCTCCAAATGCCGAGTCTTGCGTTGACCACGAGGAGCTCCTCTCAGGGGTGATTCGGTACTCCACGAGGGCAGTAGGTTTGCAATTATATGGGTTAATGTRTGATAAGTAGAGTGCAAAGCCCCCCTGGAGCACAACGTTAGTAAAGCTCCTGGTCACCAGAGGACAAGGTGTCCCCACTCTGTGGGTGAGCCGGTTCCTSATCTGGAGAAATTTTACATTGCTACCAAAAGTTTCAGAGCTACTTTGAGACCTATCTAGTCCTGAAGAGACAGAATCCAGATGGAGGATTTAAAAGTATGGGTAACAAAAATGTGTGACGCAAAAGGTATGGCTGCCAAGGTGGGTACCGATGGGTGTGGATCCACTTCACGCCCAGACGGACGGGGAATACAGCAGGTAGCATATACTGCTGCATCCACGTAGCTCCGCAGTCAGAGCTCTGGCATCTGATTTTAAAAAGCAATCATCAAAACTTCTGCAAAGCTCATACCATTGTACKTCAGCCAGTCACGGTAACCGGAAAAAGCTCTTAAATTATAGCTCAGCTGCCTCAGAATGATGGCATAGCCCACCTTGRTTTAAAGCCCTGGAGTGAGGAAACAGCTTACCTGAAAGGTCTGATATTCTTGCAGTCCTGCAAACACTCACCATTAAAGTCTCCATCTTATTTATCCTCTGCATTTGTYTAGCAATTGAAAGAAATACTTTGACTATTTCTGAGCATTATTTCATGTGGTACAAGAGAAAKTGGTCCTGTAACTATAAGATTACTTCTTACCAAAGACCCTGTGTAAAACCTCTATGACATTTGGTATTATCCCTGAGAGCTGTTCATTTCACTTCCTATCCTCCATCCAAAAACACAGATCATTTTAAATATCCACGTTAACTTGTATACRTATCTTTTCAGGATTTTAATAGGATTTCTCGTCATCTGTAAAGCACCATGAAAT
This sequence comes from Oceanodroma leucorhoa, assembly GCA_030449065.1. NCBI lineage: Eukaryota > Metazoa > Chordata > Aves > Procellariiformes > Oceanodroma > Oceanodroma leucorhoa. Next base: position 1,474,672 of record JASVER010000119.1, read on the forward strand.
GTAATATTTTCCCCAGAACGGGCTGTGAAATTTGTCTACCTTATCAGCGATTTGTGTAGAACTTGCTTCTTGGATTAAGTGTTTGACTCACTGAATGCCTCCTTTCCACATTCAGTCTATCGAATTGGCGTGTTAGAAAATACATGGTTCATCCTCTCTTTTTTTTTTTTTTAAATGGCAGTTGTAGTCTCAGAAGCGTTACACGGCATTTTATTGTGCATGCATATGTTTATGTTTAATTGCTGGAGCTTAAGGAAGAACATTATGTCTAATTCTCTGCTGGAGTGACTTTACTGCACGTTATGCACAAGCACACAGCTACAAAACCCAGACGTCTAGAAGCCCTGCGTATTGCTCAAGATCCTCAAGCGATACAAACCAGGGGAAGAAATGGTCCCCGCTCAAGGATTTCATGAATAAAGCAAAAAMTAAGGCCACTGACTGGCACAGACTGGTAGTTTTAAACAGGACAGCTTTGGCATCTGTGACCAGGAGCAATGTCAGAGCCCCAGTGAGCTGTAAATAGGAGATTTCCCCCACCCAGAAGATCCCCAAAATGCAAAATACCGGGTTATTTGTAGATTTGGAGCTGCTGCTTCTTCTGAAAGAGCAAACTCCAGGAAAAAAAAAACAAAACTGTGTTCTGATGATTGCCCCAGACTATAATTTAGTCTTGTATCTGCAAGTTTCAGGTTTTGTTCAAGTACATAATGGTGCAGTGGAATGCTTCCCAGCAGTCCCCCAATGCACACTCCTTAATAACACAGAGATCATTTATTGGAGAGAATGAGCAGATTCTTGCATAAGCCTCTTTTATATGAGAAGTTTCAAGGATATGAAAGCAGCAATTATCCTCACCTTGGTTAATACAATTAAGAAATTCTGAAGTACTGAGAAAACTCTGGAGCAATTAGACTTTGAAAATTGCCTAACTATGAATTGTCATTTGCCAGCGAGCTATAGTTAGATCAAATTAAATCGGAGATGCGAGGAATGATCTGAAAGCAGTCAGAGGCAGTGGGGTAGGATTTCCACCGCAGTTTGTTATGGAGCTGGATCCGAATCCCCTGTGAGCTACGACCACAAGTTATAGGCACTTGGGAGTTTTTAGGGGACTAATCAGGCATTTTTTGCTAATCTAGGCAGAAACATTACATTATTTTAGTGACAACCGTGGAGCTAATTCTACTCCCAGTCCAAAGCAAAAATGTCTTAGGTAACAGGAAAAATGTTGCTTAACTTAAATCTCTCTTGCTGACTCTAGCTTTTGTGAAAGAGGTAGGTCAGTCCTTCCAACGGGATCAAAATTCGAACAATTTGGTTTTGATATCAGGTAGAAAAAGTCCTTGAAGGATTATTGCAGCTTAAATATCATCAGTAAGAAACAAAGCAGTCCTTGGATAAGCACTGCATTGMCTTTAAGGCAAAGACATGGGCTGCAGAAGAGCACAGGCAGGAGCAGACATCCAGAAAACGTGAGCCATGAGAAGGGGGTGGAAGATCAGGTCTGAAGAAGAGGAGACAATATAAAAATCCTTCCACCACTGGTATTGACAGGAAGGAAACAATTTCTTCAAGGTGCTCGCCAGTGGTGGAAGTATCGAGAGGTTTAAGCTTATGTTAGGAAGATATCTAATGGTGAGAAGGGAGAAGCACTGGGTAGCTGGGGATGGTGAGGAGCCTTCATCAGATCCATTTCTAGTAGATGTTTGATCTGTCTGATTTTGCCTTAGCAGAGAGGGAGCCTTGAGAAGGCTGTGATTTCAGCATCCTGTTTCTTGTGAGCATGATATTCTTGGGGGGCATTTCAGCTGCGGATGAGGCTGTTATAGCAGCATCCATGTCACCAAAGAGGAGAAATGTTAATATCGGCATTAAGCTCTAACTCTGACAAAGGTTTGGTTTAGCCTTATTCCTCTAAACTAGAATACGAGTCCTAACTTACTGCTTCTCCTTCGTATTTAACCTTTTTGCTTCCAAAAAGGAAAGGTAACGGAAAAGCATAGGAAAACTAACATCACATTTCAAGCTGATGCTTTCATGAAGCTGATGCTTTCTGATATTATATTAGTGCTTCTGAAAATAGGACTTAGCAATAGGCTCACCACTTATTTGCCTGAACAGGTATGTTGACAACAGCTTTGTAAATGATTTTCTAAGCTGTATGTCCATCAATATCATCTCTCAGAAGCAGGACATGCTGTGAAGATACTGCAGAGCATTCAGTGGGTTTAGCCTCAGTTCCTAAATCTGGCAGTCCTTTTGTGCCCCTCATCCCTTTTGCTCTCCCATAAAGTGGGGCAGCATTTTTATCTCCCTACCTTTGAAAATTTTGCAGGAGGAAAATTGTACATAACTTGTACATATGGACAGAAAGGACTTCTGCCTGGCTCGGGGCTTGGAGTGCAGAACGGCTTTGCTCGATGTGTGGGAAAGGCCAGGAGTCTGGTTTAGTCGTACTAATCTAAGGCTGGACGTGATGTGCAGGGCAGCAGGATTCAGCAGAATGCACGATGGGGGTTCATGCTGCTGTGAAACRCACCTCACCCACAGCAACAGCAAACAAAACCCCTTTGTTGAATCAAGTGGAAGATAAGAAACCCACTGAAATCCAGAGCTGAACTTTCAGCAGCTCTTCTGCATTAGGCAACTAACGACCTCCTAAGGCTGGGCCCTGAGACACGTACAAAAGGGGCAAGATCTTAYGGGATGTCAGGGTTGTCCTCACCTTTGCAAATCCTGCAGAGGTCATTGCCAAACACCGGCTCAGTGCCCGAGTGAACTTCCCTTCCCACAGGGAGGATAAGCTGCCTTAAGCCCCCCAAAACCAACACCTCTTCCGTTTCCAACCTTGTCTGTAGTCTCRATAGCCTAAGAGTCACTAAAGGGATTTTGGCAACATTTTAGTCCAAATATCTGCCTGGAGACASCTTTACACCCCAGCCAAGCCAGGAGACAAGCAGTTTATAAGCCAGATCTAAAGGAAAACACCAATTTTGACCARAACTTCCTCAGAACCTGAACCAATACAATCTTAAAGCAAGTGAACTGATAACGAGAAGCCACGCTGCTGGGATTAGAGGTCCAAGCGCACGCGGCAGCTGTGGGCTCTGCTTTAGGACCTGCGATGCTGCTGACAGCACAAGAACGGGGAAGGGGAGGGAAACCGCTCCTCAAAACCAGTTCCCACGGGCTGCGAGAGGTGCTAGGCTGTGCAGATTTGGGAAGCATCAACTAGAGCTTGGCAGGTGTCRGACAACCTCTTCTCCCTGGAGAAACGTGGGTTTGCCAGAAAGAGATATAAGCCATGGAAATACTGAATCTAGGCTTTTTTCTCCCTTTGTGGGAACCCACTCAACCACAGGCTTCCCATCGGGGCATGGGAGCCTCGAGATGGCACGTTATGTGGGCGTCAAGAAATGGCTTTCCCCAGCTCTGCGGACACACAGAGGTGTTGTGTTGGAAAGGTTTCTTTGCCGTATTACTAACAACAGCTTCTGAAGTTGGCTGGGGAGGAGGGAGGTTTTGGCACCGGGTGATGACACTGTGAAGTTCATATGCACTTGTGCCTCGATGACTTACAAGTCTCTTTAATTACCAGAACGAGGCCTCCAAATCACATGGCTTTAAGAGAATATATGACATCAGCTCTAAATCTAGTTTCTAGAGGATAAAGCCCTGTTTCATCGTGGTGGGAAGCGTTACCCTCAGCAGCGTTTCTGCACCACCGCGTGGGACTGGGACAGCCAATTCCAGCTGCGGGGGCACAGGGGAGCTCTGGCTGCAGGAGTAAAACACGAACCTGCTACTTCCACGAAAGCCTGCTGCTCGCAGTYATTTTCTGTTATCTTTGTTAGGACCCCGTTAATACTTGACTGGTCAGAAGCATCAGTGGCTCCTGCAGCTGACACTAGACAACCTTGCACTCGGCAGCCTGAGGGGCTCAACTCTTGCTCTTCCTGYTAATAAGTTTCCCATCACTAATCCTATCACACAGTCAAGCCTTCTCAGGGCTCGATCCCCAAACCATGGGGATAAAACTCTCACTGCGCTTCAAGCCCTTTGACAARGAATTGATATCCACCGTGTAAAACAAACAGCATTTCCAACTCATTTTGAAAGACAATTCAGTGAAAAATAGGATGAGTCCTGTCTTTCTGTTGGCTTAGTTATACTTGATTGCATTTGCTATGGTGTGCATGTAGTTTCAGATTTTACCAGGGYGGTTAATGAATGCAAAGCTCACCGTGCAGGGTCTCTTAGCGCAGCCCATCGAAGGACACCCTGCCCTGGGCTCCGGCTCTGCTGCTGGCAGAGCCCAGCCAGGGGATGCTCCTGCCAGCCTCAGGAAAGCTGTCCATCCACCTGCTGCAAGGTTTGCCTTGATCCAATGCTAATCCCAAGTTTCTTTTCAATGGAAACTTCCTTTTGTGCATGGAGAACTGGATAATACTTAAAGGGTGGGGATATCACCCTAGCCTCCAGGATCCATCCAGATCCCACACACTGAGAGCAGCTGACGCTGTGCTCCTTCCCCAGCTTCCCCAATATATCGGTGATAACATAACTTGTGAAGAACATTACTTCATCATTAGCAAGAGAGACCCAAGAGGTCTGAAAGTTTCTCCTGGATAATCTCTCTCCTTATTAACAGTAGACTTATGCAGGCATCTGTGATTCACCTGTAGTTAAATGGGTAAACTACTTAATTTACAGCAAGGGATTTATCTGGGAAAGAAGGAAAATAATTTCATGCCTCACTGTTTTTCTGTGATCCCATTACACCAATGGATGATGCTTCCTTTATACCAGTCAAATATGAAATAGGAGCCAAGGAGCAGAGAAGGGATTGCTCTTGAACCCCTGACTAAAGAAGGATGGAGAATCTGACCCAAGCTTCGTTTCAGTGCTAAATATCTTCTTCCCTCCCCCAGAAATCCGATCCTCTACAGGCTATAGTCACCGCAGCCGACAAACCTGTGGTACCTGAGCAAAACGAGGACCCCCCCCAGCACCTCCTCGCTCCTGCACCACCGAAGGTGAGGGCTCCTGATGTATCTAGGGGGTCCACCTCCACCATGCGCGGGCAGGCGGGAGCTGAGCAGCACAGGAGACAAAGGGAAGGCACTTCAGTAGCCTGAGGACTACCCACTTGCTAAAGCATCAAAGGCGCGCTGCAGAGTGGAGGTGTGAGAGCTTTTCACAGGAGAGGTTGTCAAGATCTTTTTATAGACGGCGATCAGCACAGAGAGGTTTCGAGCGGGTTTTTCCTCCCGTACAGTTATACAAATAGTTCGCTAGTCAAGAAAAGGAGTCAGTTCCATGAGCACCAAAWATGACTGAAGTCTCCTCTTCTCTGCTTTTGCTGGGAACTGCTGAATTTGTTGGAAACTAATAAAAGGTCAGCCCGTGCTGGGAGCCTGTCTCTCCCTGGGGACCTTCTRTGGGGAGCACTGCTTCACCCAACCTCCTCATAAGGCCTGGAGAAACCATGAGAGGTGATAGAAATCAGCCAACGAGTTCAAGTCTTCCCAGGGAACGACCGAGTGGTTTCATAAGGACACAAGGCTTCTCTTTGTTTACAAAAATCATAGCACAGATGTTGCACAAATGCTGTAGCTTAAGGGACAACCTCTCTGTTATATTAGCTGATGTATTCTATGATAATACAACACTGTTTTGTGCATCAATTACCAGAAAATGTAGCACCTGAGAATCTATTTTGAGAGATTAAAAATCCACAAGGCACCAAAGGGTTTGACACTTAAGTTATCTTTCTAAGACGAACAACACTGCAACCTTAAAATAGTTCACRAGCACTTCACTCTGCAAGTTTTTTCCACTGCACTCAGATAGGCATCTCCTCGACAAGCGTGCCAGGGTCAGCCGAGCCCCGTCTCGTTCCACAATGCCCTGTGCACCAAGGCTGATTCACAGCTTTACTTGTTGCTCTCCTGTCTTCATTCATTTATTTCTGCTGCCCCCGTAGTCCCAAAAGCAAGCCTGAGCACTCSTGGACCTCTCCAAACTCAGCGCTGCTCAGAGGAGCTGGTCGCTCCTGAGCAACAACACCGAGACACTTCGATCTGTAGGAGCAAGGGAAAAAGAAAAATAATTAAAAAAAAAATATAAAAAATCACACCCACCGCTACCTCCACCCTCATCCACACAGGCATTAGAGATGACTAAGAATAATCCAACTGTCCTTTCCAATTTCAATGAGAAGGTTTTAGTCTTCAGTGTGGGCACCGTAAAGACACAGTATCGGCTTCTTCTCGGTGCAAGAGCCATTTCCACTATGAATCACCTTTTCTTGATTCATCAGCAGCTGGGCTTTCTGTCTGCAGGGATTAAGAAAAAGAAGGTGAAATGRCTAACCTTTAATTTACTGCGTGTCCCTGGTATGATTTTACCCAGCTCAGCTTCTGGAGTCAGCATCCTCTTCAAAACCYAGGGTAGGAGGGAGCAGCCATGGCCATTGCTCTCCCTCTGCTTTGGCCGAGGCAGTGGGTCAGGCACCGTCTGAAAAAGTTTCCAAACCAGGGTCTGATGCCAATGGCGACTTACAGCTGCGKTACGCAACGTCACCTTCGGGGCCATGACAACCACGCTGGGAAAGTCCCGCAGAACCCAACAGTCATCTCAAAGAGTTGATCTACAACCCAAGGYGCAGACGGAAGCCCCTTTCTGCAGCCGTGGCCTTGTCTTCTCCCCATCTCCGTTTACTCTGAGCTCCCCCCAAGATATTACKAATTAAATTATAAAGACCTTTTCCCGTTCAGTGGAGGAAGACTTAAAGCAGCAAACCACCTGGATGCATTTTGGAATTTATATTTTACTGCAGTATGCACAGAGAGGACAACCTTGGTCTTCATTTCRAACCTGCCTGTTGAGCTAGCTAAGGTTTTTCTGAGGTTTTTCTATGAAATTTCAGGCAGAATTGAGACATGCTGTCACAATACCACAAATTGCCTCTGAGARCTGGACTCTCCCATCAGACCCAGAGGACAGGCACAGCTGTGCCTCCTTTCTGATGTAGTCCAGCACCAGAGCCCAACCCCACAATGAAAACCGAGGCGTCTGGTGGCCCCACAGACCAGATGCTGCACAAGCATCCAGATGAAAACACCAACCCTTGCCTACGATGTTTTGAGCTGTGACATGGGTTTCTGGACAAAAACAGTGACTTTTTGCAAAAGACTGTTATCACCCCCCTTYTCCTACCCTCGGTCCTCTACTGTTTCCTGCAGACCATGTCTGACYTATAAGACAAATTTATTTAATCTGCCTGAAGGCAACAGTCTCRGCCAGGCTCACTGGAGGCAACAAGCTGTTTCTGATCAGAATGGGYTGGAAAACCCAGTGATGAAGCAGACAAAACCTTGCAGCTGGGTTCACCACCTGCAGCCAATTTCAGAAGTTTCTCCAAAGTGAATAGCAGGTCAGATAGGAACTTGGCAGGTTTTTTATCTCATTTATGGGGGGTACTTCTTCCTGATTACCTGTGAAGAACATGGGAAGGACTGATATTCCCTAAAAAAAACCCCAAACAAAAGTCAACGAGAAAACCCTCCCAGACATGTAATGGCACAATGGCTCTGTGGCCTAGTTACAATCCTTGCTGGCATTAATTTCAGTCTGAGTGCAACAAGGACCTCTGTTTCCACGTGAAAGAGAGAAGTCGGCATCACGAGCCACGCAAAACCGCAGCCGCTCTCATTTTCCTCGCAGAGGTGTCCTGCAAGTACCACGGTTTCTCAGCTGGAGGTGACCTGGAGGATGACCACAGCTCAACCTGCCTTATTTTGTCCCCAGCCAGCAGCTTGCATTTGAATAAGTTTGAGTTCCTGCGGTGGAAGAGCACTGTCCGAGCTATGGTATGCAGACCTCTCCCTTCAGGCTGGGGAACGGGACACTTATGGCTCTCTCACGCAGCTGAAGGCAGGAGTTACTGCTCCTGAGCCCTGCCRACCTTTCAATCCAGGCTGTCTAGGAGGAGGCCCCAGCAGTGGGATCCTAAGGAGGACAGGAATGTAATCCTGAGCTCTATCGGCTAATACACCTAAACCGTAGGAATTAACTATAATTTACAAGACTTTAAAGCAATGCACAAGAGGACAAGTCTTTCAAAAGCACCTGAGGCTGTTCTGAACAAAGTCTCATTGACTTTCGGTAGCACTTCTGCTGCTACGTGCCTTAGGCGTCTCCAAAAATCCTACCCAGAAACTTAATTCAACACAGGTCCGACAGGAGCACGCAGCTCAGCCGTCTGGTTTCTGCTCATGATTATCTTATTTTAAGTGCAGCAGTTTGATGTTGCAGGGCTTCATGCAAAGGCTTTTCTTTATTTCTGAYGCATCTCAGAACATGACCTCCATCTTGCAAGCTCTGCACTGAAGCACTGGTGTGAACAAAGACAAAGTCTCAAAAAGAAACTCAGCCACCACGGTTCCAAAACTTTCTGATTTTGCATGAGTTCAGTACAAAAGTGATCATAATTCAACCCAGGTTACAGCTAAAGGGCCTTTAAGAAGAATTGTCCACTTGCTGAGTTGGCCTGGCACTTTAAAGAGACTGTTCTTCATCAGCTGAGCAATGGTGGGGCACCAACTCAACCTGCCCTCAGCCTTTGCTGCTGCTGCTGCTGCTGCTGCTGCTGCTGCTGCTGCTGCTGCCTTTCCACTAGAAACATTGAATTTTGAGTCCCAGGATGCAAGTCTGGAGTAACTTTTGCCACTGCTCCTCTTCGGTGCAATCAAAGTGGGAAGGGATGGGTACTACCGCCCTTGTATGGGATGAAACACCAGTCTGCATCTTGAGATGTGGGTCTTCAGCCACAGTGATCCTCAGATATAAGACAGAATATTTGCACTTGCACACTTCTTGCAAAAAGAAAATGAAATGTTGCTTGTGTACCTATTTCAGTAGGTATCTGCAGATGGGCGGAGTGCRGGTCTCCGCAGAGCACTCGAGGGAGATTTCCGTGCAGCAGTGCCATACTAAAAGAAAAAAGAAGAGGATGCAATCAGCAGGACTTTCTTTCGTAGTCTTTTCACTCCCACCCCTGCTCTGCCGTTGCCGAAATCCTACTTTGGCTCTGGCTCATCACAACGCGCGGGGACAACGTCCCTCCCTGTCTRTCGGCACCCCCCTCCCAGTGAGAACACTGCCCAGTGCTCCAGCCGGGCAGGGGGACAAGGGGCTTCCCAGCGCCCCGCTCCCCCAGCAAGCACATGCAGCCGCCGCTGCGCATCACAAGATGTCGTTGCTGTGCCGCTTTTGTCCCTCCTGCCCATCGCCGCTTCCCTCGCAGGGAAACCCGCCGCCTTTCCCATCCAAACCCAAGCTCGCGTGCTCCAGCCCATTTCCTCGGGAGGACCCCACGCCTCTAGTGACATTTACGGACAGGCTTCCCGAAGCGCCCAGCAAAACAACGCGCTCGATGTTGTGGAAGCTACAGACCTGACCCGTGCTTGCCTCTTGCTAAAATGCCAGCCTGGGAGAGCGGTACCCACGTTTTGCTCATCCCAGTGCGTGAGCAAGCGTCCACGGGGCTCCTCCCGTGCCACGGCCGCAGCGTGGATGCGCAGGACTGGCAGCAGCACCCTGAGACACGGCCCGGGCCGTGCATGGACTTTGTCCCTCCTGGACCTTGAGTGCAGGGCTGTCTTGGGTGGACATAGCAAGTGCAGAAAGAYTTGGACGGGATTGCAGGGATTCTGTTTTATGTGGGAAGAAGGGTTTAGGAATAAAAACACCCCCCTCCTTGCTGTAGGGTGGAAGCCTGTGCTTGTACAGCACCAGTGGAGAGGGGCAGGGGGACCACTCTTCCCAACACCACGCTGGGAATGGAGATTTTTAGAGCTGTGGCTAATTCTGGCTCTTTGCCAGCCCCTGGACTTCATCAAGCCAGGCTAGCAAAAGCCTGGAAGGAGAAGACGACGTGCCTGCAAAGCTTAGCAGCTGGCCCGAGCTCAAGGAAGAGAAGATGGGATTGCTACATGGGCTTCAGCAGAWCTTAAAGTCTCCTGTAGCTGCCACGAGACCTTTCACATCCTACCTCTGGATAAAATCTCCAGTCTTTTTCCATACTGTAAATTTAAGACATGGAAGTTGCATTTGGCAATGCCCAATTTAGCGCAAGCCCTTTTGGGGATGCAGTGCTGTGGTGTAAATCGAGACAGGCTCAGGCACCCCCAGTAAAAAGACACCGGTCCCCTGCGTGTTTGGCAGTGACCGTCCTTTCAAAATCCACTTGTTCTTGGGGCAAGAACACACTCCAGAACAAAAACTGCACTGCAGATCTGACAACATTTGGGATATCTATTACTCAGATTGATATTTTTCCCTCTGTAATATTCATACCAGAATTCCTTGCAAGAAGCACCTGGCAGATGGTATTATTTACTTTTAGAAGAACTTGTGCGGCAGCGACAACTGAAGACCAGCAAGAATTTTTCCACGAAATGGGTTTCAATTACAGAAACCCCCATTTCCTCCKAGGATGTCACCAGCTTTAACTCAGGTCAGGGCAGTTTTCCCACATGGATCTAATCCACAGCCCTTCAACTCCAGCCCAAGGGCTGACCACATGATTGCGTTGGACTTCTACCAAATTCACACCAAGAGGTTTTAATCGATTATTTAAAAATTAAATGCTACTTCTAGGATGGGCATACAGAGCTTTCCCTGGGGGCTTTCATGGTGTACAACCCTTAAGGGCCAGCACAGAGTTTGGTTGGTCTTTACATGCTACCTTAAAAAATAAATTCGGGTACGTTGGAGTCAGGATATTCCTGTGACTATCTCAAGCATCCGTTAGTGATTTCCCTGCCAAACCCTTAGTGGTGCCGCAGCTCACTTATTTGTAAATCTTGTTTATACCTGGTGAATTCAAGAGTGTGAAASTTAAGCATGTTCACGTGGTTTCTGAGATTCCAGTTCCCTTTATGCAGCAGGATCCTTACCCTTCTCACTCCTCTGAATCCCCASTCAAAGGAAATAAGCAGCAATTCAGCATCCTTTTTTACAACCCACCAAAATCCCAGAGGCGCTTTACATCCTTGGTCCCCCCCTTGGGCAAATGGCACAAAATAAAACAGCTCATAATCCCATCCAYGGCCCAGCGCGACAATAAAGCCAGAGTCCCTCGCAGGTTCAGCAGCAGCCGTCTCTGAAAGCTCTTTTGGAAATAAATGAGATTCCCTCACTTGCTTTGCCAGAAGCAAGAGGTTTGAGATGTCGAGCGGCAGAAGCGCCTCTGCAAATCCACCCCAGCCTGCCCGGTGAAACGCAGGGGACCCCGTGGCCATCCTGGAGGTGCTTTTTTTGTTGGATTTTTTTTTTTTTGAAATCTCATGCAGAAATATGAAGTTACCCCGGTACATGTGTTACCTTCTCCAGATCAGAGGAGAGCGTGTTATAAATACTGCCAGCTCCTATTAAGGGGTTTCGCTTTACTGAATCTGGCAAACACAAATAAGCGTTTGAGAGCTGAACTAGCTCAGAGAGCTTTAGCCTTTGGATTACTTACTAATGAACTCCCCATAGTCAAGCCATTTAATTTCATTAAATTGCCAAGACAGTTCCAGATAAAGGCCTGGGTCAAGTGACATACTGCTGTTTTTTCAGAGACCTCATTGGGAAAAAGCACATTCCTCTGTTTACATAGATACAATTTTATAAATATCTGCATTGTGCAATAACATAAACAGACTGTTTTTCCCCAGCATATCACTGGAAAACCCAGCAGGAGTCACAAGCAAGGATCATGCTTTTGTTTTTTTGGGATTTTCTGCTTCTGAGGCCAGAAGGTCCCCTCAGACCCTGCTGACACAGCAGTCCTCTCCCAGCTCCAGTTAACTGCTCACATTTTCCTCTCCCCTTCCCAGATGCAGGGACTTCAGCCCACGGAGGTAGAGTATTGTAACAGGGATTTGCACCCTGGTTCAAGGAGGGAAGCTTAACCCTGCGGCGGATTGCAGTCCCCTCTCACCRCTTTGAACAAGATGGTTTGAGCTCTTTGGTCCATTAGTTGAGTCCTTGTTGAGAGGTTTCAGGCTGGGATGGAGAAAAAGGGAAACCAGGCTGGCTCACGGCAGTGGACAGCCAGGTTCAGCTCCTACATCCCACAACATAAAACGTTTTATGTGCTGACCCACCGCCCATCAGCAGCAAAGGAGGTCCCCAGTCCCACCCCACCGCTCGTGCCCACAGCTGGAGGCAACGTGTGAGCCGAAACCCACTCCTGGAGCACSTGGCTCGCGCCTCCCTGGGCTGCCGAAGCCTTCCTTGCTGATCTCACGGGTTTTGGACTCGGCCCATAATAATCTGCGCGATCAGCAATCCTTTGGCAAGCGAGCGGGGCCACGAGCCGAGGATGACCGAGGGGAGTGAAATTTAATTTACGGAATGGATGGCTGTCAGCGCCACATCTTCCCGGCTGCATCCGAGTGGGACTGCAGAACGCTCCGGCTCCAGGCGAGAGGCTGCCGCAGCGCCGGCTAGCCCCAGCCGGGCACCCGGCCCCAAATCCACTTACGCTTAATGATGCTGAACTATCTCTTCTCACCTCCAGCTTCAGGACTTTTCCTTGAAACAGATTCATTTCTTCGTGACCCACTTYGTTGACCGCAACGTTGCATCGCCTGTCGGAGGGGTGAGGAGGTAACAATTCAGCACGGCCACTTTGTCCCCCAGATTCACCCTCAGCCAGCAGTGACCCTCGCACCGCGTTGCCTACGAGGTGCAAGCTCGTCTCGCTGGGATGCTGCTTCCCCCCAGCAGCTCTCGCTGCGGCAGCCGGCCTGAGTCTTAGAGCCCGGAGCAAGCAGGAATTGCCCCGAGAAAAGGAGCACRGTCAGACTGATGTTGCGGCTCTCGGCAACGTCAGGTCATGAAAAATAGGGTTGAGACACTGTGGGCTATCATTACACATTTACCCCAGCGCAGTAAGGGAACTGCTAAAAGACATGATTTAATAAAAGGAAAAGTACAGGTGTGATTCCCCARCGCCTGATTTCCACGCTGGGACCTRTAGATCTCATATAAGCCCCAGCAAAAAGTCAAAGAAATAGCCAGCAAAGCCCACATCAGCCAGACCTAACCACCGACCCCACTGCCTTCARCAGGGTTCCGATCAGGCCCCTTTCCATTAACGCTGTTAATCCAGAAGACTGAGTTAGACACCCAAGGTCTCATGGTGCTTTAAGATCTGAGTGTAGAAAAGTAACCTTTAAAACTGTTTTTTTTTTTCCCCCCCAACACTACAAAAAGGAGCACTTCAAGCCTTGTACATCACGATACCTCAGTATTCTGTACCTTGAAAAAGATGGTGACCCTTCTCCCCAGGGCACCAGAAAGTCAGTGGCTTGTGGTCYGCAAAGTTCAGCCCTGGCTCCCTCGAGGAACACAGGTCGCGTTGGCAGCGATATGCAGAACATGCATGCCCACCGCTTGGTGAAAATGCAATATTTACAGCTGGCACAAGGAATTTTGCGGGGCAGTTTTCAGAAGAACACAGAGGAGGAGGAGGAGGTGACTCTGTGCTGCTGTGCCAAGGTGAAAGGCAACAGCAGCTTCCCAGGCACTTACCATCAGGCATTCGCATCCCGGCTGCYTTGGAGGCTTCTCAGGGGTGAGAAGGACTTTTTTGATGGACATTCATCTTGTATGACAACTTTGTCTCACGTGTGCACAGGGAGAGGGGAAAGGAAGGAGCTCACCACCCCGACTTGCAGCAGCAACCTTCACTTTGTTGACAAGAGAAAAACCATGAACATCTAAATTCACAGTAGACATTTCTATTAACGGGATAGGGCTTGGATTTAGGTTCAGAACCAGGACAATATCACTCTCACAGAGCTCTCTCCAGATGTAAATCTTTCTCAGAGCAGTTACTCCTGTGCAGAGTGCCGTGCWTTGTGGAAATACAGAGAAAATAAAGGATGGTCAAGGATAAATTACAGCRAGATTGAGTGTGTCTTTCTCAAAGATATGCCCTAGTTCAGCCAAAAGTTATTTGACTTTGTGCAGGAACCACTGAGTAAAGCTTTATGTCCTGTGTTATGTAGGGAGTGAAACGAGTTGGGCATGGTGTTTCCTTCTGCCCTAACAAGATGTAGTCTCCGTACAGCCTTGTCCTGGYACGGGGCTGCTGCCAGCAGCAGGAGAACCCCTGTACATCCACTGACAAGTGTCCCAGGTGGAGATCTGTCCCTTTCAATCACAAATTTAGTGAAAAAAATGGAAATTAAAATAAAATAAGATAAGTCACAGCTGTTGCAGATCTCTCTCGAAAGTGAAAAATCAATAGCTGGCTTTTAAAAAATGAATAGAGGTGAGATATAGARGCTGCCGCTGCCGTGTCCAGCTTCCATCCCAAGCCCCAGCGTGGGGATGCTCGCTCTTGTGGGGTGTCCCTAGTGAGTTCAGCAAAACTTCCTGAAAAGTATGGCTTTGTGCAAAGAGGGCCATACGAGTCCCCGCACAGAAAATGGCTTGGACTCAGCATCCGTTCAATATATATTGTAAAGGTGTGTTTGGGATGAAAGTGTTTTTCAGTCCCGTTGAGGTATGTGTCTGCATTACTTTCTTATTTACAGCTTTCAAATATTCATAAGATAAGTGTAAGTATTTGACGTCTGAAGATGACCATTCTGTATGCACACTGTGTTTGCATGAAAAAACCTACTGAAGCTCTTGTGTAAGTCACGCTAATCCACTGTCTAATAAGTTTTAGTCAAACTTGGAAGGAAAACAGCAGGAAAAAGAAGAGTTTGGAGACTGCTGACAATAATTATTTGGACATGGAGAGACTTCCATACAGAGACGTAGACAGGATCTCTTTTAGTGCAGTTAGAGAAGAGATTAATAGGCTGAGAGGGATATAATAAACGATCAATACACTGGAACTTGGCTACCTGCACCGAAGGAAAAAATACCTAGTGTGCTTTTTTTCTCCCTCTTTCTCTCTCTTTTTTTCCTTCAGAGAAGGCAGCATTTTTAGGAGGAGCATCCTGCACTCTCTGCAGCATCCTGGGGTGCCTGTGCCCTAAGAACGAAGGGCAAAGCCTGGCTTTGCCACCCCAGCTTCACAGAGCTGTTCACACAAGGTCTAGCAGGAGTAAAGAGATCTTCCTCTGACACATGTCTATACAGCAAGCAACTACTGTCCCTGAGCTACAAAAAGTCCCTAGTCCATTGTTCACCAATCTGGGATTGGATTTACTTCATTAAAAATAGTTAATGGCATGTTAATGGCACTTAATCGTATTCATTGCACTGGTTTTGCAGCGATTTTTTTCCTCGATTCACAAAGACGGGATTAAGTGCTAATGTATTGCAGGCTGCTGAAACATATAACCTGTGGTCATGATTTTAAACACATGTAGAGGTGCTAATTGCATTCAGTTGACACAACTGTAGATGGGAAGATCATTTTTCGCACCTTATCAGCACTGGGGAGGTGCTAACTGCATTCAGAAGACACCACTGCTGTTACAAAGGTAATTTCTTGCACTTCATCAGAGCTTAACACATGCTTAGCAATGCAGCGAGCCAAAAATACCATACCATCAGAGTTAATGAGGTGCTTGCATGTTTTTAACAAATGAGAATTGTAAAAAAATTTCACCTTTTTTTTTTTTTTTTAGAATGAGTAACAAATTCCTGCAGAGGCCCATTGTTGGAGTTGGTGGTCGCCTACCTCAATGCAATTTCTGAGCATGCTGCTWAGGCTTTCTGGGGGGTGGATGCCTACACTGATCGCATGCAGTTGTGCATCCRCGACCTGCAGAGAGTCCTGCAGCAGAGCACAGTGGGTAATACAGCCCCTCTCCAGTTTCAGAGCCTGCAAGGACAAAGACTTAGACATCAGAAAATACTTCTGGGCTTCTTTGAACCTCAGCAGAGATTCAGGCAAGGCTATTTTCCTTACCTTGTTTAGTTCTCTGTTGCTCCCAAACTCTGGGTAATCCCTGAGGTCGRGGCCATCCAGGCAGCACATTTTGGCTAATGCTCCTCTCTCGCAGCTCTCCTACTTTCCTGCCACCATGTCCACCAGGATCCCGGGCAGCCAGMCTGGTGATTAAACCAAGCAGAAGCTCTGCTTCTTTGCAGCTTGAGGAAGGGCAACAAGACACCCTCTTGGCCTCACCTAACTGTACCAAGAAGATTTGCCTGGTGTCCAGTATTGCCATTACGCAATAGCCCACTCCTTTTCATCTCTTGTTCATCTCCTCTACCACCTCTAGCCTATCTCCAGGAAGTGTTGCTGGTGAAAAAGCTGAAGCTTTTTTGCCAGGTAGCCAAAGATAGTTTTGAGATTAGAACTCATAATTTTGTGCCATTTCAATGTATTTTACTATCCTATAAAAACCCATAATGGTTCTCCTCCCCCCCTCCTATGCTTTGAAGAAACCCTTTGACTCTTCTCTGCACCTGCCCGTGGTCTTTGACCGAAAGTCCCCTGTTTACAAGGYGCAAGGTGCTGAGGTCGTTAGGCTGTCCTGGATCATTTGGATGCGCATCAGATTTCCCAACCCCATGGGGCAGGGCCGGTTTGAGGCAAAAATTCCTACTGAGAGGAGTTTTTCTCCACCTTAAATAAAGAAGTCTATGATAAACCATTCTGTTGGGAATAAAACTGGCTGGTGGGAGAGCATCACAAGGCTCCTCTGCCACAGGCAGACAACTAAATAACATGACTCTGGGACCTTTTGCTTCCCCCTCTCCAGCTTTGAAAGCACAGCCGATCAGGTTCYGTTTTCTCACATCATCCCCCAGATTAATGCTGCGTCACTCAGAAGAGCGAGCGGCAAGACGTGACTGTTTAGCCTTCACAGCCAAAAGACCACGTACTGCACTCCTAACTGGCTGTCGGGTTCCGAGCAGAAGGATGCACTCCTGAGAGGTGCTTGCAGGAGGATGAAGGGTGCACTCCCAGCAGCGCAGGCAGAGCAGGGAGCACCGGACAGCAAAAGCACACCTACGCAGGCGGAGCTGGGTGCTAATGTTGACAAGTGTCCTTAGATGACTTTACTGTATGTACCGGGCTCGGCGGTTTTTCAGCTGCGCTGCTAAGCAGCACTCCCACCTCGCAAAAGCAGGAGCCGACGGTCAACCTAAGCTGCACCCACAGCAGTGACACGTCTTGCGGCTGCTCATTTCTTCAGCGCCGTAGGAGAGATCACRCTTATGTGGAACCCGTGAGTCACTGGCTTCAACAGCTGGAGGGGTTCCATCGTCTCCCGAAATGAAAGGTCGTTCTTTCGTCAGMCAGTTTTCGCCCCTGTCAGCACATAACCCTCGCCTCTTCCCTTTGCTACTCTCCCGTCGGTGATATTGCATCGGTCACCCAGGTGCAAAGAGCTTCCCTTCCCCGCCAGCAGTCTCTCTGCAGGTCAGCGCCTTCCCTGGCATTAACCTCCGGAGAAAAGGCATCTTCTGTGCTGGAGTTTGGGAATTACACGTTCGATTCCCACCTTTAACACCAGCTGGGCTCTGGTTTTGGGACAGTTACAGGATTTGACTATGGTTCTTTCCCCAGCTGTAAAATGGGAAGAAACCTRCTTCTTCCCTCTATTATCTTTAGCCACAGCTATCTCTTTATATCTAATCTTTATCTATTTACACTTTAAAACAGAAAGCAGGATTATTTCTGAAGCACCTGCAGGCTGCCTGGGCAGTCCGACCTCTTTGGGATAGTTAACGAGGCCATCGCAGAGACGTCCACGTCACCGGCTTTGCTCGGGGTCTGCCAGCATTTCGTTAACACCAGTAGTAACTAACAACGCGGGGGGAGCCGAGGACTCTTCCTCCAGGGGAAGAAACACAACCCAGCTGACTGCAAGATGAAATTTACTGCAATATGAAGGGATCACCATGGAAACCTCTTTATTTTATTTCAGCCAATCTTTCTGTGCTGTCACTAGCAATATCACCTTCTCACTAGCCATAAAGAAAGGATTCCCAAAGAGGTTTGTAATCCTTGCTGGCTGGCCGAGCCATCTGCCGGGAAGACATTTTTTTCTCCAGAAAACCCATTTTCTCTCTGGTTTCTCTCCTCACCAGGTGGGACTTCTCCAGTAAAGGATAAGGCGCCGCTCCCGTCCTGCATTGCTCCTCCTGCGAGGATGCTAGATTTTAACTTTGAGAATAAGAACAGGGAGAAGCAGGGAAACCTGCTGTGTTCCTGCCACCATTTTCCTCTGTCCCCATACCTCCTGGCAAAGAACACTGCTGTTTCGCCACACATCTGCCCCTGAGCACCAGCCCTTGAGGAGCTGCACATCTCGAAAGACAGCTCCATCAACCTGCCATGCCCTAGTGCTGAATCGAGCACTGACGACCTTTGGGCGAGCAGGGAAGCAGCATAAAACCAGCAGGTTCTTCATGGAAAACCTGAAATGAGACCATTTGGAGGAGTTCCAGAAAGCAAAGCCCCACTTGAATTAGGTAAGAACCTAATACTTGAAAAAAATGAAATAATCCATTTTGGCTTCCAGCTGTGGTAACAAAGGTGAGGAAGGGAACTGCTGTCTCTTTGGAGAAACTACATCTCCTTACACAAATACTTATCAGAAAACAAGCTCTTCACATGGCACAGACCCATCCTGGTCCTGTGGCTGTAGACAAGCAGCAGTTTCAAACCCCGCATGTCAAAGCGAGAAGAGGTTCAGTTTTGGAAGATCATCGTGACCTGAATTGCAGAGGGAGCTAAACAGATCAGCCTTTTCAGACACTTAGTTGTGTCACGTCTGGGTTTCCCTTATATCCCGTACAATGAAACTCTCATTTGTATTTGCAGTCATCAGTAAAAAGACTTCAGGCCACCATCCTGCTCATTCGGAGGTGTTTCTAAAATGATCAGTGGTTTGGGGAACATTGGTGTTGTCCGYGGGACATGCGACAGCCTCGCACGGTTCTGCTTTCCCTCCGGGGGTGCTCGGGGTGTTGTGAAAGATCACCTCCCTTCAAGCGGAGCACAAACTCTGCTGGCAAAGCCTCCCGTTCTGGAGAAGGTATCAGCCATTCCCTCTTCAAGCTCGGATGAGCACAAGCACCTATTTGCAAATGAACACCCCGCCAGACCAGCTCCCGTCCCCAAACTCTGCCAGGTGGACAGTTAATGACTGCCCCCACCTCGCAGGGTGCCCACATTCACCCAGAGCAAGTGCCACCCTGAGGAGATGTCTCCTGTAGCTCCCGCTTATTGCATTAGCCGCCCCGAAGCGTGCAGATCTCAGTGACCTGCTTTGCCCCAGAAAGCACAATTGCCTCCAGCAAGGAGGGGTTCGTCAGCAAGCSCAGCACTTGAGCAGGGAGGAGGCCGTGATTAGCGAGCATCCCCACGCCTTCCGCTGTAAAATTGCCTTGCCTCTAATTACTCCGTGCCAAGAAATAGCCTCCGATATATCAGAGGAAGCRGAATCCTGAAGAGAGCTCGCTTGCCAACAAAGCCCTCGGATAAGTTCAAAGAACAGGAGCTGCTAAAGAAGCATCACCTTGTCTTTTGGGCAAGGCAATATTATTTGCAAACTCTACATATTCTCCAGTAAATTCATGGCAGAGAGATTACAGCTACGATATGACCCTGGGCAGGAGAAACTGAAGCCCAGAGCACTCACATGGAGTGGCACGTGCATCCTGAAAAGGGCACTAATGAAGAAATTAGAAATTTACTCCGATGCTTTGGAAAAACTGCACATTTTCAGTTAATTTTTTTCCCTGGAATAAATAAATTATACTAGACACATTCAAATAAAATGAACCTGTAGGCCAGCTTCCTTTCTGAGCTTTGGGGTAAATGACGTCCCGAAGGACCGGCCTCACTAGCCATGCCTATGAAGAGGTAACTAMAGCAATCGCGAGGGCAGGTGGGCCAGCCTGACCCCCACACCTTGCAAAGATGCATCACTTCAGATGTACAGGAGGCGTTTCAGTTTGTATTTGCTAAATAGCAATTTAATAGCCCAACTTTTTATGATGGATCAGTCATCGTGGTTTGCGAAACAGGAATGTCCACCCACTGAATGAATTAAATTTAATCATCCTCATTCCCTATTGGCTCACCTTCAGCTGAGTTACAAGGTACAACCYGGGGCATTTCTAGATCTGCTTCCTTAATAAACTCATTTCTCAGTATAAACACCGAAGCTAAGCAGGAATTTTCTACCTCTTGTCAGCAGGAGCACATCTCAGGCCCATCCCGGCTGCCAGAGAGGAAAGGTGGGGAGGAGAGATGAATAAGTAGAAAATGGTGGGATACTTTGGAAAATGGCTGAGGTTTGCCACTTGTATTCCACCACTTCTGTGCGGCAGTTTTAGGATGCTCAATTTGTCATCTTCTCCTTGTCTGTCTTGTTTACCTCGAGTGTTAGTTCTTCAGAGCAAAGACCATCTCCAACCGTAATTTGGTACTCTATTTGACGCTAGAACAGTCTGTTCTCAGGCAAGGCCATTCAGTACTTCAGTAATATAAATAACGAGATCTCAAGTCTATTTTTGACATGATGTTATTCTGAAGGCAGTCAAAGAATCATTTTTCCCTATGAAGCGCAGTTAAACACTTTAGAGAAAACATTATAATATCACACACAGCAAACATCTGTTGAAAGAGTTCCTACAGACGAGCCTTAAAAATTTGGCAGGCATAGGCTTATTGTAAGATCAGGTGGAGTGATCTCCCCCAAAACCTTTTTTTCCAATAGAATAAACCTTTTGGGGATAAAAATATTGGCAAATCATTTTTGACAAAGAAACCCAAACAAGCCTTTACAAATCTGACATTTTGCACAAAGTGTAAATTTCACTTGTTTTGTTTCAGAAATTTTCTTCGTGAAATTTTGTATTTTGGTATGCATATATATGTTAGATTTTACTGCAATGCCACTGCCATGGAAGATGTCATGTAGGAACTCTTGCAATGAAAAATGAATATTGCAAAACATGGGCCAACGTAACCTTTCAGGAGATTCTGACATAAATTTGGATCAACGTATCTTGGAAAACTTTAAAATAATATTTTGACTCCCCAGTTTAATATGTGCTAAATGGTTTTCCTATACATCAATCACTGTGTTATAGAGACTTCRGAAAGAGAAATCAGTAGAAAGAAACGGAGCCATATTATGCACTTACTTACTACTATACTTACACCATAGGTTTATAGTGCTGTTACTATAAGCTTATTTTGCCATAGGTTTCTTTCTGTCTTAGAGAGTGTAGAAGTATTTTGTTGGGAAACAACCTGAGGATAAAATCTACAATAAAGCAACATAATAAAAATAAAATATACAAAACCATGTTTTAAGATCAGTAAAGATTGYATATGTTCATGAACCCTTCACACTTGTTTTTTAAGATGGAAAAATGGTGGAGATGGTATTTGTTAAATGATTTATTTTAAAAATATTTGTTAAATTATGCCATTGCAGTTAATCTATCATCACCAATCTGGATGCTATAAATATTAATAATTATTCTTCAATAATTGAATTAGTATTTCAATTATTAATGGGAAACTCAATATGTATTAATATCTTCATCATTTTGCCTAAGTTTGCCCATACTTCCATCTGTCTAGCTGTTCTGCGCAAAGCTACCGTAAAGCCGCTGAACGAGAGCCCGAAGGGATGCRTTTTGCCAGGGCTCTCGCTCAGCGCATGATCTCATACCTACTCCGAGGTCCCAACGCACCGAAGCGTTCAGCTGTGCTCTTGGCTTTGAGAGCAAGAGTGGTTTACCGATGGCAGCAGAGCTACCTTTGTGTGTTGGGTGTCAGAGCTCAGTCCAGCTCCTAATAGAGTTTTTGGAAATATTCCTTCTGCTTTCGTTAACGGGAAAAATTTGTTTGAAATACTCTTTTTGGGTGCCAGGGTCACAACCTTGTACAAGAGCTTGTTCAGAACTGTGGAGGGGAGCGCGGAAATGCAGTGCATCCTTAGCAGACGTGTCATTACTTTTAGTCTTGCCTTTGCCGTCTTCGTCTGCCCATTTAAGGGCCGCTCCTGGGATAACGCAGCCGAAAGCTCTCCGAGGGGCTCTTGGGTGGAGCGCTTGCTAAGGGGAGCTGTCACGGAGGGCTGCGTTCAAATATTTGCCTGTTTCTCCTTTTTCTGTCTCCTTGCACATTCCAAACGTCGTAGCGAAGATCAAAGCCTGCAAATTGGTTGCTATCCCCCAAAAGGCAACTCAACCGGTTTGGTTTCCCAGCTAAATTTATCTCAGGTAGTTATTAGGGGAGATGTGGACTATGAGGGGGAAATTTGGCAGCTTACTCATACTCYCTTCGAAAAGAAAAGAAAGAGAGAAGGCAGCTCACCAACCGCATTAGACCAGTAAGAGTGTAAGAAAAGTAAATTCTGCCTCACCATTTTTCCAGCGCTGCCCTTTCCCAGCCTCCAAACACCTTTCCCATTGATGCTAAACTTCATCAGAAGCAAGCGCAGCAGTCAAACACCCACCAAGCGTGTCTAGACATTGCCTGGGAAATACACATAACATTTAGTAACTGCAAAACCAGTAAAAAGTTGTCCAGATTATAAATTGCTGGTACTTCTCACTTAGGAGACAGCCATCGAATCACCTCTCCCATATTACCAATAAACCCTCTCCTCAACTTGTGCCCATCACTTTTTCTCACAGCTAACCTGATGCGTATYTAACTAGACTTAGAGGAACTGTGCCCAGCTTGCATTTAGCATTGAAATTTGCTGGGTTTATTAACCAGCTGTTTCTACTCGACGCTTGCATGAGCTGAGGCTTCTCTGTTTTCTCCTGCTAGCTATGGTAGTTCGTTCAATACATTACTTGGTGCTTGCAGACCTTGTTTCACTCGTATCTTTAAACCAACACAGTCACAGCACTATCATGAAGACTCATGCCTTTAAGTTATAGAGGTGCCTCACTTCTAAAGCATCACCCCTCAGGCACCTTCATGTACCCAGGGGTGTCCTGAATACCAGGCTGGCCAAGACACAKCTGAGACCCAACTCTAGAGGGCTTTGGAAGCACCTTGCACCGTGGTTCAGCCTGTCTACAGCTCCCATCTATCCTTGTACTAAGTCACGTCCTCTCCGGGAAAGGCTAAGAATATATTTCCTACCAAAGTCAGTCTTTTCTCCACAGAGACACGTGGGCTAGGTAAAGGCAGCCAGACACAGAGCACTGGGGAAAGATTAAGACAGACAGAAAAAAAAGAAGGGAAAAATTATCGCAGTGTGCAACTAGGCAGGAGACACTCAGAGGACCTCAAAAACATTAAAGAGGACAGATGTTACCTCATCAGATTTAGCCATCCAAGAGCTGTCTGTCTAGTGAAAGCTGATCAGAGACCCTTGTAGAGCACTGTCTACAGTCAACAACAAGCAATAAACCTCCCTAGGAGAAGACTCACAGCATCCTATGACAAGYGGGGGGTAAATCATCCTTAGGAGATGCCTCTCCCTCTCTCTGCATTGCCCACAGGAGCCTGAGGACTGTGCTTGAGTAGACGCTGAAGTTTTATACAGCTGCCATTCCTAAAGAAAGGTGAAGCCCATCGTTAGAGGTTCAGGTCCAGTTAAACAGATAAGAMTTCTCCAACTTGCATGCAAAGTCAACGTAACTTTGTTATCTCCCTCCCTGTCTGAGGTTAATGTGCCAGAGGGACAACCTAAGATCTCTCCACTGCACTTCTTGAAAGAGCTTACTGGTCCCCGCCACAGGACAGCTGCAGTCACCGGGAGATGAGATGGCAGACAACCAGATTTATTAACAGGGGCTTGCCTTCCACCAAGAGTGACTTGGTTTTATGTAGCGTAAACTGCTCYGCTTACACCAGACAAGGCTAGATCAACCCAACAGAGATGTCAGCACAGCATTTACATCTATGTCACCAGATAAGGTATTTCTCTTTAAAACCCATCCCAAGTGTGTCATCTCCCAATTGCGAGATGACAACTTGAAACAAAGCTATGCCTTGCCCTACAAGAGATACACAGGTTAAAGAAGACGACGACAGTATTGCCCTAGGTAAAGAGGAGAAAGAAGCCACGCTGGGTACAGTCAACTTGCAGGAGGGGAAGGAGGAGAACGACCTGCGATGATCTGAACTTGGGTTCTTGCAGATCAGTAGGAGATTGCCATTAAGCTCCCTGAAAAGTAAATTTTCTCCCAGCTTTAACTCTCTGTTGCCAAAGACCATGTGAAGCCTGCACGGCTGAAGTTAGATGACTGGAAATTCAAGAATTAGGAGTTGTCTGACAAATTTATTAAAGCCTACCCACCTCTGTCACAATTTAATGAACAGATTATGCATTGGTTGGACATATAAATGGTAGCCATGGAGAAACAGTCCCATATCTCTCCAGAATAAACAACATTTCACAGTTTTAATTGTGTCCTGATGTTATAACGATCACAAGTAAACTGGGTAATCATTCATTAAACATGAGCTAATTCCATGTCCTGCTATAATTATTATTGTTTCCTGATAATATAACATGTAGCACAAGTACAATAAGTGCAAATTGAAATATTGCTTTTGGAAGGTTATTTATTACTACCTTCAGCTGTAAACATTTATAACTGAAATTTGTTGGTCCACGGTCTCTTCATATAAATATTTTATGTTCAGCCCCAGGGATCCGCATCTTCTCGTTTAAATGTCTCAGTCTTGGTGTCTGCACCAGCAACATAATCTCAGGAAAGAAAGTTTGCTGTCCCATATTATTTGGCCGTCCTGCTGTTAACGTAAGGCAGCATTATGTCTGCCATATATTACCTGTGGCTAGGTGCATGCAGATGTGAGGTAGCAACAGGCTTGTTGCATTATTCTGGCTTATAAATTTGTTCGTGTAGCACAAGTAGCGTTCCTACGTGCAGCAGGGCAGCACAGAGCCATTACTTCCAAGTCTCTCATTGCAATAGTTCTGCTGATATCCTTCTACTGAGTTGAGGAAAATGGGGCAACCGGAAAAAATCTTTAAACATCAGTGAAGAGGGAGGGCTCACTGAGAAGACGCTGATGAGTCTTCAGTCTCTCTGTTCTTATTTCTACTCCTATGCCAACAGGACAGCAAGAAGTGCCCCAAAGCAAAGAAGCAAGGGTTGTTTAGGTAATGGGAAACAAGTTTAAGACCTGGCCTTACACGTCAGCTTTGCAGGAAAGGCTGGGAGCCAGCTAGGCATGGGACACTGCACGCACCTCAGTGTGACAGCAAAATGACTAATGCAGAGAGTAACATTTTCCAGCAGCCCTGATGTGTGCCCGAATGTATGAATACATTCATGCTGCAGCACGCAGAAGGAGAGGCGTCTCTTGCTTTTACTCCTTCCCGTTCAGAAACCCGATGCACCTAAGGCAGGCCTGAAGCTGGGGGCGAGCTGGGCTCTGCCTCCAGTTCAAACTCAGCTTGCTGCCATCGCCACCCGGCCGAGCAACTTCAGCAGCCGAGGCTGGACATGCTCTCTATGCCCTTGCTGGATCCTACCATCCCTCCTGCACTGCGTGTCGGGGCTGGGTTGCTCCGCRCCGTGCCCAGAGCTGAAGGAGATGTACAGATAGCGATAAAGAGGTGCCCGTTCAATGCCAACCACTAAATTATAATAAATCATTTGGGTTTCCATGGCACCCRTCCAGAAAAGTTGAAGGAACTGAGAATGAAGTAGCTGAACTGCTAACAAAAATAATGTATGCTTTTTAATGATAAATTAAAATTTCTACAGTGGAGGGACTGGAAGAAGACCAGATCCGTATCAATCCTTTCAAAAGGAACTAATGGTTCTCCCAGGACTCCCAGTCCCTCCCCACACTACCAGGAAAAATAGCAGCAGAGATCCTTCGGGAAAGCTGTAGAGCCTCTTGATGAATATAATATGCGAAGGGTGAGCCAACATGAGTTTTGCCAGGGCAAAACCCACCGCTCYGTCTTAAATAACAAGAATTTACTGAAAGGAGAAACAAAGTAATGGTTGAGGGATAGGCAGGAGATATCATGTGGACTCTCAAAGGAGCTTYGTCTTAAGTGCCCCAGAAGACTATTAACCCTTGGAGCATGAAACAGGAGCGCATGCTTTCAGCTCTCACTTTCAATTATCTGCACCCAGGGACTGCTGAGCGCGTTTGCCTCTGGATTCCCCATTTTCATAAATGGATAAACACACAAGCGGGTGCCTCTCTCTCCGGCGCCACTTCTCATCTCTGCCTGCTCACAGACTTTCCGTCTGATATTGTTTTCGTTGCTACCGGTATAAATCAGGAATAAAACCAGAGGAAAACCTGCCTGGAAGATTATCATCAGCCCCCAGCTCTGCAGACAAATCCCCCGTGCAATGAAATGGGACTAAGTCCCCACAACCACCATGTGGGTTTTTTTTTTCATTCTTGTTTAATTTCTGAGCAGTCCTTTATCGCAGGATTTTTAACAGCCCCAGAGTACTGGGGCTACGTCACTTATAGTGTGTAAGGGGTATTGATCTCTTCAAGTTTATCCTTTTAAGTGGTTCCCATCAAGTGCTGGGAAGTCAACCAGTTTGAGCTGTGTAGCCCATCTACAAAACTCAGGATGAGATGATCGAATCTGCTTGGGAAATGGGGGTTGGTTTGGTTTTTTTCCAGAGTACGTGTAATGCTGTTAACACACTACATTTGCATGCCCTTAAAAATCAGTTTATAGCCGTACTGAGTGCCTCCAAACATTAAATGTTTTATAAGTAGTTGGCTAACTAGCTGGGTGTGCTGTAAATACAGTAGTAAATAAAACAATAAGACTCTAAAGATCAGCTGTATTTCATAGTCAGGGCTACTTTTTCAGCCACGCAGTAATTCCCAATGTTAAAAACTTTGATTTTTACTTTTTACACTACACTGTGACTAGAATTCACACCTAATCTTTTTAAGTTATGGTAAATATCTCTCACCTGTTTAATCTGATCATCCTCCCAGGAAGAGTGGTCATGATTTATACTGAGCGGGTAAGAATGTTTTCTGAAGCTGGAAATGTGTTTCCCAGGCTTCGACATGCATCAATAGCATTAAATGTGATACTGCTTGGTTTGGGTCCAGGTGACACTAGAAACTYCTGCTCGTTTGGTGTTGTCACTTGCTGTAGAATGGCAAATGTCGGGGCAGTTTTGGTATCAGCAAGCCTTTCCCAGGCAGAGGGGATTTTCCTGGCAAACTCRTCTCACTCAGCTGGAGAAAGCTGTGCTCTGTAGTCAGTATAAAGGGCGTCTGCAAGAAGGGAAACTGGTAAAGCGCTACGGGCAGCTGTTCAGATTAACTCTTCCTAAAATTTGCTGTTTATGGCACAGCAGAGGTAGACAGAAAACAGAGCTACGTCCTTCACCCCACATACACGCCTCTAAAATCTGTTGGCTTAAAACAAGTGTTCACAGAGAGTAGGAAGAAGAGAGAGAATAAAAAAAGATAATAGAAGAGAAAATTTCAGCTACGAGAGATATTTTTTTTTTTAATTTTTTTTTTTTTTTGCGTAAGTATTTCAGGATTTTTCTTTTTGTTACCACAGGATGGGATGAGATATTGGCAGGAAGAGAAAAGGCACGCTCTTCGGGGGGTGAAGGCTGTACTTCTGCCCAGCTTCGCAGTGCCCACGCTATGGAGCGGGACATCCCAATGGAACAAACCCATCCGCAGCTGGTACCAGGAGGAGCGTTTCTGCCTGCCCRTGCCCACACCTACCCCGAGCACGGCTTCTCCAGCGACCAGAGATACCTGGTAGCGACAGACCCCAGCCCTGCCGTGAAGAAATCCCAAGCCAA
This sequence comes from Oceanodroma leucorhoa, assembly GCA_030449065.1. NCBI lineage: Eukaryota > Metazoa > Chordata > Aves > Procellariiformes > Oceanodroma > Oceanodroma leucorhoa. The sequence continues at coordinate 1,502,437 of JASVER010000119.1, forward strand.
CTGACCAAAACAACTCAAAAAACCGAACGCGACCTTGGCAGTCCTTCCACAGACTTTAAAATAAAGGCTATTAACTRTTTCTGCTTCTTCCAGTATCAAATGCACTTTTGCCTCCTCAACAATGCAGAATTTAGTTCATTTTACGCTGCTGTAGGGACAAAAAAATATCGCTCAGATGAACATTTACTGGAAGCCAGAAGGGTGAGCTGGGGCAGGACAGCGGTAGATGACTCCTGGTCATCAAAGCACACACCGAACGTGACACATCCATCACTCACGCCGTTAAAATATTCCGGCTGCGCCGTACAGATGACTGCAATGAGCTTTGTGCTCTCGGGATGGGCGCTCGCACGGCGCTGCTGAGCAGCCCTGTCATGTAGCTCCACTATTGCTAAACCCAATCCATAAATCAAAACGGGAGGATATAAAGCAGGACGGAGACATGACTGCAGAGTGCCCGAGATCTGAGATCAATATTCATTTTACAAACCTCTCCAGAAGAGTTCCTTAATTAATTGTTGGAATTAAAGTCAAAATTGACCCCTCAATTTGTTCCTGCGGCCTTTAAATCAATTTTCCTTTCTTTACAAATCATCATTTTAGGACCGGCGAATGAAACGACACTTTTTTTTCTTTATTAAGTATAAAAAAAAAAGTACCCACGCTCTGAATAYATTCTAAACAGGACTCACAGGGCACGAGGCCAGCATCTCCCACTTTAACCTAAAACAGGGGAAATATTTTCCCAATTACACGCCAATTCGGAGAGTTTACCCCATTCGGCCGGCATCCCCGCCTGCACACGCCGCCCCTTCCCTCCGCCCCGGCTGATCCCCAGGGCCCCCGCTTCCCAGGCCACGGCTGATCCCCAGGGCCCCCTTCTCCGTCCGCCTCGAAGCCGTGTCGCCGGCACGGCAGGCAGCTCCGACGGCAACCAGCAGAAACGTTTGCGTGCCGCCACAACCGCGGCTTCCCAACCAGCCTTCGTCTTCCCTTTCTCCACCAAATCTTAAAGGACAGCGGAACCRCATCGCAGGCTGCTGAGCGCAGAGGGTTATTTTACGCAACTGTGTACCTGCCATAACTTCACAGTCTTTCACTGAACTTACCCTCACACTGCGATCCACAAGGCAAGGAGGAGAGAAAATAGAATTCGAGAGATGAAAGGGGATTACTTAACGTCACTGAAGTCCCAGTTTATGCAGACTGCAATTTCCCAAGCTCTCAATGCGAGCTTCATAATCCGTGTGCTACCCTCGTCCGCATCTTCTCCTGGATTCCCTTATGTGTGTTATTTTGCCAACACTTTCAAGGAATTGCTAAAAATCCCTAATTAGAGAAAGCTGGGGTTTTTTCCTCATAGCTGACATGCTGATTGCACCCTCCCAGTATTTTACAGTTTGGCCCCTACATAACATTTTTCCCTGGGAGAGCAGGCAGCTCCCACCGACCAGCTGGGGATGCTTTCTCACCGATGATGCTCTACCTTGCAGACCCAAGACTGGATTAAGGCATTTTATTTCCCACCCATTGTACCCTAACCATGGGAATTACCTGAAAAGCCCCACTCGGAGTGACCAGGATGGGTCTGTAGAGTGGTCTTGACAGCAAGGGCAGCCTCAGCTGGATGACAGATGGATGGCAACACGAGACTTCATTCCTGATCTTCAGAACCACATGTAGGTGTATCGCAGGCCGTCTCCTCATACACGGGGCCAACACATCCGAAAGCCCTCTGAAACCTAGGACGGAAGGCATGTGAGCCCGACATAAAGCATTTTCCTCTGCGGGAGCGTAAGTTGGCAAAAAGATCATTGTAAATCAATATCTCATGGATTTTTACAATATTATTCAGAATCCACTTATTTAGTTGCACTTCCTCACTATAATTAAGAGAATTAGTAAGTAAATAGACACAGAAGCCACTGAGTCGAATTTTCCAAGGCTGTGGTGGGGATGCCAGGAGGGCTCTGAAAGCACCTAGAGATGCTGGCAGGCGGAACCAAGTCACCTCTTACCTGCCCAGGCACCACGAMGATGGGCAGTGAAAACGGGCAGATATTATGTCTGCATTTTAATGGCACACTCCTGTGCAATTTTTTAAATTGGTAGCTCTGCACAGCATTCACAGATGAATACCATCTGGTGTGGTGATTTATTGCCCCTGAATTTCTCAAGTTACTTTTTTTTTTTTTTTTTACTTTTTTCATCTTACCTTTTCCTTATATTTTCTCTCTACAAAAATATTTTCTATAGAAATGCAGTTGAGAGAGGCATTTCCCTAACATGCTATTTTATCATAAGATAAACAGCGGCCTGTCACTAGACGGACTAACAAACAACTGATGTATGGCATCTATTTAATATCTCTGCAACTCCAGAGGCCTTCTGGACATATACGCTGTTCTCTTCCAATATTGTAAGAGATGTTCATAACAGGTCATATGGAAAAATTAATATAAGATGCTGGCTTTAAAGAATGTGTTTTAATGCACATACACAAGGAGGAAAAAAAAAAGTGTTGTGCAAGTATCCCTAACCCTGGTCCCTCCTAACTTTTAAATGACTGATCTGGAAGAACACAGCAAACTTATTTTGTAACTTTGTTCATTGTGGCTTTTGTTGTAATTTTAGTGTAACCTTCCTAACTTTGATTTACACTTTATTTCCAACTGACATCTTCCCTCTTTCCATCTAGATGATGTCCATCACTATCGCTCCCAAGTTCTTTGTAACCCTTAATATACCTAGCCTTTTRGGGCTGGCCCCTAACGGCATTGCTCTCGGAGCAGGGGCTGAGCAGGAGGAACGCAGGCCATGGGGGCCGAGACGCACGACGCTGCCGAGCATCGGCAGGACGGGGAAGGCAAGCCCATTTTTTGGAAAGGAAAAGCGTCTTCTAGGTGAGGTAGTGTACAGCAAGGTACGTCGCGAAGGCATTGATAACTCAGGCCTATGGTGATCAAATGATTTCTTATTTTTTTAAATACTGAATTAAAATATTTTTTCTTTTTTTTTTAAACTATGGAGAGCAATTAGCTACATTTGTGATAATTTTGGGAAGCAACTGCTGTTAGACTGAGGAACCTCGCACATATTTGGGACCGAGTGAGAACCCAAAAGCTCCACCAGGCTCACCAAAAGACATTTCTCTCCCACCATGAAAATAAACTTGCCCTAAACTGGAGTCTCCAGAGAGAGACTATAGCCCGGGACACGTGGGAACCCCCGTACCTCTGCCGTGCCCGGCGTGGAGCTGAGCCCCTCAGGGACCTCCTCGTGTCCTCATCTCCCTCCCAGGAGTCACCTCCCTGATGGGACGCTGCCCGGCAATAAGAGCCGCGGCTGCTCACACGCCAAACCGGGACCTCCCGCGGCAAACACAGGCACAGCAACGGCCTGCCGGGCTCTCGGCCAGGAGGAGAAGGCTTTCCCAGCAGCTCCGAAGGGGAGGGGAGGAAAGCGCTGACCCACCCCCCCCATTCATACAAACTCCGAACTATCTGTGATTTATTCTTTAATATATCTACCACATCAGACAACCAAATCACCCTTTTTACTCTGCTAGGAGGAAAAGTTTCCCWTATTGTTTAAATATGTCAGAGTGAATGGAAACCAGACTATAGATTGTCTGTCCTTTTACTCACAGGGAAGTATAATTAAAAGTCATGTTAAAGTTGGGAGATCAAGAAAGTTTGTGATAGATAACAAGCTAGGAGCTGTCAAAACTGTCAGGCCATTAAGAAACAAAATAATTCATACCCCAGTAATTGCTTTTATGTGCGYTTTCTTATAAAATCCGGGAGACATGAGTCACCGGTCCTTACAAAAGAGCCTTGTTTATCAGCCTCGAATACACCACATTACACTTTTACTTTCAGGGAGTGTTTGCCACAGGTATCGTCCCCTGAAGATTTAAAGAAAGCGAACGCAGCGCTCAAGTGCCACTCCGGTGTCCCCTGCTCCTCCCTGTCCCCTTCCCACCCCCGGAGCYGGGGACGGCCGCGGGCATCGCCGTGCCACGCTCTCCCCGGGCACCYCGCTGCCGGCAGCGGCAGGTTTGGTCCTGAACACCTGTAAGGCGCTAAGAAGTTTTGGCTTTGCAAAATGTCATGTGAAGATCTGATTTTTCTTCCTCCCACCCAATTCTGTGATTTCTTTGATCTTTTGAAGCTGAGACAAGCCTCAGCTAAATAAATCATGCAACCAAAATTTTTGGAGTAGTTGCAGGCTTCCTCCAAACTGATGTTTGCACCCACGCTTCCTCGTAGCAGCTCCTCGGTGTGCTTGGGGAAACCACAGCGATCTACGAAGGGATGCCACTGCCGCGAAGCATTATTTCCACACATCCAACGGAAGGAGGATTGAAGCCACCTGCAAAGTTTTGCTTCTTATCCGAAACGGGTATTTTGGGAAGGAGGAGGTGGGGAATGGCGAGAGGGATACCTTTTAAATCAGACTACTGGCAACATTTCGGACCTCCAGGTGTTGATCGTATTTGCGTAAGGAGGGGCACTAACCTGCCTGGGAGGGGAGGGCTGGCTGGAGCGGGGCCGAGAGGAGGGCACGATGCGCCTCGCGACGCCCCATCACTCCCGCAGCGTTCAGCCAGTAGATGCCCCTGCGAGCCCTGCGGCCTCCTGGGCACCGCCGCCGCTTCGGCAGGCGGGAGGGACAAAGCTGAGGCTCAACCCAAGTAGAAGACGTATTTTTTTTTTCTTTGCCAGGGTTTCGGACGGTAAGCGTTACCTCTTTAACCGGCATCGCTCTGTTATAACGARGCACATGGGGTGTGCGTGCAAAGGGGCTTCAGAACCAACCCAAAACCTTAACGGCCCTTGACCTTCCCCTGTGCTGGTGCGYAAGTGAAGGCACGTCTCCTTTTCCACCGGCCAGTTTGCACGGCACGAAAGAGCAATACAGGGAGATGTAAAAAGCCAACAAATGCTGCAAGAGGCTCCAGATTTCATTTACTTACTGTGCTGCACTATGTAGAGTCAACTCATTTCCACAGATGCTCTCGATGCTGCCTGTCCAGGGAGAAGGATGTTATCACACAGGCTGATTATTGCTTCCAGCTCAATGGTTCTCAGGCCCCCATTTATTTTACATACCATTAGCAGGGTAACAAAGCCTCTCCAGCTTTCACGTTCACCTTTCCTTCATAAGGCACCATTGACAGCACACTGCTGTCAGGGGGAAAAGAAAGAARAAGTGAGCTTACACCTGCATGTACGGGTATTTATGGGCCTAGGTGCTGTCATCTTTAGGARTGAGGCACTGAGGTTTGGTGCATCCGTGGCCACGGCCAAGGTCAGACCRAAAGCTGGGACAGGACCTGTTACTTTCCCAAAGCCTGTTTTTCAGGGGTTGTGTTGTTTGTTTTTTTTTTTGTTGTTGGTGGCATTTTCTTTTTCAATTCCTTTGAAGATCTCCATCTTCTTTGCAGAGATTACCCAAAGCCTCGTGTGCCCCCGTGGGTGGGGCGAGCCCCGGTTTCGCTATGAATTTCAGCTACAAACCTGGCTACGCAGTTCTGAGCGCTCAGAGAAACGGAGATCTGGGGGCTGGACCCGCAGCCTGATCTGCACCAACACGCACCTCCCGCGGATGGAGAGGCCGGGCAGGAAGCGCCTCGTGACTCATTTTGACTCTTGCTGGTCTGTCCAAGACGCCGCTGCCGGGATCATCCCCCATCGGTTGCTCGAGCTTTTCTCACAGTCCCACGCTTTGAGTCGCTGTGTCAAAATTCGGTGGCACTGTGCGTGCATCGGTGTCCTCGTCCCTAGAGCCCAGGCATCCTCTCTGCTTCTGTGACAGCCCTCCTTTTCCCTCTCTGGTACCAGCCCAGGTCCTTTTCCCACCGGGGCTGTGAAACCCCCCAGGCACTGCTCGCCCAGCCCGCACGCTGGCTCTGCTCTGCAGACTTCAGCTCACAACCTCCGCAGCAGCTCCTGCCCCACCGCCAAGTAAAAATACATTTACTTGTGGAAATAAACGCCCGTGTGAGCATCAGGGTAACCCATGCACGGGCTTGAATTTGTGCCCTACCTCGGGGAGGGACCGACATCTCTTCTGCTGCTTGCTGTGTCCAGAGGATACGTTTTCTGGACAACCCTCCATCTATCGCTCGTGAGGCAGGATAAATGCTGGATTTTGTTTTCGCGTGGGTCTTTAAAAAAAAAAAATCTGAGAGCTGAGAACGGAGCTATCTGACCATTTATAACGGCACAGCCATGGTCTCTCATCACTTGGACTTGTATTTGGCATGGAGCAGGGCTCCCCARCCCCCCTAAACCTTCCCTCTCCACAAGAAAAGCCTTTTGGTCTTTTCTGAGAAAAAAAMCACATCTCCCCACCTCCAACCACGCTCCCCGTCACCGGGGGATCACCTCCTCTTGGGGGAGTCACCCCGGCACTTGTTTTAAAGGTTTTCTGCTGGCAGCAGAGGTCGGGATGCTGCRACCCGCGGGAGCATGGCCAGGTCTCCCCAACACGGGAGGGTGATGGGGGGCTGCGGTGGCCCCACACACCGCAGGGACCCTGTGGCTGTGCCATGCCCCCCGTCCTGTCCCCACCAGCGTCTCCTCCGTGGCGTGGGCCCCYGCCACCCACCTTGGCTCACCGCCCCCCCTGCAAAGCAGCCTCTCCTAAATATTTGCTGAAGGGAGATCCGCGCTGATAAGAGAGCCGGGAGGCTCTTCAGGGTGACCGCGGAGGGAGGATTAGGGCTGTCTGGGCAGGGATGGGCGCTACGGGAGGCTGTTTCCATGGGGAGCAGGAATCCGGCTCCGCTGGTGGCCGTCCCACTGCACGGAGCCCGAGGGATCCTGCCGAAACGCAGACACGCGTTCGCCTCCCCGATTCACCCCGTCCCCGGCGTGAGGTTCCGGCAAGACCTCTGAGCAGAGCAGGAGCACGGGCCCTCAGGATGCCACCTCCAAAGGAGAGTCCTTCACGCCAAGGCAGCGCTTTCAGGGCAAGGACAACCTCTGCCCACGTGCCCGTACAGCACCTTGCACAACACGTCCCCCGAAGGATGATTTCCAGGGTGCACTTGGAAAGGACGTTTCCCTTCCCCGCTGCCCTGCACCAAGGATGGCCACGGAAAACACCTTTGGAAGAAGAAAACATAACTATCATTCCTTCCCCAGCTCTTTTTTCTTTGTTTTTGTTATTTTTTTTTTTTTTAAAATCTCGTTCCCTGGCAGAAACTACCCTCTCCCATTTTCACGACCCGCCTTGTCCCCGGGCTGGCGTTGACGACTACGGGGAACAATGTGGCTTTGAGGCTCCCGGTGCGTGCAGGGGAGGGGATGGGACCGGGGTGCCGAGCTCCRCGGCGGCTGTAATCCCCCTTTAATTGCTGTATAAACACAACCAATGATTTCCACGGACTGGCRTAGCTGAATACCTTGCCTTCCAACTCCAAGAGAAACTTTTTAACTGAAAAAAGCTCATATTTTTCTCAGATGGGACTAACATACACCCAGCTCTCAGTGTGTCAGCAGAGGTGCTATAATTTACAAAACACTGTCAATACCAGAAAACCACTACCGTGGACATAGTTAAATAAAAAAAAAAACCACAAAAAAAATTTTAAAATCCTTTTCCTTCATGGAAATAAGCACATTTATATAAACAGTTGCAGCCACATTATATCACTTTTCCCATATCAATAAATGAAAGCAGCATAAGCTGGGCGTATCGAGCAGCCCCCGATTTTGACGGCTGTATGGACGGCAAACCGCGAGCTCAAATCACCGAGCAACACTCGCCGGTGCTGTAAATCACTGTAGCACTAAAGTCAACGGAGGTAGATTGATTTCAGCCAGCTACACATCCGACTCGGTAATTCTGCAAATAAACTTTTCAGGTATCAGAATACTTCCCTGAATTTCAGGACGCTGGACAAACATTATGAAACTCAGGAGAATTTTTCTATGAAATATCTTGAAGGCTTTGATGCATTCGGTTGGGTTGTTAAAATCCCACATAAGCCAACTAGCGTCAAAACTTTTCTGTTGTTATAGGAGTAGGCTAGACTGAAAATTGGAGGAAAAGGCATTTTCCTCTAGGAAGTGCTGATACGCAATTTTGGTTTTATCAGAATTTTCCACAGGAGAAAATTTTTTTCAGTAAAATATCATGACTCAAAAATGTGTCACTGTGCTTCAGGTTTTGTCCCTTAAGGCTTTTTTTTCTTTTTTTCTTTCCACATTTTGTTTTGTAGCCTAAGTTTTTTCACCAAAATTCATACGACTCGAAAGCTGAAGACTTTCCCAGCTTCGCACACACGCTCTCTCTGTCTATGCACATCCTGGGAGCTGCAGGTTGCAACAAAACTTGGCCTGGAACGGAGAATGGAAGCAGAAGGTACTGAAAACCACAATTCCCGTGAGACAGGCTAATGCCATTTTGCACAAAAATACTTTGGTTTTCTGCCAGAACAGCTTGGTTGTCAGTAGTATGCTATAGAAATACCAAGATTTGGGGTGGAAAGCAGATGTGCACATGAAAAAGGTCATTTTTAGTGAAAAAAACCCAGCTTTGCACCAAAGGAAAAGAGGAAGCTGTACCATAAATCTGACAAGCTGTATTTCTGGGAGAGTCCTGTGAAATCTCAGCCCCACGGGGACTTCACTATTCACCACATTGGGGTCAGGACTCCTCCTTTAGGATGTTAAACGCTGCACGGCGTTGACCAAAAGTGGCCCTGATGTTCACGTACGCRAAGTGGCTCTCCAGGTCATAGTCTGCACGTGGAATGACAGACACATCCCATCAAAACCATCTYGTGACAATAGCTACAACTAGGACCCGCACATTTGCTCGGGCTAAGGTCCACTGCTCCTTTCTCTGAGGAGCACCTTTCCTTTCCCTGAGGAGCACTTTTCCTTTCCTTGAGGAAAAAGTCTTGATTCCAGCAGATTCAGTTAAAGCTTTCATATTAACTTGCTGAAAACCTACAAATTTGTATGAATATGGAGACAAAGTAGAAGACAGACAAGTCCAAGCCTATGAGTTTTTTGCGTCCATGCACCCCCAGCCACCTCAGATAYTGCGCTGACCTGTCCAGGGCAACCAGCTCTGTTGGAGAGCCTTGTATCCTTATTCATCCACAAATCTTTGCTCTCAAAGTTACTAAGATTTTCTGACTCGTTACTGCAAGGGTTGGTAGTGGTCCAGGTTGTTTACCTACTGTAGCAGCTCAGGGATTTTCTCAAGGAGAACTTCAGCTTGGTTACAAAATTAAGGCATTATAGGAAATTGCATAGAAAAGCTGAGTAAAACACTCATCGGGGTTGCACAGGTAAATATTCAAAGGATAGAGATTTGAAGCCCAGGTATACACATCCCTCGCAATCCATTTTAAAACACAAAATGACCAAACGCTATTTCCCATAAAACATAACCCAGTTTGGACAACTCCCCATGCAACCTTGTGCCCAAGACCTCTCTAAGGCAGGACTAAAACTCTGGGTCTTCACCCTTGCTGTGGCAAGACCAGTACAAGCACACAAGGTAAGGTATAAGGAGCTCCCTTTCCGTTTGAGTTATCCCACTTAAATGCCCCAAAAGAGGTTGAGGGCACACCTATCTTCATGAGTCACTAGGAGGAAAGCCATTGCATGTATGGCCTGTATGATACCAAGATGAACTAATCCAAGATTTGCCCCTCAGACTCCGCAGCAGCACTTGGCTTCTGAACAGTCAGGAAGATGGATATGAYCTACCAGGGATAGGATATTCATTACTGAGAGGGAGGGATACAGGCTCTCCAACAGTTAAGGATGCAGCTGGTATGTTATGAAAGGACAGATTTTGGCTACCTTGCAGAAAGTTTAAAAAAAAGTTGTCATGCTTTCCTGTTGCTGCACCAAAGTTTCACTGAAAGGTTTGCGGAGATTGCTGAAAAAAAACCTCCGTGAATTCCTAGTTTTGCGTATGCATTTCACACGCACACAAAATCCATCAAAAACTCCCAATAACTTTTGATAAGCAAGTAATTACCCACTGGGGAGTCACACCTCTGCCTTGCCATGCCTTGGCAGACAGCTCTGGGGACAGTCTTTGCCATATAGGCTACGAACGTACATGTTATACCGTAAACCATACTATTCTCAAAATTGAGAGCAAAATGTATTTGCTGTYATCCCTGCATTTCATGGAAAACTGTTAAAAGTGAGAAGTATTAAATCATTATGTATCATTAAACCATAACCAAACCATAACCATTAAGCCATCAAATCATAAATTTTGGCGGGTAAAGGCCTCCATCTGAATTTCTTGAAGCACTGCACGTGTGGGCACAGACTCCAAGCACTGCGGCGGTGTGAAGAGCAGCGCSGACCCCCACCGTTCAGCAAAAAACACGACGGCAGAGAGGACCTGTGTAATGAATAGTAGCCTATCTTCTGCTATCCTACCGGAGACAGGCTGTTTTGAAACAGGGCACACAGCTCCCGAGGAACCAGACACGATGGATCTGGACTGTCGGCATCCTCCACGGCCGTGGAGGACAGCTCTGATGGGTTTGCTCCTTTCCCTTTTCTCGAGAGATGAGGCTTTCAAGGATAAGCTGGAGACTACACTGATACAAGGTTCCCCTGCACATTTCCATTCATAAGCCACTGAGCCGTTAATTTTGTAAGCCATAATTAGACGTTTTCTGACACCTAATCTGCTCATGTGTCTGTTTTAATTTTCCCCATCAAACGTGCAGAGGTAGACGACAGCAAAACAATACCCTCCTTCTTCGCCGCCGGTCGGCCTCGGGAGGAGAGCCGCCCCGAGAGCTGCGATGGCAGGTTCCCGAGCTCAGAGAAGCGATGCGCCGGCAGCGCTGGGAAAAAGAGACGAGAGCGATGGGTGTTGCGAGCCCAGGGCTGGAGCAGGGCGCTTGCCCTCCGCTCCCCCGGGTGGGCACGCAGCCAGCCATTCCCAGCTTACCGTAAGGAGCAAAGTTTCCATTCTAACTCCAGGAACCGGAGAGGAGAGCATTGCTGTACCGTGCAAATTGCATACATAGGCAAGAAGGAAAGGCCGGGGGAAAAGCAAACAAAGTGAGCATTTCTGGACTACACTGTCCTCACGGCACAGGAATGCAGGCAGTGTCTAATGTTGCAGGAACTCGGGAAACCCCTCCTTTTCCAGCAGGTTCTTTATTTTTTTCCTTTCCTTTTTTTTTTTTTTTTAAACAAGTCTAAGCTTACAAAATGTGCTTTGCTGAACTCAGTCAGATTTTGTGGCACCTGTGTGTTGGAGGCTTTGCTCCTCAGCGTTCCTGCAGCCTCGTTCAGGCCACAGATGCACCTCTGTGTGCTGTGCCCCCAGTCCATCCCAGCAACCGGGGCACATCCTTAACCGCAGAGGCATTGCCCCAGACGTTGACGGCACATGTTTCAGCCTTGGGATGGTTCAGGACTGTGCAARGTAAATACAACTGACAGTGTAATTGATGTGGTTTTTCTCCAAGCGAGTCGAGAGWGTTTTGTTTGTCTGGGTTTGAATGTCAGATCGCTGCAGCTCATTTCATCGGTGCATTATCAAATTCCTTTCTTTCAGGTAAGAGGGTGCAACCAAATCACGGCTAAGAGGATTAATGAAGATGTGTGGCACCTAAGTCTGAATGAAGTTCAGGTGAGAGCAAACAAAAATTCATCATCTAATGACCAGATACCCACAAAGGGCGCACTATTTCCAGAAGAGCAGCCAAAACCTGGTGCCAGATGCCATCAGCAGTCCATATGACTCATCCCTGTGGTGAAGCTGTAGAACAAGATGTTGGTTTGCTATGTTCTTGCTTGATAAATCACAACCTTACAAATCCAGGGAAAGGCAGGAAAACTTCAAGATCTCTTAACACAGGGACTGCGAGCTGGGGTCTGCCTTAGGGAACATATGGACTTGATGATCTTAGAGGTCTTTTCCAACCTTAATGATTCTATTCTATTCTATCTTTCTTGGAGCACCAAATGGAAAGGATGGTCTGACTAGACAGGAACGGGTTTCATGAGTCCAGTGTCATCTGCAATCTATTGTGTAACCTGGGCAATTGACTTCTTTTAGCCTTTTTCTCTGAAAACGGAGGTAAATTCTCCAACATCTCAATGGTTACCGTCTAATACTGACCATGGGGAGTCTCGATACCATGGTGACGTGACTGTAAAAAATAAAGGACAGGAGAAAGATGCTAAATAAATAGATGAAGGGTTCAGTCCAAAGAGAAAAACAGTTACAGAAAACATTGAGGGAGGTCACTGAAGAAGTAGCAAAACTGTCAATCGATCTAAACCAGCGATGATGAGGGGACTGTCTCACTGGCTGCTAGGCAGACAACGTGACCCATGATTACATAGCCATTTGTGGAAATAGGAAAAGGGAAAACGGCTGGGATTTCAAGAGGGTAAGACCCTTGTCCCCATGAGGCACTACCTTTGCAAACAAGGAGGCAGGTTGGCCAGAGGCGCATGGGATCGGCACTTGCATTTACTGTGATCAGAAAGGCAGAGAGCTGTAGATGAGGAAGGAGATGTTAATTTGCTCTGAGACTAGCAGGGACCCACCCATGAAGTATCGGGTTGGTTTTCTGAAGGGATTAAGGAGTCCTCACCCTTTTGGGAATTCTCTGTGCTGTTTTTGTTGTTGTCATCCAACAAAGGTGCGGCACTGGAGAGGTCACAGGAGAGGTGAGCAACGTGTTGAGCGCTCTGCTTCCCCCAGGATGGAGCAACGTGCAGCAACCAGACCAGGTGAGTCAGAAGAAGAGGAAAATAATAGGGAAGACTGGGAACTTGCATCAGAGCTTCCCCATCAGAGCTCAGTCCCTTATAATCCTTTATACTGATAATCGATGTTCACAGCTACTGAATTCTCTCTCTCTCTTCAATTTCAGTAGAATAAGCCATGGAAGAAAGAAAGTGAACTCTTCTTCAGAGAAACAGTTTGCCCTATGGACTTGCATGGGTTGGACTTTCCCACCCTTCCCATAGGGCTTGGATCAGGCACAGCTCTTTCGCAGCTGGGGAGGTCATGGCCACAGAAAATCGCTTTCTCCTCCAGCAGCAATGCCCAGGAGCATGAAGAGTCATTCCTGAACACAAAACCAATAAAAAAGGGAAAGCGGTGCCACCTTCTACAGTCACGCTCCTGCCCACAGGATTTGAAGTGGAGTTGCAAAGACGACAGAGCCACTCTCCTGGGTAATGGCAGGTAGGGGCAACGGACACATATTGTGGCTTATGAGGCTCAGATTGGACATTAAGAAAAAAAGAAATTGCACTAGGAGGGTAGCACAGACCTGGAACAGGTCACCCAGAGAAGTGGTGACATCTCCTTCCACAGGAAGGAGATCCACATCAGGCTTTGGGTAGTCAAAGCCACGGCTGACCAGATCTGGTGTTGGAGACAGTCCTGCTCCAGATGGGAGGTTGGATTACAGACCTCCTGAGGTCCATTCCCGCCATCACTTCTATGAGGCCTTGGGGGAAGGAATAAAGCAGAAGTGGCATAAATAGAATAATCCTTCCTATTTTGAAGCCTCTTGTTATTTTTGCAAGTCATCACATGTGTATTTTCAGGCAAATGAGGACAATGCCATACACCAGTGGGTAAGCACAACATGGGCTACCAGTTCTCTTGCACCCCCCAATCTCATATTAGGAAGCAATGGGGGCCAACTTTTTCCCAGTCCTTCCCAGTAGGCAGAGGGTCCTCCTCCGAGCAGTGGGTTGTGTCTTCTGGGGAACTGCTGGAAGGGACTGAGGGCTGAGCTGTGCGGGTAGCTCATTTTCCCTACTGACGGGTCAGAGAATCAGGTGTTTCTATTCCCAGATGTTCTCCTTTTTTTGACCACCTAGAGGGGGCCTTTTTATGTGGCACTCACTGACAGAGGTGCCACCAGGAAACAGGGAACAACTGGTTTAGAAGCACAAGATGACAACCCGGTCTCCACTGCCCTGCTGCTCCCATGTTGGTACTCCAGATAATGCCACTTTGTAACTTCTAAAGATGCTCTTGTGTTGATGCCACCAAAAAGCCACACTTGAAGCCTTCACGTGACAGGAAAAGAATGATTTTCAGATTGAGAAAACCAATACGTGCAGCAGCTAGTGACTGGGCACACGCTCAGCTGTTAGCAGCTCCGTGGATGCCGCTGGAAATGACTGTGGGATTTTTTAAGGGCACATCAAATTGATTTGGATCTGTTAAAACCTAACGCCTTGAGCTCCATCTGTGTTTCCCGTGTCCCTGCTGGAGGAGCAGAGGGAAGACCAAACACAAGCAGAGAACAGGATTTTCCTTGCCTTATCCCCACCAAGTATGTTTGTTTAAACAAGATGGGTGGAACCGAAGCCATGCATGGGTGAAACCAAAAGGAGTCAATCTATGTGCCTGAATACTTCATACCAGCACGCTTGCTCAAGTACATTTCCTTGCAATGCAAAAGCCAATGGAGTCCTCRCAGCTCACCCAAGTCAACACCTTCTTTCCTCTGAAAAATTTTGCTTACCACCCAGGCCTTTAAATTTAGCCTTTTCCCCACCCTGCTAGTTTACTTCTTCCTGCCTCCAATATTCCAGGCAGCGGGTTTACCTTCCTCACATCACACACCACCTTGTAAAACAGACGGCATGGGGTGGGGATCGCTACTCCGCGCCAGCACCAGCAGGTAACGCCCCAGCCCCAGCCCGATTTCTCAGCCCTTCCTTAACGCTCTCCCCACAAAGAGGGCGAACAGGTCTGTAACTCATCCCCTGCCAATCCATTATTCCACCGCTTTCACAAATTCAGTCTAGTAAATGGGTGAAACCTTTACACAGTATTAATACACCTAATTTCAGCAGTAAAGTAGCTCTGCAGGAATTCAGCCATGTACAAAACCTCCTTTGCATCCCTTTGCTGTTTATGAGCAGACCTCTGGACCACATCAGATACCTGATTCACCCTTTCTGGAGCGGAGGCTGGAAAACCTGCTCAACACCCCTTGCAAAGAGCATCCCAGACATGTTATTTACAATAAGGGGGAGACCTCTCCAGCATTGCTAGATTGCAGCACTGTTAGACAGAGGATCCTAAGCTATTTAAGACCTTTGAGGACACTGGGCCCAAGCCATGTCCATCAGACTATAGGTAAAGGGGCTGCTACACCGAACCGAGGCAGACACAGATCTACTTAACCTGGAGTGACTCTTCTGGGATAGTTCGCTAGTAAACGGGTGACATTTGGCCATCAGGAGTCTGACAGCATTGCTCCAACATGGCCCAAAAATACTCCAGCACTTGCATGTGCCTCCACGGCACGTCCTGCCCCGCCGCTGAGCAACCCTGCCCCCACCACCAGCACCGCGCGGAGCTTCGCAGTAACACACGCAGCGAGGTACCAGAGAGCCGGGACCGGAGTGGATGAAGAGTTTGGAAACACGTCCTTGGTGAGTAAACACTCTTTTCCTTAAAACAAAACCAAACCTAAAACAACAACAAAACAATTTATTCACACTCTTCGGAAGATGCTAATTAAAGTTTACTTTAAAATACTAGCAGACATGAGTGTGGGCTGTAACAGGAACATACTGTGAAGTGACAGGTCTGCAATAATCCCAATGCCTCAGCCAAGTCTAATTCATTCTGATCGCACGCAGGTCCGAAATCCAGGGAGGCTCTTGGAGCAAAAGCATGTGCACTTGTGGGAGGTGCAAGAAGTGGCTCCGGAGCTCCGGAGGTGCGAGAGCGAGAACAGGTGTGAGAGCAAGGGTTAATAAACGGGGGGTGCCAAAGAGCCCAGCTCTGCAGCAAGCAGAAGGAAAGCTCTCCCCGCTTCCCTACGGCAGCTTTGCAGAGCTCTCCCTCGTTCGCCGGCTCAGGGAAGGCACCTCCTTCCAAGGCTTGCTCTACTCTAGAGCGATCCGGCTGCGGAGAACTGGAAGGAGCTGTGGGAAAGGCTGAACGTGGCTCGGTACTGGAGGATGAGACGCCACGACTGCTTTGCCTCTAAGAAGGTGGACACTCCATCACCACGCCAAATGGAGTAACTCCCTTAGCTTTTCAGGGCTGACAAACCGCTTGCTCCTCAGTGAATCCCAACACTGCCTCGAAACTCATGAGCTGGGGAAGGAAGGTTACTTGTCTCCTGCTTTGTCAAGGTTTTCACTCGTGCATGGTAATTTAGGGACGTGCCCTGAGTACACCTAGGTGCAGTGCCCAGAAGAGATCCAGGTGCATCTCAGGAGGCGTTGGGAGGGCCTGGGTGAGGGGCTGAGGAGGAGGAGAACCAGGGGCGATGCAGGGGACTGGGCTGGGAGCTGCAGCTGCAGCCGCCTGAGCAAGGCCCATGCTTTCTAACAGGAGCAGTTGTTCTCTATGCTCCATCAGTTATCTGAAGCCACGCGTTAGGTGAAACACCAAGCACTGACAGAGCAGCAAAAAAAAAACAACCGTGAGGGCAATACTGAAATAAAAATTAGTTTCTTCTGGTGATGCATGTTGCAACCAACTCCATTATTGCCAGAGCAACACCATGGCATTTGGGCCCAGACAGGTACCGTGTATTGAGGAAAAGGCTGATGGAGACAGGCTCCGTGTCCTTGAGCGTGACTCTACATCACGTGCTTCACTGCTCATTTAAACTCATACAATGTGTTCCAGGTTGGGTACGAAAAGCTACAGCATGGGATGCATACTGATTTTTTTTTTACAGATGCCACTTCCTCAGTATCTGACTTACTGTAAGCCAACCAGCACAGGCAGTGATGGCAGCATAGCCTCCAGCAACCAGATTTCCGTGGACATGATCTGATGCTACTTACTCAGTGCCCACCGACTTACTCAGGTTGCAAAGACAGCGCTGTTCATGTACTCCGAGTGACCTTCCTCCTGTGAGACACCATAACCGCTGCAAGGATTAGAGCTTGTCCTAAACCGCTGCCAGAGCCGCCTCCCCTCCTAAGGAAGGCGCCTGGTTTCGCAATCCCCACGCACGCTGGGCTGGGAGCTGCAGCTGCAGCCTCCAGCCACRCACAGAGGAACGCGCCTCCCCATCCCTGCACGGGGAAAAAATCAGCACCAACACATCTGACTTCAGGGCATGTTTTAACCTGCCGAACACCGACGCCGAGCAAAAGTGCCGGAGAGATCACCTCCGATTTACAAAGGACTGACCGAGCTTTCTGAAATCGTTAGAATACACCTGAAAGACTGTCGACGGCAGGGCGAGAGGCGAACAGCTACGTGGGGCCCCGGCGGTGCCGGACGGTAAAATCTCAGTGTGAGTTTGCCAGCTCCGAGTGCAGCTTGGGGACCACCTCACGCGTGCGGCACTGCCCCACTCCTGCCTCTCTTCACTGGGGACGGCCATGAGAGGCACGCTAGGTGTAATGGGAAATCATTTCACCTGTTTCCTGCAGCCAGCGTTATTTATTTTTATTCCAACTTTCTTTCCCCTGGTCTGCACGTGCCCTGGGAAGGCATTTCAGGCGCAGGATTTCACTGGGATCCCACCTGCGCTCGCCGCAGCACTTCTCTCCCAGGCAGACTTTAATTAGATGGGGGCAATAAACCATATGTCAAATGGGTGATTTCACTTTTAATTACATGTTCCGAAAGGTAATAAATAGTTCCATTAAAGCGAACACGAACCACCAGGCGCTCGCTTGCCAAGCCTGGTGTCACGTCACCCCTCGCAAGACACACTACACCAGATTTGGGGAGCCCAGGCTGCTTCCCACAGCCTCCTGCCCAGCCGATGCTCGTCGGGACCCGGCTCACACCCCCGCGGTGGCCGCCTGCACGTGGCACTCCGTTTCAGATGTGGCTGCTCCTCCTTTAACTCACTGAATATTTCACCCGGCACCGAAGAAGAAAAAGAGAAAAACATCCCCTTAAGTTATCATAGGGCTTGAAGTGGAAATAATGAGTGTCTCAAGCGCTTGGGAAAATCATAGCCTTTTTCCAGGCTTAGGCGTTGCTCTCACTGGTTATACCATCAGAGTACTTACAGCCTGTCATCCCCTCAACCGTTCAAGAGAATCGCAACCTTATATGATGCCTTTAGGAAATCATCATCGCAGACACCGAGGGGAGAGGTTAGTCACCTCCCTTTCCTCTTGCCACCCAAAGGCTTCGATTTCCTTGCATGGGAACCTGAGGTCCCACTTCGTACCCCCATCCATCTGTGCTTCTGGATACAGCGCTTACAGGTTATGTGCTCTGCAATACAGCAAGGAACTAACCCGAGCTTGCCCACCCCACTCTCACCTGTCATTAAGTTCGTGTCCATACGACAGACAAAAGCACTCTTAGACCCTCCATTGATAAACAAAGTTTCATTCATGTGTTTTCTCGCCTGTGAAATCCCCATTACTCCCCGAGAGATGAATACATACAGATCCTAAAAACTAACCCGACAGATGGGAAACAGTATAATGAAGGAGCCTTACTTCTTACAGAGTCTCAAGCTTTCTCCTTGGGCCTCTGAAGAGTTGGAAAACAAGGTCAGTATAAATAATTTTGTATCCCAAAGCTGTTTAATAAAAACATCCCTATGTTTACCAGACTGCTGCTTAGCCGTGCGCTCGCTGACATCTCCCTAATTGGAGAGCAAGAACTTCAGGGCAGCTGCTTCACACCGATCGGTTTCTGGCCAGAAATCTAGGTCAGATCCAGTGTCAAATTCGCTGGAATTTTACTTTTTCCATATTAAGAGTCTCCTCTTTGAGCTGACACGTTGCATTAGAAAATAAATATTGGTAAGTAACGTCAAGTGTGAACTGCAACCCCCAGGGGAATTCTCCTTAAAAGCTTGGTTAGATCCGTATCAAACGCACACTCCTGCACATACCCTGTGCTCTTTGGGTAACAGGGACTGCCACCTACGAAACCCAAATGAGCATATTTCATTTCTGCCACGAGATAGTGGTACTCAAGGATGAAGACTGACCACTCAGTTCAGGGCACAGTCAAATCATATGGCCTGATTGTGCTGATCTTGCAAAAAAAGGAATAGGATTTGCACCATGATCCCTAAGCAATGCGAGTCACAGACCTAAAAAGCTTGAGAAAAACTCAATCTTTAAGTGTAGCCTGTGGACATAGTGTCCAGAAACTGAACAAGGATGTCTGCATCCTATAGGCAGATAGCAGAGAGAGCTTCCCACTAAACCACCTTTAAATAGCAGCTTCTATTCAGTATCCTACAGAAGAAAAATATAGCTATAATATCTTAATATAAGAGGGTTTCTTTTTGATCCAAAGTGGCATCTTAATTTCAGATCTAGCAAGTGGCAAGCTGCGTGTCAGATACCGCCCAGATGAAACTTGTCTTAATTTAGAGTTGAAGCCACTGCCGACAAAACGTGACGTTTAACCTCAGGAAAAACAAAATCTTCTCAGTTACCACCAGTTTGCATCTTCAAGACCAATGCCAAGCATCCGAGAGGGTCCACAAAGGACCTGAGCTTGCGAACCTGTTGCTGCATGCTCAGAAGAGGACGCTGCGCCTGTCTGGACTGTGTTTCCAAGGACATAGGTGTCCTTAGATGGAACAGAGAACTGGACAGTCCGTGTGTTCCTTCCCACGGGCCTTTTTCTGACGTGTCATAAAATGATGACTGTGACTATGCCGCCTTCCTGGGGGAAGGAGCTTGGGACTGAGGGATTTTGCTGCGGATATGACAGATTTCTTCTCTGGGTGAGAAGGGAAGAAATTCCCCCACCCACCCACCCMCCCATCAAACACTGGCCGTAAAGCTACAGAAACTGCTGGCCGAGGCAGAGTAGTCTTGAAAGGGGTTCATAATCCAAACTTACACAGCTTGTCTTCCTCCCTCTTTGCCCTGAGATTCAGTTGACAGCAGCCCATGTACAAACACACTGCTCTTCCCCTCACGACTGCAAACCAGCAGCCCTTACACTCTGCACTGGTGTCAAAAATTCAATCCAAAGCAGACCCAAACCTTCAAATAACAGCAAACGTGTGGACAACAGCTAGAGCCGGACACTACCTCTGGGGCCAGAGCAGCAGCACCCCGAGGCTCCCCGCCTTACACCCAGCGGGGGGGCTTCTCTTCAAGGCCACTCTTCCCCTCCTGCATGTCTGTGTGTAACAGGGGAGACACGTCCCTAAGCCTGGGCTCCTCTTCCCAAGCCCTCCTGAAACATTTCATCCTTTCCACCTCCACAGTTTTTAGGGTATCCAAGTAGCTTATAACTACTTGTAACTATAGCTTATAACCATATGTAGCTTAAAATTATATAGCTTACGACTATAAGGGCAGTTATAACACCTGCCTTCAGACGCATCTAGCAATGAAGAGAGAGGATTTCAAGGCAAGGCTGTCTTCAGTTTCCCTAAGCAACATTACTGCACTTCGGTGTGGCGTTTTTGAGTGTTAGTCCATGAAGAAACATGTGGAGAAATGCCTTTGGGTACAAAAGTCACACACCTGCACAGATTTYGAAAAGACAGATATCACCACTATGGGCTTTTAAAGGCTATATTGCTCAGTTCAAGATCAAATTCCTCAAAYGAGGCAAAACCCCCCTATCTTCTCCTTCAAAACTATGGACTGCATGTTCAAAGTTTCAATATAAGCCTCCCCATACAGGTGGTGTCCGGCTTACACATGYCACATACCCTACGCTCTTACTGCAGTATTATTTACTACTTAAAAGTTATTTTTCTTCAGGACAGCCTTTATACCCCATATCCTGGCAAAGAATGGAAATTCACAGGACAGAGCAAAAGCTGCAGCCAAGAAAGTCTTTGAACTGAAGTGCTCCAATTTGTGGCTTTCTTTAGCATCTTCACCCTCAGAGAATGACCTGAAACTCCCTCCRTATTTCATAACCATTAGTTACGTGTCTGACTAGCTTCAAATCTATGACATTGTTCAAAATCCAATTATTTTACGTATTAGAAGAAAAAAAAATGTGTACAGTTCACATTATGCAGGAAAACTCAGAGTCAAAACTAATTTCTTATCAAGTGTAAACAGCCTGATGGGGAAAAAAGTCATAAAATAGACATTTTGCTTAATCTGTGACTAGGGGTAAATATTCTTAGCCAACCTTTAATCATCTGTTTCCAAGTTATGTCAAAGGACTATGAAAGTGCCCAAATGCCTGAAGTTTATATTTTTCCAGTTAGAATGTCTTATTTTTCATTCTTGTATTATACATCACCGTACCTAGTTGGCGTTCCAAATACATAGCATCCTTTACCTGCCTGGGAAGGTGTTGCTCCCACAACAAGAGGAAAAGCACCACCAAACTCCAGCTGCAGTGCTACATGAGCATGCAAGGCAAAACATTGCAACTGCACAGCACGCACATAATCCCCATCGTAAACAGTTGCAAAAATCTATTCATCTTCTGTGTCAGGAAACCTCCAACACTCAGGCTTTAGGTTTATTTCAGACCAGAATCCCGTAGGCTAATAGTCCACCCAGTCCACACGTACCGATTTCCCCAGCACAGGTATTTTCTTGCAAGGGGTGGTGAAGGCTTACCTGGCCTCCCACTGTCCTTTTCAGGGTGGTCAGGGAAAAAAAGAGTTGGTCTGGTATTTCCAGTTGCCGTAGTCAGGAGCAGGTGACAATATTCCTTCAGTAACTTCCAATGGCAAATCTTTTTTCTTCAAAAATGCCTTCCTGAATATTGTCTTAGATGCGTTGCTGTTGTCTGCTGGCATACTCTGAGCCTTAGAGGTCAAACCTCTTTCCATCCCGTGTGTCCTCCGTGCTCGGTACCCAACGGTTCTTGCCGGCGAAGCACAGGAAGGCAGAGGAGGCAGTTTTCTTTCCAATGCTCTTCATATCCTAAAGRGAAAACATGGTTAACGCTGATAGAAACAAAAGCTGCTCTCGAAGGGAAATTCTGTCCTTGGCTCCATCAGAAAGGAACGAGGGAGAAGGGTTTGACAGAGCAAGKAGAAAATCAGGATCATCCAAGTTAGACAGGACTGTTGGCAGCTATTTTCTTCCTAGTTTTGATGGCTCTTAGCTATTGTCATACCTGGAACCAAGTCAAATGCATGCTTATCCTGCTGTGCAAAGCTATTTCTTTCAGCTTCTATAATAAATCAGGGGCATTAGCAAACTCTTACACAGGTTGCAATAAAGAACCATCCCATATTTAAAATGCACCAACTTCCAGCTGAGATCGATCGTGCTCCCTTTTAATTTTCATTGCTTAATTTTAAGCCAGCTAACCTCTTACTTCTTCCAAGAYCGCTCACGCCAAGTGCTGAATTCACCTTCTGGCCCCGGCGGGATGGAGAGAGCCCTCGGCTCCCTGAGCATCAGGCCCCAAATAGCCCTAGGATGCTATTGATGCTCTGAGCATCTGCTCCCTGAGGAACTGGTCTCACCTGGGTTGCTCATACCCCTTTTTACTACTCACGTGGTGAAGTGAATATGCAGTTTTATGTATTTAGAAGGACATCCCCCAGCTGATTCTCAACACCCTCATGGCTGACCCCGAAGCACTTCTCTCCATCAGTACAGTTTGCCACCCGATGGGACCTGCTCCATCCCCACCAGCCATGCAGCTTTGCTCCCRTTTTGCAGCTGCAGATGAGATGCTGCTGAGTGAAAAGTGGGAGACGCAGAGATCGGCTCCACGTGGTCCATCCACCCCCCGCAGTCAGGAGTGGATAAGCATCCCCGCTGCCGAGAAGGCTCTCTGGGACTCTCATGGCACGTCAGCATTTTCAGGGCAACGGCACCATTTTCACGGCAAGGCCATGATGCTCCTCACCATACCATCAGGGAGAAATTTAAACAGGAGCAGTGTCTAGAAGACACAGGTAGCAAACCTTCCTGTCCATTGATGGGGCCTCGCTGGAGTGTTGTGCTTCATTTTTTATATATTTGAAACAATATTGTAAACTAATTTCCAGCCAAACCAGCTGTTTATACATGCTTATTCCTCCCTACAAGTCATGCATTCTGAAATAGTTCATTGGGGCTTCCAGTCAAGTTAGTTTGGAAAGTTTGAGCAAACCCTTTCAGGGAGTTATGAGAATAATTAGTTCTGCGTAAATTGAAAAAAAACAGAGAAACGAAAAAAAAAAAAATCCTGAAGTTTGCCGTTTCTGCAATGGAGAAAAGTGTTTCACTGGTGATCTAACATCAGGTACGAATAGTCACAAAAATACCGTGCAATTCTGGAAAACGGTGACTGATACCCCTTTAGCTGCTGCTGCAAGAGGATGATGAACACTTCCCCTTCGGGATGATGGCAACAGTCCTATATTATTGCTCAGACCTGAGTATTTTAAGTGAGTAGAGAAATCTGCTGCTCGAAATAAAATTAGACATGAATGGCTGAGGAGAGTCTTGACCTTTTTATGTCCGTTTTTCTGTGAAATTTTGTAAACTTTATTGGAGGCCACTTCCTGCATTCACAGAAAGCTACTTCTCTTCGTTAATACCCCAATAAGTCTGCAGAACGACGACGTCAGAGCCAGAACTGCTAAAGAACTGCTTTTAACCATTTCCTTTCAGATACATGTAATCACCTGCTCAAACACAGTTACCAGAAATCAGCTGAAATCTTTTGCCATCTCTTCAAGGGCTTTCCCCCCCCCCCAAGGAGCAGCACGATCAACAGTCACATAACCAACTGCTGGCAGTGGGAGATGTGAACTTTGAATAGATTGACTATGTCATTCCAAGTCCTAGCTCCATAGCACTAACTTTAATTGCCAGATAATTTCCACCTGCTCCTCTAAAATTTTGTATGAATATACAGGAGTTTTCCACTATGAAGTAGCTTTCAACACCATATGGGAGACTAAGTTATTCCCATTTCAAAGATGAGTTTGTGAGACCAAGAAAAACAGCTTGTTGACACTTGAAAATTGACTAGAGGAGCTTTTCTGGATGCTCTGAAGCTAGAATCAGAACATGTATTAAGTCAAGCTAAAATAAATCAACTCTTATTCCAGAATGAGTGCTATTCTATTTTGCATTCAGTACATCAATCCTTATGGATGTGCTTCTAGATATACGTGAGTCCAAAGGCTCTCAGAGGCCATGGTTACACTTTCATTGACTTTACCRGGTCAAGCTCTTGAGAAAGGGGATGAAGGGCTGCAGCCTTGAGCCTTAGGAGAGCTCCCAAGAGGCTGGTCCCCATAGCAGAAACCTGAGCCTGGAATGGATGGAGATGTTCCCCGGGCTGTGAACAGGTAGGAAGAGACGCATGTCTCAAGACAAGATGCTTTTAAGTATCACACCAAGGGGCAGTTACCCCAGCTCAACAAAAGGACCAGGAAACCTTCAGTGGAGGAATGATGAGGATGGAGGTATCTTTCATCTCACCTCCCCATAACTCTGCACTACTGGGATTTTGTCATGCTTGAGATTCACCCCAAAATGCAGCACCTTAATCCTTCAGATTAAGAATTTGAGCAGGATAATTCTCTTTCCTGCGGAAAAAGAAAAAAGTTCTCATCCAATATCTGATTGGTTAAAATATTTTCATCAAACACACGAGACCTAATTTCAACCTCTGTCTGAAGATCAGAGGCATCTTTTCTGCACGTTGAAAGAGTGAAATCGTCACTCAAGACTAACTCATGCAGGAGAAAAGGTAACTTTTACTATGCAGCCACCATCACTCAGTGAGACTCGAAGTTATCTAAAGATAATAACCTGAACATAAGCACTCATCATCCAGACAAGTTATGTTACTGTTTGCAGAAGGCTGAGAAGCCCAAAGCTGTCAGACAAAATGAGTGAGACTGGTGCCCAAATCCCTTAGACACTTTTGTACATCCCAGCCACAGCTTACCACAGAAATAACCTATGGATGCTGTAAGCACTACCTAGTTTTTCTAGCATTAACACTCTCCATTTTAACCACCTGTTTAACCATAAGCATTGAGGACAATCCCCTTCAGACCTCATTTTTGTGTTCTTTGACCACCCAGCAGAGCCCCTCTTGATGGACTTGAGACCTTCCCCTTTCTATGCGATGGGTTGTATCCCAAGAGACTTACAGCCAGATGCTCCACCTAYGGCAGAATCCCCAATCACACCCACCAAAACCGATTAGCTTTTCTTTAATCGTTATTGTTTAATCCTTTAATTGTTATTTTTTTTTTGTTTTTACCAGCATGACATTTACCCCAGGCGTGGTTTTCTGCACATGCCTGGACCAAAGCTTGGCCTCTTCGGCACGGCCACCGCCAGAGCCCCAGGGCAGGCAGAAGTGGCCACTGCCAGTTTGCCTGCCACATCCACCTGCTGTGCACCCAGCCCAATCCCGAGCAGCCGAAACCTCGGTGAAGACCCCCCCAGCTCTCCTCCTCTCAAGGGACCTTGGAGAAAAGCTCTCCCTTGGTTCAAAGTGATGCACAGCACCTCAAACCCTCTCTCCGCAAACACAGTGCCCTGCTGCCAGCCTACGCCCAGGCTCTTCCGCGGTCGTGTCCCCCAGCATCCCCATGGAAGCCTCACGCTACGTTTTACCTTCAATACCTTCAACGTCTGCCTGAAGTCGGACCCCAGCCTTTGCCGCACGCACCTGCAATCACTCCTGTCACAAGACGAGACTTCTTCAAATCTTGCCAAGTCCAAAGAAGAYGACTCTAATAAAATGCTAACATTAGAAACGAGTGACTCCATTTGGAGCCCGGCTCCTTGATAACCGCCTAACACGTTAGCTCCCTTGTAGGGTCTGTTCTGCATTTCATCCACCCGGTGCAGCTGACAAGGTGATTCCATAGCTGTCAGAGCTGGGATCCGATGCCCTCGATAAGGCACATCCCCTGGGCATTGTCTCTGGGACACCTCTCATCGCAGCCGTTCTCACRCTTACCGACAGATATGGGCCAGCTCAGCAGACACCCCAACCTCACAGGTACAATTTTTTTGGGGGAAAAACCTGTTCTGGGTACCTAAGGCTTGTTTATCCCTGAGAATCAAGCTTCAGAAGAAAACCAAAGTGCTTCTCATCTTTCTCCCTAACTGAACCTTTCCTCTAAGTGCATGGGATGGTTGGGGGAACCCATATTGCCCTTGGTGCTATGCCTTCAGCTTTGGCCCGCCTCTCCTGTCTGGAGAGAGCAGAGAGCTACCAGCACCCYGATCTTCCTCTGACCTGTCAGCCTGGTGATATTTTCTCATAGTTTAGCACTACACCACCGCTGACGTATCTCACACGACACACTCTACGGCCAGCTGCCTCAGTTTCCCCTCTGCTGTCACACATAGATAATCCCCTGAGTGCCAAAGAAGCAGCTGGGGGAGAAATTAGCCAGCAAAGCCCAAAGAAGAGGGAGTGGAGGATGCCTGGCAGGAACAGCGGACAGCAGAGGGGACCACAGCTTGGAAAAACAGAGGAAACCCAGGGGGAAGGGGACGGCCGGGACAGCTCCATCACTATCCCTCGTGCAGCGGCAGCCCACCCCGGTCATCAGTGCCTTTCGTGCAGGGAGGTGCCATTCGTAAAGCCACCCCGGGGTTTGGCAGGAGCTCGCACAGCCGACACTGGCGAGAGGAGCAGCAGGGGTGCYGCAGGTTAAGCGTCGCCCGCGCTTGCCAAATCAAGCTGGGGAAATTCGTACGGCAACTGCCTTCCACTTTGCTTGGCTCCAGGCAGTGCTATTAGTCTCTCCGCTTAATGAGCATTAACCACCGGCACACAAACAAACACGCCAAGCGTTTGCATACGGCCGCCGAGTCTGATGGAGCAATAAACAGATGAGCTAAGCTGCTCTTTACGTAAGGATACATTTCACGCATCGGCGCGGGAGGGAATGCAATGTTTCTGCCACAAAGCATRTTCCGTGAGAAATTACAGGTGTGTTTCTCATGCCCAGAGAGAATAATAATAATTTTAGAATTCCTGAATTAGGCCAATCATTCATCCATGGGGCAAAAAAAAAATTTAAAATAAAATCCTGCCTGACAAGCTGCCACCTGAAGGCAGAGGCAGGTTCTTGACCTAAAACTAGCCCTCGCCAGAAAGGCATCTGAAGGAGGTAAAAGGATGCTCTTTGGTTTTGGAAAGATTTTTTTTTTTTTTTTTTTTTGAAGATAAATCACATGGATCCCCAAACTAGCTGCATGACGGGTAGGACAGCGTAATGTAAGGGGTTCCCATAGTACAATCAGAAAAGGATCATTTCTTCTTTGCTATCTACACACATGGCAACACAGTTTCTGTCCTAAAGAGCTTGCAAGAGGGTTAGAATATTATTTGGAGCCTGAAACTGAAACATCTCAGGGTTGGATCTGAGCTTTTCCTTTCCATTTCCACACAGCAAAACATAGACGTATCTGGAAAATATTGCATCACCAGAGTTTCACTTCTCCTTTTGCTTCTTCGCTAGCATCTCCAAAGGCAGGGAAAACACTAGGTAGCAAGCAACAAGGAGAAATAAAAGCATAGAAGGAAGCAAAACAACAGGCATCTATTAGGCTTTTGTTCAGKTTTTTTTTGCCTTCCGTGGTGAATAGGAAGGGAAGAAAGAAATGAAAAAACCCCCTTATGTCAACACTTTTAAAAMGTCCAGGCCTATAAAAATGCTGCATGTTTCAGTTCCCGCAGAATAAAGCACCAGTTCAAGCCAACCACAAACTATTCTGATACAATCTGCAAAATTATTTTTCTCGTTCTTTTGATGAGTGCTGAATAATTAGCAAGACAGCACCTGAAAGTACCCGTTTCTGTCATCCCAACCTTTGTGCATCCCGGCTCCAATACAAACCTCTCCCCGGGACCAGGCAGGTGATTTCACCCCTCTTGCCCCGCAGCAGCGATGTTTGCTGGGGTGCGATRGGGAAACACAAACCACGGGACCGGAGCATCCTTCAGGGCACTGGGGAGACCAACCACACGCTGCCAGGATTTACTGTCTCCACCTGTGAAGGTGGCCTGAGCAGGTACGGGGTGAAGGTGGGCCTCGTCCCCCTTGCACAGTAAGTCTCCCCCGCAGACAGACTGCACAAAGGCTTGAATAAATACTATCCTGATTGAATTTTTTTACCATGAGAGTTAAACTTGTTCTGGTCTCTGTGTGGTGGCGTTGGACTGCTTGGCCTCCTACAGTCCATTTCAGCTCTACAKTTCTGTGCTTCTAACTTATTATTGGAGCTAGATGAAAACTTGTGTGTGGGGGGAAGGTGGTGGAGTCACTTTTTTCCCCTAAACCAACATGGGTTCCTGGCTGGTGCCTGCATCTCTGTGCATGTACCACCATTTTCCAAATGCAATAAATGAGGTGATTCCTCTCCTCTCCGGGCACAGAGCAGGTTTTTCCCCTCGCTCCTTGCTTTCCCCAATGCCTTTCATGACATATTGCCATGCCATCGTCTCTTTTCACCCCCCAGTGAAGTTGCATGCATGGGTGAATTTGCAAACCCCACCCAGTCTGCTGTGAGCAACCCTCAGCTATTCATCACCCATGGCTGTGCGGTGAGCTTTGTGAAATTCGACTGTTTTCCTCCTCTCCTCAATTCACTTTCTTGTGCCTGCACGGCAGAGGGGGAGGAAAAGAAACGCCAATGCCCCCAGTACTGCTCTGCAATTCAGCAGGGCTACAAAACCCCGATAGCAACATCTGCTGGCAACAGGACGACCATCCTGCTTGTAATCTGGCCAGTGTCCCCATCGCAGGAGGAAATTCAGCTACCCACTCACCCGCAGAGCCGAGCCCAGGTCCAGCCTGAGGCAGGGTATTCTGAAGAGGGTGGTACCCTCAGGGGTCATACTATCTCACTCCATCCTCTGAGACTCGGCATCCGTACGTTACTGGGTGAACTACAGCTATGGGACAGATGGACCTCTATCACCCTCGCCTTGTTCCTCGGGTCTGCCTGCGGGTAAAAGCAGAGGCTAATCATTAAGTGACACAAAAACAAGCCTCCAYGGTGGAGGTACACAGCAGATTGTACTGAGTGACAGTAATAATAATTTATTTCCTTGTATCTGAGGTCATTTAACCAACTTTYGCTCATCCCTTAGACGATGTGTCTAAATATTGCAAACCCACTCAAGCCTTACAATAACRACAGGGGCTTCAAAACCTTTAAGGTTTTTCAGAAGAAGAGCTTAAACGGAGTCTTTGTTTGTAGCCCCACTTGTCACCAGCCCTGGCAATTGGGTACCAACCTGTTTGGTGCCAAAATGGGGCAGCGCTAGTAGTCCCGTCCCAGGTCTCAGAAAAGAGGTGTCTGAGTCACACACGAGGCACGTCACAGAGACGGTGATCCTGGAGAGACGTGGCACCGACTCCTTGCGGGTCAGGTCCGAGGTGCACTGGGGGCCAGAGGAGGAGAGGATGCTTTATTGGCATTGGACAACTTCACCCTCAGATGCCTTTCTGTAACCCTAAAATCAAAAATTCTGAAAAAAGCAGAAAGGTAAAATTCTTTCTGAGTTTAACCAAATTCCAACAYATTTCAGCCAAAGCACTTAGCAGGCCACCTGATGAGGAGGAGGAGGGCCACGTCCTGTAACAGGAATCACCACACGTGCTCCACTTCCTCCGCTCTTCTCTGCTCACCAGATCTTTATCACGAAAGATCGCTCATGCTGTGCTGTTTCCTCTTCTTGTTACGATCTCCTGCACAACAGGGACTTCTCAGAATTTTAATGCTTAATAATATTTTTGACCTTTTCATTARTCCAGCTTTTGGTTGGCTTGCATGTTAACTTCATCGTTTTTGGGTGGCACACATTGCAAACTGGGCAGAAACGTGCACCGACACCAATTCACATTAGAAAACACCGTAAAAAACAGATTAACGTACTCCGCAATTAGGTTTCAATGAATTCAGGAGCCATTACAATTTGGGAAACGATACCACCTTTTTCAAAACAGAAGTGGTGCCAGGTGTGTCAGAGATGACTAAGTTCYGAAGAAAAACATGACATACTTCTCATTTATTGGTAAAATTTAAAAAGTTACATAAAATAGTACTGTCTGACAYGGCTGGAGACTGAGCTCGCTCTCTTACCGCTGCAGAAGCGTAGGACAAACAGCAGCAATACAGAAGTTAGCTGGTGCCAGGACTTGAACTCCACCACTTCTCATGTCACTCTTTTTGATGTTTCCCAAGAAATCGGCACTAACAGTTTCTTTGCTTTTATATCTCCGCTGCCTGTTTTCATTCTGCGTTATAATACCCTTACCCGGGATAATCTGAATTTATCTGACAGCAGTATTTCATGCATCAGTGTATTAAAATGCTTTCTGAGAGCCTACCTTTTAGATTTTAAACTAGACTAAATCGAGATAAATTTATTGATTCCATTAGTATTGATTTWTACTGATTCAGGTGCTTATTTGGGAGTAAATAAAGTGAATCAATTTTATCTGGAATACTGCAGCTTTTTATATGAACCCATTCCACCTCTGGGCGATTTTCTGGCTCTCCTTCCCGCACTCCTCCACAGAGATTTAATACTTGGTCTATTATTTTAATGAGGATAGCAGTGATGGGAATCAATTACTTGTCTTCTGAAGAACCCTTTCTGAACCAGCTTCCCCTTCTCTGGGCATTTTCCACTATCTGCGTTTATTCTAGAACTGCTCTGCAAGCATAAGGCATCCTTCAAACAGAGAAAAGCACTGCCTCTGGTCAAAATTTACTTCTGTAAATTGGGCTTGGGGTCACATATCAACCGAGTCCAGCAAAGCCTACAGCGCCGCGTCTCTGGGCTCCGAGTGGTACCCGAGCTGCTCCACACAACTTCCATGGCTGTGCTTCCTCAAGCTCCACACGAAYGATCACCATTTTAGCACATCCTACTTTGTATGTGCATACAGACCCCCAGCCCTCCTGCATATCGGTATGTACGTTAAAAAATACGTGTACACATACATTACATTGGKAAACAGAATAGTGAGAATAGCTGAGAAAGAGCAATGTCCCTGTTCCTCCTCACCCTGAAATAAAGGGATTAAAATTAGTTGCTTGCACTATTAGATATGTACAAAGGATGASGTGGGTGCCTTTATCTTGTCATCGCTGGTTTACAGCTACGAGGACCTGTTGCTCCCCTATGATGTTTCCTCTGGGGTGACAAAAATCTGTTTCAAAATGTTCCCAGCGTGGTTTGAGGCTTCCTTGCTCAGGGCCGGCAGATAAGGCAGCTCCCCATCGCTACACGTGCTGCGAGCAGGGAGCGGAGCCCAGCAACTGGCACCAACCGAAAAAGGAGCTCTGCCCTGATCTTATCCGTCGGGCGCCTGCAACACCCTGCCTTGCTCCACGCGAGCATCCTGTTTCCCAACGCCGCCATGATCTTTGCACAAGAAAAACACATTTTAACTCTGAGGGTGGTCAAACACCRGGACATGTTGCCCAGAGAGGTTCCTGGAGCTCCATGCTTGGAGAGATTCAAAACCCASCTGGGCACAGCCCTGGGCAACCCRCTCTAGGTGACCCGGCTTGATCAGGGAGCGCGGACCAGATGGTCTTCCGAGGTCTCTGCCAACCTCAACCGTTCTGTGATTCAGAAAACTCCAGCCCAACTCAGCTACCAAAATGGCACAGAGAAGATGGTTACTCTTTAATAGAACTAGGATTTGCACGGTGTTAATGCCAAATCATCCACCAAGAGCTGGGAGTGCTAGATCCCGTACAAACGCAGAGAGGAAGATTTGACTCCTTGCCTCTTTCTGCTCCCTTGTGTAGACAAAATTATATTGCAATATCTGGAGAAGCAATGTTCTAACCAAAGAGCTAGCTACATTATTAATAGTGTTTAAATTAGATGTCACATATGGGATATATTAATTATACTGGTTCACAGCACAATTGTCAGGTTTTGTTTTTATCTCTCTCCATCCTCCCCAAATGAAGCATCAGGTAGTGCCTTGTAAGTAGAATAATATGGGTATCATCTGGGTGGAGTAAGTGATTAGCAGTGAATTAATTTTAAAGCGACAGGCAACAGTAAAAACACGGGAGGTGACAAGCAAAAGATCTGTGAGACGTGGCTGCAACTCAATATGCCAGCATAATGAAATCATAGCTCCACACTGGCTAAGTAAAGCAGGTTTCATTCTTCCTCTCCACCTATGAATGCATGCATGGAAAAAAAAATAATAAAATCAAAGGTGACGTGGTGAGGTTGTCCTTGGGAAGCAGTGGGTGTAATGGTGACACTCCATACGATTCATGGAAGCAATGAAGGTAAATGCAAGAATGCAAAAGGCTGTGTGCCATGTGAAGATATTAACTGATCTGCTTGCTTGTTTTGCCATTTCCCAAAAGCAGAACCTGGCGAAAACCCGTACAAGTTGGATGTGCGCATGATCACACCYCTTCTTTCCTCTCCTTGGAGCTGAAACTATAAAGTCAACCAAGCATCTTGTCACCTGCACCTTGGCAGCTCTCCGACCAGTCCCTTAAACTGGTATGGAGAGGAAGGGGAAAAAAACCCCTTATGTTAGTCCCACTTCATAACCATGTCTTCAACTGCAGTGTCCAAGGCTTTCTCCCAGCAGTCTATGCTGGAGGGTCCAGAGTCCCACCATTTAATAATTTTACTCACAACTGCCAGAATTTKTATCCTTCCTCGTTTTGCCAGACCATCCAGTAGCAACGCATCAACAGGATCGCCTCTATCACACTGCTGGATTTGTTTGCACACACATTCAGGCAGAAGAGCATTTTCTGAGCAGTCCCTGCCATGCTGTGTAGAACAGACGCATTCATTAAAATTAACATTCAAAGAGGAAACCAGACTGAATTCTGCTTAACTACATATGTAGTGGCTCTCCAAGAAACTATCTGAATTAACACCAGTCAGGTCCATCTGATAAAAACATTTTGATAAATCAAAATTCACTACGAAATGGCTTGAAAGTACCAGCCTAATTCCAAATAGATTAACAAACAAGCTTGCGTTGGCTGTACCTGCCAGTGGGCTGGAACTGAAATTTAAGAGACAGCATATTCACTGCCTTGACTACATATATTCAGTCCTTATCTATTTTTTGAGGCTCAAAAGGTGAGCACTAGTAGATTGCTATGCTTGCTAAAATATTGATTTCATAGAAATTGCTCTGGATATGGAAAAGAGGTAACGCAGTTTTGGTTTGTTTCTTTTTTAAACAGGCAAAGAAAACAAGGTGACAAGTGTCAAATGATATTATTAAAGTTGTTTTCTTTGTTAGGAGATTCTTAAAAATCCTTAAAACCCAATAATTTATATAAYTTATATGAACCAAACACACCAGAAATACATTCTTAAAGCTTTGCCCATAGATAATTTATCAGCTGATTAAGAACAGAGATTTCTTTCCTAATTATGTGAGTGTGGAGCACTGGAGGAGTTTTTCACATTAAAAGAAAGTGAATATTATTCATGAATCAAGTCTCCCTACCTCCACCCCAGCTCTGCTAAAAGCAGAAAGTTAAGTGGGTCAGGAGAAGGGTTACGAGTGATGCTGCAAGACCAGAGATAAGCCATCGGGCGGTTGGAGGGGAAAGCATTTTATCTAGAAGAACAGGCCTGACTTTCGTTCCATCGAGATAAGGACTAGAGCTTCTCTGTGTGGGGAAATAGCCCAAAGTAGCTGTTGTGGAATACCCCTGCCTAAATACCTCCCAAGATAGATACACGGTCCTTCGTACTAAACCCTCTTTTTGGGCCAGTGCGGAATGGGATAAGCCAAGCGGTGCGAAGGCTCCGAGAATGACGAGGGTACCCCGAGAGAGCAGCAGCAGGAGAACTACTGTGCTATAAAATCACCGTTTGGCTTATTCCACCACCTTTTCCCCCTAAAAAGAAACTTCAATTAGGGATTCTGGCGGTGTGTAAGCTTGGTGGCAGAATGGGGCAAATGCCTAAAGATAAAATTGCATCAGAGGTCATCCACGGTTTATCCAGCTTGCACAGATCAGCCTGAAATAAAAGCAAAGGCTTCCCTATTAACAGCCTGGGTCTCAAAGAAGTCTCGGCAACGCAGCAATACGTATGTTGAAATTAAGTACGTGGGCAGTGTTGCGGTCATCTGAATTTGGCAGGACAGGAGAGTCGGAGGTTGCTAAAAAATCAGCAATTTCACGTGAAGCTGAATGAACTGGCTAGTGGTGTTATCTTCAGAACCACTCCTTCCTTAAGAGCTTAAGTTTTCTTTTATAACCGAGTTTATACCAAACACAGAAAGCCCTTCACCTTTCATCTGTTACATAAAGCTGTCTCCTAAGAGCAGTTGAAGTGTCTTGTACAGGGTGCATCACACCAGCTTAATCTTAAAAACTTCCTTTCCAGCAGATATGACCAGCATACAGATGGTATCCTATCGATACTGTTATTGCTTTCCCCCTCTCTGGAGAAAACAAAACAAAAAAAATAATCAATGCTCACATACTAAACGGATCATAGCCCACCTATGTACCAGAGAGTTTTCAACAGGGACTGCAAACAGGACATCATCCAGCTGCAGAGTTTCTAGGAAGGTCCCACATAGATCTGCTTTTGACCCAGATCATTTAATATCTTATCAAAAGATCTAACCAAAAAACCAGAGAAATAGAGCCGGTAATGTTCACAGATGAGGCAGATCTGTGACAGCACGATAAAGATTAGGATGTCAGTTATCCAAAGCCATCCGGATCTCTTGGGTAGCTGGACTCATTTGACCAACATGTCTTTTAGCACATCTCAGCTTCGGATCAGACATCCAAGGGCCAGCGATGTTGGTCACATTTATAAGGAGGAGAGTTGTATTCTGAAAAGCAGTGATTCAGCCAAAGCTTAGAGGTCAGCTAAACACAGGGTAAAAGTGCAGTGGACAGTTGTAAGCACAGCTCACTGCTCCGCAAATACTGAAAAGCCATTTATGGGAACACAAGGATATATATCTCCGTATCTCTGTATCTGTGTATATACCCATACATAAGTACATGGGGAATAGTCCCCAGAAGAAGCAGCAAGACAAGTACTGGAATACTGTCGCCAAGTCTGGTATCCATGCTTTGACAAATAAAGGAGCCAGAATAGCATTACAAAGATATCTTTGGACTTCCGAAAATGAGAAGAAGCTTGGTTTCTTTTTAGAATTAGATGATAAAACCATTGGTGCTAGCTAGGACCTATTTTTGCTCTGTGCTAGAACACCACCTAGCTCTGAAGGACTTCTAAGAACTAACATAATGCAAATAACCAGTATCAACTGGGATTAATTTAAACCTTGCTGTGTTCTAGTGTCTATTGACAACTTCTGTTTTCTTATTGGAAGAGAGGGGAAAAGTTGAACACAAATAAAGAGAACATTTGACTGAAGAAATTAATTTTTAAAAAGAGCTCCCAAGAAAAAGCACTTTAAATGCCTTATCATGGCCACGCAGCAGCAGCATAACACTCAGTATGTACTGCAGGCATCCGAACTGTGCATTCACTGCTCGGGAGACGCAACCGTCGCCCAAACACTACACATTTCTGCCACTTCAGAAAAAGAGAAGCTTTTCAAGCTGGTAGGACTTGGGTTGTTTTCAGGTCAGCCATCAAAACATCTCTTTGATAGATAATAATGTACAGAGGTATCCCAGGGCAACTATATTCCACACTTTTCACAGTATGCTGGCCCAAACAGTCAAGCGCGGCCATCAGTTTTGAGTATGCAGCATGCAACACCTAAACTTCAGTTTTCATGGAGACCAATGACTGACAGCCACGACCTCAGGCACAAGGACCCCACGCGCCTCGAGCTAAGCATTAAAAAAAAAAAAAAAAAAAGAGTAAAAAAATATTTGCAGTGACTGTACTCCTAGATGTCTGGATTTATCCATAAATGAGATATAGACTGAATGGACAACCAGAAGTCAAGTTGCACTAACACAGGCAGGTGCTGTCTCAAAATCACCCATGTTGGTGGGTATAATGGCTCTCACCAGAACAGGTAGACAGGAGAGGATGTGCACAGATGAGAGCATRTCCATAAGAGCACGCACAACAGCTCAGAGGAGCACTCGCATGTCGCAGGGCAACAGGGTAAATCAGCTTAGCTCCAGCGAGGCTGCTCAGGCCACGCAGGTTCGTAGCAGCTGAGGATCTGGTCCCACAGGCGATGTTCCCCCTCGTGCCTTATACAGCAGCTCGTCCTTCCTAAGACGGGACCGGTTCAGAAAAGAGTTTTGGAGAGGCAGAGCATCTGCGGTACCGCTGACAGCAGSCTGCCAAATGCCTCTTCACAGCTTGCGTGAAAATGCAGCTGTGTTTCAGGCACGTCTGCCACGGCCCGCGTGGAACCGAAAACACCGTGACAGCTTCACCCGAGTCCAACAGCAACCGCAGAGCTCTCTTCTGTAGATTAGTCCTGTTTCTTCACCATCATGAATCACATTCAGAGGCAAACCTTTAAACTTGTTTTTTTTTTTTAAAGTCAGTTATCAAGAGGCAGCCAGTGGCAGGCTACCATAGGAGATGAATTTGAAAAGGGAGGCTGGTCAGATTTTGCAACTAACTGATAAAAACAAATTGACAGCAGAAACAAATTCCTCTACTCATTTCCAAGGGGGGAGAGGGAAAGAGAGAAAGGCTTCAAGCAAGATCTCTTTTTTTCCATCTCGGAGATTTCTGGGGGTGCTTTGAATGCTTTATTTCAGCAAGGAATAAAAATCCCTGCTCCTGATAGATTGCATCGTTTTCTGCCCTGAAGACAGATCAATATTACAGATCACAAATAAAATAGTCAGAAGGATTGAAAACAGGATTTACAACTGAATAGCTACCACACCTACATGAAAATAATAATTTACATTCCTCACCACACCCTATAAACTACACACAGGCAGCCTGAAACAGGAAAAGTAACAAAAATAATGGGAAAGAGCAGCAAATAGTGTCTTGACATTATTTGAACTGATATGAAAACAGGAGTTGAGGGTAGGAAAGTATTTCCTCTTGAAACCAAGCAAAATAACCCAGAAACCTTTAGAGGGTTTAGAGTTTCAGGCTTTCTTATTGAGAAAAAAAAAAAAATCTCCAAATCCTCCCAAATCTATGAAAAGCAGACACTTTCCATAGAGAATGGGTTCACTGAAAAGCAATTTTCTGTTAAAAATCAGTTTTGACAGGGTAGTTTCATCTGGGCTCAGATGTTGGATGCCACAGGAGCATTTGCCAGGAATAAAAATAGGCGTTTAGCTCTGAAGGGCTGGGTTGCCAGGGTTAAAGACTTCTTCTTGCCCAGGGGAGAGGCTCCTCCGTCCCAGGGACGGCCGGTGACAGATCAGAAGGAATAGAGGTTCACGATTTGTGTGGGAGTCTTGAATAATCTGTTCCTATTTTAATGTGAACATGGGTGGTAACATGGAATTACAGCGTGTGGAGGCGGGCTGGTGTGTGCGGATTAATGAAAAATAATGAGATAATATTGAGCATTTATATAGTCTCATTAGAAGGGCTCGGTTTCTCCACCGACAGAAATCCCTGGGAAATGTCATTTTCTGGGACTCCATCCCTAATCTCTGTACCAGGAATTAATAGGACACACAGAGGCTATTTCACAAGTATAGTCCTTTGAAAAGAGCTTTCATTCTTAGCCTTAAATTTTAAGCGACCCAAGTACTTACACAGTAATCCTTTCAACTCATATTTCATCGAATCCAGAAGTCATTGTGGCTCCTAAGGTACGCTGCTGTGAAAAAAAAATAAACACTGATAATTGGATGCTGGAAATTATGGCATGCTTATACGATGCACCAAGAAGAGACAAAAATAAGCACTGAAGGGCAGAAGGGTAAAGCTGGGTTTATTGAGGACTAACTACATTAGGATTGACTAAAAAGAAAAAAAAACCCAAGCATGTTCCAACTGCAATCCAAGCAAAATTTATGTTTAGTCCCTCGACTACTGTGAGTTTCATAATGCGATTTTGAGGGCCTACCGTTGCCTCCCATTAACACAGTTCGGTTATATACTCTGCGGTGCCGTGGTGGGAAATGATTCATTGGAGGGCTGGGGATTGACATTCGAGCACAGAGACGGAGAAAAACGTACTTTGATTCACCACATTTCAAAAACACAAATTCACCCTCAGATGAAGCTTTAGTAATTTCTTGAAACTACTGCATAAAAATAGAAGTATTAGCACTATAGAAGCAAAAGCCAGGAACCAACACTTAATCTTCAGTAACTGGGAAAATGACATTGGTTTTGGTAAAGCACTTATCAGAAGGCACTGCTCAAAATTCACTTGTGCTGTCACTGCCTGCTGGTGACACGGGGAGTTTCAGCTTAATGCCAAGGCGCTGGACAGGCAGGTCAGATATATGTCACTTACCTGGCTATGAGATTGATCCAGTCAATCAACATGAAGGGTGATGCTGCAGTTTAAAAGACCCCCTGCGATTACATCATTTGATCCAGTAACAGAGAAAACCATGAAATATTTTGAAACCGGTTGCCTCCCGTAGACCAAATTAAGACTCGATGGTGACAACAGATGCAGACACTGGTCACCGGAGTAATTTATAAGCCTCTGTTGCTATAAAGCAGGAAAGGGCTATTTTCAAGAGCAAGAGTTTCCCAGCAAAAGTGATGCAGGGGAAGGATTAGACTCGATTCCCTGYTGCCTAGATAAGGTTGAACAGGTGAGGTCAACCTGCCCTTTCCTTGCAGCTGCTGACAGGGTGATCTGGAGAAAAAGGCAATGGTGCACCAGGGTGCGACTCTCACCCGGACACTTCAACAAGCACAGACACCACACTGGCCCTGAATCATGGCCAGGAGATTTCCGAGACTCTCTTCCTTAATAACACGAGGCCATGCACAGAATCTCACTCCTGCAAATGACTCAGCAGCCTTAATGATTATCAGTCACTTAGTTTCTGCCTATGAGCTCTCCCCTYGTCTTCTCAGACCCTATCTGAAGTCAATGAAAAGACCATCACCATCTCCAGTAAGTTTTGGGACAGGACCTTCAGTTGGTCAAGCCAGTTGATTCTGTCTTACAATGGCACAATGCGATTTCTCCTCTCTGCATTAAATATTTGGACCGCCCCATTAGCTGAACCTTGGGTCTTTTTGAAGCACAAGCAGTAATCTGGCAATCCTGAGTGAAAGAAACCAGGAAATTCTGCTCATTGGGCAGAAGTATTCCTCGGAGACAACATACATCAAACATGACTTAAAGGAAGTTTTATTCAGATGATATCTTAAGAGTTTCCATTCTCATGTCAATGATGAACACTTTTATTATGGGGAGAGGCTGGTTAATCTTTAACCAAGAATTTACAAGAGATTTTTAAAACAAACAACAAACAACTTACGAAGCTTCATGAGATCTTCCTTTTATTCTGAAGAGTTTGTACCGTGAACGCTACCAGATTGATAGCTGCGTTACGAAAGAAAGAACAAGTTAGGTGATGTGAACTACCCAATAATCCCTATTGGGAAGATCACCTCTGGATACGACAGAGGGGAACTCAGCCAAAAACCCATGCTGAGGGAAGGGTTCAGAGGAATTGTTTATGTGGTCCGAGTGTTTTCCAGAAAAAGTTGGACCTCGGGCCACTAACTCATTTCAAAAACATGGTAGACCAAGTGGCAGGTGACCGATGCCACCATTTCACGTAGTAGGACCTTGGGGGGAATACTTCTCTAACTTCACGCTGAAGCTAATGAAAAGAATGTCATTAGCTTCAACGAATATTAAAAGTGGATCTGTGCCCAATTCGCCAGTCTCATAACGCATTCAGTCTCTCTAGTTAATTAATAGGATTTGTTATCAGGTAGAAATGCGATTCCTTTGAGGTGCCAAATTGCCATGTGTGTTTCCCGCTGCAAGAAAGAAAAATCTATGCATACACCAATGTTTCCAGAAAGCTTGAATGGAAAACCCTTTCATGTCAGAAGTTTATTTTTATTGGTAAAATATTAAATAATATACAGAATTAAAAACTGCACTTACACTTCTGAGAAGAAATAATTCTTGGACAAATTTATATGCTTGTTCCTGAGATTCCCTACATTTATTCCAGTAGCTGTGCACTCAAGACAGTACAAACCTTTATAATATAATCCTTTTCACAAAGTATTACAAAGTTTCTGCAGCTTCTTTTATTTATACACACATACAGACTCACACTCTCACATGGCTGTACAACACTCACACATGTACAGAGTACACACATACAGATGTGGAACCATATGTATGCATGTGTACTAAAAAGAAAAAAAAATAATAACAAGTCCCATAGTTCAGTCTGTAGCGGCAAAACTTTTTTAGCAGGGGGATAGAGGTTTACCTTAGGGTTGCTCACATGCACCACTGTCATAGTGATCATTTCTGAGCTCCTTTTATAAGAGCACGTTCCAATGACCACATAAAGCAATGGGACAATTCCCAGTGTCTTCACTGGCTTTTGGGATAAACTCTGATATTCTTCTTTTTTTTTGTAATTTAAT
The DNA here is from genome assembly GCA_030449065.1 of Oceanodroma leucorhoa. Classification (NCBI taxonomy): domain Eukaryota; kingdom Metazoa; phylum Chordata; class Aves; order Procellariiformes; genus Oceanodroma; species Oceanodroma leucorhoa. The sequence goes on from JASVER010000119.1 coordinate 1,542,817, forward strand.
ATTTTTTAATTTAAAAGATTCCTCAATTTGAGCTCAGAACACCTGTCACACAACTAAAAAAATCGTAACCTGGGAGAAAAGTGGTCATTTGCCAGATTACTCAGCCGGCTTGCTTCAGAAAAACAGCGCTAAAGTGGGCAGAGCGCAACTCTGCGTCAGGGAAGATGCCGTGACAGACGGGTCGGCCCCCATAGCCTGCAGTTACGCTCACAAAATGGTGCGTGCTTTGCTACGATCCCGCTGCCGCAGGGAGGTCCCTTTTTGTGGGAGGACCTGAACAACCTACGTGAGGTTACCAGAATTTGGCCCTAGGAGTGTGAACCCATGAGCAACCGCAACAGTCACCCACCGAATGCATTTGTCTTCTTGAACTCAAACACAAGAGGGGGGGAAATAATTTTGGCAATCAATCAGAACGGGATACAGTCTTCTCACCTCTGTTATTATTGAAAAGAAATATCTTAAATACAAATTTAAAAGACAAAAGTGGCTACTGTGCATGCGCAGTAACTGCCTTTCAAAGAAATCTCAATGGGATTTTTTTTATTTTATTACGTACCTAAATACATATTTACAGAACAGCGGCTTCAGTCTACTGGGGAAAAAAAAAAGGCATTAAAAATACACTATATATAAATATGTATGATATGTAAAACAAGTCCCATCTAAACTTATATAAGACAAGGACAACTCTAAAGAAGCTTTTCTGGTCTCTCAGGTAGATAAAGGACATGAGTCCTGTAATTCTTACGCAGGCAAATCTCTCCCGTTAGAGCAAATGGCGGTTTTGCCCTAGCTAAGAGATTAGGCCTAATCCAAAATCCATCATCAAAGTCAACGAGAGTCTCCACTGAGTGGGTTTTGGATCAGACCAAAAGATCTTTTTTTTTGTTGTTGTTGTTATTTTTAATAAACATCAATATTAAGTGCTTTTCTTAAAAAGAAAGCTGCAATTATAAAAGAAAAGGAAGGAAGAGGCAAGAACAGGTATGTCCTTAATTCATACACCGGATGTGTTTCAATGTCAAATAAAAGCAGGAATTAAGGTATGGGCTTTAGCCTTAACTTACAGTTTCTCACCTTCTGTCAGTCACAATCTTAATCTACGTAGTTACTTGAACCTTATCTTTGAACGTATTTAAGACAGAGCATTTTGTTTCACTGATTTGTGTGGACTGAGGAAAGAAAAAAGAAACCATTGTACATTAATAAGACGTCAGGGAAAGTATTGCACTTGAACAGAAAAATAACCCAAAAAGGTGGTTTTGTTGGTGATTTTTTTTTTTTTAAACTAATATAAGCAAATCATCCATGTCTGCAATGAGCACGTTTAGAAAGCAGGATCCAAGAATGACGCATAAGAAGAAAATTTGGGGTTGGTAACCCCCACCCTGGAATACAACAGTAGTAAAACTTTTTTTAAAGCATTTTCTTCCAACAGGAAAAAAAAATTATATGACTTTTTTTACTTTACAATTTTAAATCTTTCTAAACATTTGCATTAAAAGTTTCCAGTTTCTCATAAAAAGATATACATTTTAGGAAAAAAAAAATACAACCAGAAAATAAAACCAACTAAAAAGGAAGGCAAATATACAGTATTATAATTACATCACTGTGGAGTCATCTCGGAAGGTACCCTAGATCTTTAAAGTGTTACAAAGAGTACGTACCTTAATTTTATTTTTTTTTTCCTCAAATCAACTATCTTTTTTTCTTTTTCCTGTTTTTAATATAAAACTACACTTGAGTACAAAAATATGTAAACAGACTGTACAGCCAATGAACAAAAAAAAACAAAAAACAACCCCCAAAACCCTAGACAGCCCAAAGCTACAGGAGATAAGAGCAGGCCCAGACTTAAAGCTCAGAGAAGGAAAAGGGGCAGAGAGAAAGAGAAAACCACTGAAAGCCAGAGGAGACCGCTACACGGCAGAGGAAGCGAACATGTTCAAGCTCGGAGGACACTTGACAATTCGTCAAATAATTGATCACAGTTTCAGAATCTGAACGACTACAAAAATAACCAGAAAGTCCTTCCCTTGTTACAGTGTGTTCAGGAACGAACATCCATTTCCAGTAAGCAATGTCAAATCCCAGTAAGTGCATAGTAGCGGATTCAGTGACCTCTACCCCTTCAAGAAGCTTTTCTTATTCGATGTCACTTGAGGTAAAACTAAATGGCCCAATTTACTGCAAACTGGCCTCGTTGTGCCAATAACGGAGTCATGCTCTCCACTACGCCTTGCGGGAGGCATCCGTGTTTTATCCGTGATTGATAATACAGGCTAGAGGCTACCGGTATCCACGTACCGCCGAGTGCGAGGGATTAAGGCTACTACAGAAACGTAAGCAAACGCGTCTTCACCGCACAGCCCCGCCACTGCGTGCCGACGACCAAGACCTAACCAGCGCCGCTACGCTGCACCAATTAGCAGATAAGGCCCTGATCTCACAAACAATGGTAATTCTTAAGCACACGGTTAACTGCGAAGCTCCTGTGCACTTCCAGATTTAATGGAAGGGATGGCAGGAGGCTAATCACGTGCTCAAATGTCTCCTTGGGCTGCAGTGCCGCCACCTAAATCAATACCTGCTGCAGGAAGGACGCAGCCCCAGCTTGGGTCAAGCTGCTCCCTTTCTCCCAACAGAGTACACATCATACGAGCCCCTCTCAAGACACGATCTGATTAACTTCGTCATCGTTCACTCTGTTAAAATACTTCACATACTGCTAGTAAATACATCACAGTATTTTTTTTTGTCACTGTAAATAATATTAGGTTTTACTACAGCGAAGTAAGTCTTTGTTGAAATGGTCATTTCTGTCCACTGATTAATTAGGTCCCATGATTTGTACGTAAAGGAAAAGTTTTAGAGAAGGAGAAAGCATGGGCAGTTATCTTCCCAAATGAGCATCCACGTGAGCATACCGATAACCACCTTTCCGAAGGCTGGAAGCGAACAGGAACCAGGAATGCTTGTCTGCATGATCAACTGAAAAGCTAGGTGATTTAAATAGATACCAGTTTTATTGTTATCTTGGCCTGTTAAGCGTGCAGCACGGCAAAACGTCAGCACACCACCTCCTGACTGCCCTCTATTCACTTCAGAGCCTCGGTGGAGAAGGAGGACAGAAATCACACGCTTCCAGGCATGGCTGTGGGAGGCTAAATCAGAAACCGGTGATGTTCTCCTTCACCTGTACTTCAGGACAACTCTTAATGGGATAAAAGGGAATACGTTTACTACGAAGCAAATTCTGCCTCTTTTCTACCTAATTCCTAATTCCTCCTCCCACATACTCTCTGTGACTGCCGTGGGCCCAGACCCCAGCAGAGASGTGCCGAGGAGCTGGCCCCGGGCTGCCGCTGGGCTCGGGGTCTGACCGAAAGTGTGCCGGCAGGCTTCACGCCGTGCCCGTGCCGGCACGCTTAGATACTGCACCCGTGCAGGGTAAATAACTAGATCTGAAACTAGGTCACCAACCTGCCAGGAAAGTACCGAAACAACACTGCACTTTTCACCAAAGCATYACAGCTAATAAACCCCCATAACATCTTCTACAGATGGGCTTCTCTCACCTCTGCGTCAATTATTAGGGTGGCAGCAGCGTGACAGTCAAACTTGCAAACCATTTTGTTCTTGCCGGATATCTTCTTCCAGTTTGAAGCAAGTGGCAGACGCTTTAAAGTCTGCTCCCATTCCTCAATGGGAACTTAGAAGCACAGCAAAGTCCATTTTCAAGCGTGCTTTACTTAAAGCTGTGGAGGGGAAGAAAACAGGAGGCGGCTGCCCGGGCGCCCTGCGGGGCACTGTGCAGCTGGGGGCTTTTGCAGAGGGTCCCGGCGCCGCTCTGGGGATGCTGTGTCGGTTGGGACCAGCTCCGAGAGCAGCTCTGGCTGGATCGCTGGAATGCACTTTGCTAGGGTAATTATCAGCCCTTCCCACTCCTAAAAGCCAGCTGACTCCAGGAAATCTCACAGCAAAGTACTAAGATGGTCCTCTCTCTGGGTCAAGCTGCCAAGGAGCGTGCAGAAGGGGAGAGGGATCTGCCTGCCTACCCCGTAAGGAGAAGGGATGTTTACTTTGGGTTGGTTTTTGTCGTGCATTCTGAAAGGGTACGGTAGGATATCATGAACGACATCAYGAACTTCCAAAATGCATTTGAAAAAGGCACATATACAATAAAGCATATATCTAGTTATACGATACCATATATATAAATATACTTTCTCAAAGTCTCCAGCTGCCCTAGACTGCAGGCCATTACTACCATCCATTTTTGTTKTTAAATTATACTAAGCCAAGCTAAGATGCAAATTTCTAGCGTCAAAGCCAATTTCATCGYACTTTTCCTAAAATCCCACACTGAGTTTAGGCAACTCAGGTATCAGTGCAGCCTCCCTCCTCCCTCCCCATTACGTTATAATGCACAGCGAGAGTTAAGGAAAGGAATATTATCTCGCGAAGGAACTGTATTACTGCGGCTCCTGTCCCTGGCTGAAATAAGCACCTTTCCCTAAATTATCTCCAAAGTTTCTTTCTGGAGGAAGGAGTGTCTGTTGTCTGGCTTCTTCCAATGGGGCTTTTTTTTCAAATACGAAAAAGCCAGCTCAGGACCTAGACAACMGCAATAATGTCCTAGTAAAGGCCAGTTTTGAAGGGTTTGGTTTAATTCCTGGTCTCCTCTTCTGCCTGACAGTCCCAATTTAGGAGTACTCTTGTAAACAGAAAGAAATTTGGAAACTCTTAAAATTGAGAATTTCTTCACCTTTTACTAAATGTACCTTAGTTCCACATGGCTATTTTGTGAGCTGTGTCCTCACACTATAGAAACTACTACCATTAAAAAATCAGGCCAATTAGCAAATTTAGATTCTTTCTCTCTAACACAGACCAATAGAGGTTAATGCCCAGACACCTTTCACATCACATCATAGATGGAAGCACTTTTTAAGGAGAATAAAATTGTTTTAATCCCATAAGTTACTGAGTAAAGAGCTTGCTTTACTGAAAAATGCTATATATTTCCATGTGCACTCCTAACTGATTGCAAAGAGAGGTGGCTGTAAAATTCATTGGCCATAACAGCAGATATATAGATAATGCCCTTTGCTCCAAGAATATGGATCATACCAAGAGCAGAATAAGCAGTCACACTTCTGTTTCATTTAATAGGCTTGTAATACTCTAAATTGAGTCAGAATCTTGCCATTTTTGATGTAGAAAGAAGCGAAAGGGTTTACTGGCAGGGATGTGCGCAGAAATGGCTTTTTTTTTTTTTAATGAAATGGGGAATGCTCACAGGAAGCCAATTCTAAATTTGCAAATGCATGTTTTTAACTGGAAACCCGATTCCAAGAATTTCAAGAGAGCCCAATAAAAATTGGCCAGGTTTAATTTCCAACACCAAATACTTAGAACAAATGGATCCACAGGCCAAAGATTGTGTACTGAAATTTCTAGTACACTGTGAATGACTAATGAACTCGACAAAACTCAAGAGCTTTTCTTAGAAATCTGCAGAGAGCAAGCAACAACAACAACAAAAAAATCTCTGAGGTCCCATTTTGCACACTTCCATGTAGGGGCAAACTGATTTATATAAAACCCTCCAATAATTTTCAGTAGAAATTGAATGCTAAAATAAATGCTAGTCCAAAACTGTGTTCAAAAYTTGTACTGGAATTTAATCTTTCTCCTTTCCCTAGCTCTAGGATGAAAAACTTCAGTGAGTGTTCAGAAAAGGACATTGATAATAAAAATTAATGCAGCCCCCCCAGCTTCTTGCTCTACAAAAAAATGCATTTTTTGGAAGATAACTAAACCAGCATCTCCCCTCTGCCTCCCCAGTTCTCTCTTTCTATGATACCAGAACATGGCAGTGCTCACATACAGAACTCGCATGCTACCATTGGAACAAGAAGTTGGGCTTGACYGAAGCCAGCTACAAAACCACCGAGTCTCCCTGTCTGATCTTTTAAACATCTACAGAATATCCACTACAGGAGGTATCAATGAATCATCAATGAATGAAAGTGCACACTAACAAACTCCAGATATAATTGCAGCCAACTTATCTGCGGATACAAAAGAGATCCTCTGCCTTTCCCGTATACCAGTGCTTTCCTAAACACAGGCAGAATTTGTTAACACTTTTTCCCCAGTGCTAACTATTCCAAGAAACCACAGCCCACGTTCTTTCCACTGACCACGGCGGGGAGAACAGAGTGTTGCCCCCCCGGACGCTGAAAGGGATTGCCAGCAACCCTTTTCTCTGGCTCAGGCGCGTGTCTTCTGGAGGCCCATGCAAGCCCAGGGACCTTCAGGCCCAGCACCCTTCCCTTTGCACATCGTTCTTAAAAGACCTTTGCTGCCTCAGCAGAAATCACAACCACTTTTTGGGGGGGGGTGACATGCTGTAAAAGCAACCCCTCTTTTCTGCATTTCCAAGCACATCCTGATGCAGAACATGGCCGGCCGCCTCCTAAGACAACTTTCATAGCTGCAGAGAATYGGCCATATGGAAGAGAAGTGATGCCCTCCAGCATTTCCCCGTTTTTCTCCTGCATAAACTCCTTTGATTGCACCAAGCACAAGAAAATAAGAACGGTCTGGAGGACGGCAGCGGTCCATTTGCCTGAGTTTCCTCTACATTAGGACGAAGAAAGGAGGAGGGGGAGGAACCCAAYGACATTAAGAACAATGTTGGGAATAGGTCTTTAAATCTGTCTCTCCAAAGCCCATATATTCCCAGCCTTGATAGCTCTCATGTTACACAAGATGACATTTCTCTCCATATTGTATTATAATTAATAGGCTACTGCAAGACTTTACCAGCTCCTACTTAATAGCATTTCAGTGCTGGGAAGCAGTCATCAGGTAATCTGGCCATGATCTACTGTATCCTTTCTAAACACAGGTTCTAGCTGCCAAGAACGTCACCATAAAAAGATTTCAATCAATACCACTCAGCTCCTACTTTCAAATGCTCCAGGTCTAGGAAGAAGAAAAAAACCCAGTACCCTCAAAACGAACAGCAAACTGGCACATGCATCGAGTACGCAGATTGAAGTGCGCAGATGGGAATTCATTATGGCCTGATCTTGCTCCCTCTTTTATACTTTAGTAACTTTATACTTTGGAAAAGGTCTCACCAAGCGCATGGAGACCACATGCACGGAGGGGGTTAAACCCATGCAGATCTTTCCATTCTCAAGCTGTGCTCTTGTTGCCAAACAACAACATTTCAATTGYGATTGGTACAAACAGTTGGGTTTCAATGGCAATCTGTCACGTAGGTTTAAGCCCAGTTTTTACTGATGCAACCTGCAACTTGCTGGGTGGTTGCTGGCTTTGTTATTTATTGGGAGAGAAAGAAAGGAAACAAAACAGATTGGTGTTTTTTTTCTCTTGTCTGGTCTGTAGTTCAAAAGACTTGCTCTGGAGTTTGTTTCTTCATTTGTATTCCCTAGAGTGAAATTAGTAAATAAGGAATAAAAGTGAAATCTGCAAATCGAAATTAAAGCACAGCACCTGCATCTCCATGTATCACTTTCTAAAGAAGTAGGGAAGGTCTTATGTGATCTGTTTGTTTGCAGGGCTTCTGTGCTCTCCAAGAGCAAAGGCTATCCGGCAAAATCTGCAACACTTCCACCCCTAAATTAAAGCAGAATTGATGACTTAAAAACAAAAGGAAGTCACTGGTTCAGCAAATTAGCAAATAAGGTGTCAACAAGAGAAAAAACTGTCAAGGCTCGGATCCTGATGTAGCTGAAGTAGTTGGGGTAGTTCCATTAAATTCAATGGAGGTAAGAGGATTAATGCTGGCCAGGGACCTGGCTCCTAGCCTTTTCCCAGCTGCAAGTTTTAGTTTAGGCTGTTGCCAAGAGGTTAACACTGTGATAATAGAATGAGAMAGTATTTATATAGGTATATACAGATATATAATTATATTTAAAGAACACTTTGCTACTAGTCCTTTTGTCATTTTTAAATCTGTAATTTTAAAACAAAATTATTTCAGAAGAGCAGCAGAACCTCTTGAGTAAACTACAGACTCTCTCACCCACTCCTAGGCCACTTACCGTCCTAGAAGCAAGTTTAAATGTTATTTCTAAATGCCATTTCTTAAAACATAGGGTGCAACTAAATAAGTAAGGCTCCCAAGGGTCTCTAAGAAGCCAGTGAGTCAACACATAGGCATGGAGTAACAGCAAATCAACAATTCTAAAAAAGGTGCTTCATAAGTTAAGGAAAATAAAAATACAAAGCCTCAGACTTACCACAGAAGGCCCTCAGACTTATGAAACTAAACTGCTGTAATGTGGTACAGTGTTAAGACATACATTTCTTTTTTTTTTTTCTTTTTTTTTTTACATTCTAGAGGGGCAATACACACTGAACCCAGGAAAACAGCTCACCCTAGAAAGTAATTTTGAAAGGAATATYGACTTTGATTCGTGCTCCTAAAACCTTAACAGTTTTGCTTTAAAAATAATTGTTCATTCTGCAGAATAAATTTCCCCCCTTCTCCTCCAGCCACCGAAACCCCACACTGTATCTACACGTTTGAAAAAGACCCTCCTCTGAAATGTTTCTACCTATTTGTCTGAAATTGTAAATGAGTGGCATCTCGTCGGGACTTTAAAGCACCTAGCAGGGTTGAGCGATATCCTAAAACAGGACACGATGTACAGCTGATTGCGACAGAAACGGACTGCCTTTCAATTCCCACAGAAAGCGAGGCGGGTCACTCACCACAAAGTGACGGCAACAACAAACCCCTCTTTTATCCCTTCCCTTCCTTCTTTCAATTCTTAAGCTGGGCAGAGCAAATGAGGTTGGGTCCACAAAAAATAAGGTTAATAATAATAATTAAACAACAGCAACAACGACAACAGCAACAACAACAAAATAGGCGTCTCAATGTCTGAGGAAAAGTGGGATTGTAAGTGCAGTATTTCTTCATGTGCAGTTCTTCTACTTCATACGAGTCCCCTTTGGATGAGAAGGCCTAGTGGAATGTGTGCTCCCCTCGGACTATGTGCGACGAGAACTCATAGCGGTCCTGGCTTCGGTAGCCACAGATGTTGCACTCTAGCGGGTCCCGGTAGCCGTGGCAGCCCATGTGGATGGTGTACATGACATGGTCCAGGAAAAGGACGCGACAGTGCTCGCACTTGAAAGCCCTAATCTGCTCCCCTTCTCCATTGATGACCTTGTAGATATCCTTTAAAGAGCCCTTAGAAGCTTTTGTGGCATCCAAAGCCTTGGCGTCCTCCTTCATGTAAGCCGGGCTTGGCTTTCTCTTGGGATTTAAGGCAGAGTTTCCTTGGTAGGACTGGCGGTCTTCGTGGCTGCTCTCTGAGTCAGTAGAATCCAGGCAGCTATTGCTGGGAGAGCCCTCTCTATCCTGGGTTCGACTCTTTGGTCTGATGAGGGAGATCGGGCCATCCATGTTGTTCTCGTGACTGTCAGCTGTTTCCCTGCTAATGGGCCTTTCTATCCTGTTAGGATGATAGACCTGAGCGTAAGCTGAGCTGATGACGGGGGCCACCTCTGCAATTGTGCTTGGTGTGTGCTGCATCAGGGGGTGAAGTGCCTCAGCTCCAAGGTAGGTGATTGCATTGTTGATGGCTTGGTCCATCATGTGAGACTGCATCAGCTCAGCCTCCTTCTCATATGTTAGGTTCATATCAAAGGGAATATCTGGATAGCCAAATCTCATGAGCTTTTCACCTAAGGGACAAGAGCAAATGAATGAGAAAAATCAATGTAATCACTCGAAGGTTTTTCACAGTAAAAGGGGTGGAGAGGGACAGAAAACCCCTGACTCAGGGTGAAATTCATTCCAGAGTCCAAAGTTAGCCTCCTTCTACTTGTTCACTGACCTCCTACAAAGTTTTTGTCCTGAGATGGGTAAAACAGCAACCTCACCAACGGCTTTGTTTTTATTCCAGGTGAAACACRCGGCTGCAGCAACCTCCAGACCAATACCAAACCTTCCACTGGGCCTGGCTGTGCCCATGCTTCAAGTTAGGAAATACATGTTAACTGGTAGAAAATAGGATTGAACCACCAAGGTCAGCGAAGCTCCACCGGTTTATACCACTAGACATACTCTCCCAAAATTAAAAGAGGCAGTACCACATGCCTCCTGCACTCGAGGTGCCTCATACATACCTTACAACAGGGCTGCATAGCGAGAAACCTAAGCAACAGGTACAGAGGGCTGGTACACTGTCACCTTTAGAGCCAAAACATGTAAATGCTTCAACCAGCAAAATATAACTGCATGCACCCACAGAACAGAGCAAGTACCAGGGGCACTGGGGGCTGACCTACCATCCTGCATTCAGGCTATAGTATCTTTGTAATTTCTTGCATTCAGGCTATAGTATCTTTGGAATTCATCCCCTCAAAAAAAAATCCTACCCTGATGTTTTGGACTGAGAAAAAAAGACACACACACAACCCCCCCCTCAGTGTAAACAAAATAGAGAAGCCACATGTATAGCTTAGTTTCATTTGGTAAAAAGCAAAAGCAACTTTCATTGACACAGGATAAATAAATACATCATGATGATGAAGCTAGCTGATTCATCACTATGTGAATCCAAATTCACACCCTTGTAACCTTTTTAAATCAATGGCATTACAGATACGTGAAAACAGAACTACATGCTGGTAAATTATGCTAGTCACAGGGCATGTTACAGCTCTCCTTTCAAGTTAACAAATTTAGCACTACTTACATCAGGGCTCAGCTCAGCAGCACTGCTTTTCCAGTGATGGCTTTAGAGTGTCAGTACAAGGAAAGTTCATATAATAACTCTTCTTTTTAAATAGAAAAGGTTATATGTATAACTATATGTGTAAGATACAAGATATACATGCTCYTATGTGTTCACACACACAAATATTAGTTGTTGACAGTTAACTTTTCAAGCTGATTTTACAAAGTCTGATAAATAATTTTGGTTGGTTTTCATCATCTTTGTTACTTTTCACTGCCTCGGTACATAAAACCAGACTTTTCTTCCATAGTGTAAGCTAATAAATTCAAGGAGTCACTACATACAACCGGTTKGGCGATCCAAGAATTAAAGAACTCAAGAATCTTCTATCACCTTTTGCCAAAATTGCTTGGAACAAAATGTGTATAAACCACCATAAGAAAGAAACAGAACTGTAATCCCAAATCTCTTCCAAATAGCATTAGTACATTTCAACATAGCTATCACTCAGCATTTTATATTTGACTATAATAATTCATTCCACTTAGTGCGGCTTATCTTAAAGCCATGCATAAAGAGAGAAATAATTTTACATTACCCATGGAACAATCAGGTTATCCTTGGAGATGATGCATCACTTTGGGTTGGGAGCTTAGCCCTGATTAGCAAGGTAATTAAATGCAAGTCTAAAGTGAAGCACGTGAATATTCCCACTCTCTTCAGCAGTACTGCTGACATGCTTCTGATTAGACACTATATTCGTGTACCTCACTACGTTTCCCTGCAGCYGGTTGTATTACACTTAGAGCTTACCAAAAGAAAGCATAATGTAGAAAACYGTTCCTTTGTTACACATTAGACATTTGGAGAAAAATAGGGAGGGAAGAAGCAAACGGTGCTACAACAATGGCCTTTGTAATCTAACATGACCTAAGGATGATTCTTGCCATCAAACATCCTCTTTTCAGTGTTTCTGCCATGGGCTGGCAATCTTGCTGCCTGTGATGGCTGTCCTGCCTCTGATAGGATGGACAACTCTGGAACGTGGCTCCAACTCTGGAGGTGGCTCCAGCCTCACTTGAAATTGAGCAGCTCCTTCCCAGGTGGGGCCAAAGTGGGACTGGAGGACGGCTCCAGGAGGCATGTGGCGTCTTTGGCACGGTGGGAAGAAAGAAATGAAAACGGAAAAGTCCATTGGCCCCTGTCACCTGCTCTGGCCACCTGTATCGTTCCTGTGTTTGAATAACGAACTGGATCTGGTGAGAGTCTGATCCAGCCTCCAAACACACTGTCAGTCCTTTGTAGGCTATATAGATAAAGAAATAATAACTAACCTTTATGGACTACTTGGATGAATGACGCAAACCTTATTTTGATTCCTTTTATCTTCCACATTTAGTTACTCCACCAGAGACAGCAGAGTAGAGAAAACTGTAAATTGCCAGTGACCTGAATTATTCATTCCTTTAATKATGAACCGGTTCCAAAGATGTCAGAGCCTTAGAAATGGAGCGTGACATAAAAAAGGTAAAATAAATGGTAACGCTGGGAGGAGAGGGCGTAAAACACAGAGTTCAGGAGAAACATTAACAAACCAGTCCAACATGGTTTTCAACTTTAATTCCTCTTTAGCCMGATCTGTACTTAAAACTAACTAATCGGATTCATCATTTTGAATTTTCATGCAAAATTATGCTCAAATTCTATTTATTCTTGCCCTACATTAGTGAAGTAGAAGAACAAACATTCTCCACTACAGTCATCTTACCGTATGACATTCAAAAAACCCTCAAAACATGTATCTGAAGCTAGATCAAAGCACACAGACACAGCTCTCTTGTTATACCTGTAGTCCATCTCATCAAGTATCTAAAGCAAGTGCAATGCCAGACACTTGGGAGAAAGCTGCACGAAATCTTGGAGAAAGCAGTTACAGAATTTACGACTAGGTAAATTTCTTCCTGACCCCCATTAACTAGAAGTTGACTCTAATTCTGAAGCCGGTTGATCTTCATCTGTTCTAAGATGCCTGTGTATTTTTAATTCTTACTATAATAACCGTGGTCTTATCGTAAGCCACATAAATGTCTCGTTTTGTATCCTGCCAGCTCTAACCTCAGTGACACTCTGTGAGAGTAACCACCACATTCAAACGTATTAAAATAGGTGAATCTGCTTCATGTGATCAGCTCGAAGACGGTTGCTTTCAATTTCACTAGTGTCTGCTTCGCCCTTCATTGAAGGAGAGGCAAAAAGTACTCGGACTCCTGCGCATCAGAAGTTACGCTTTCTGCCTCCACTATTTCAACAGGTTTGGTAAGATTAGTACCTCAATAGCAGATATATAACCAAGGCTCTCACTCAGAAATTAACTCTATTTGCTGTACACTGCTTCCTTTCCTCCCAAAATTTCAKCCAGAGTAGAAACTGTGGTCCATAACCAAGGTCCCTTGGAGATTGCTGATCAGAAAGAGCAGTAAAGCATTGATAGATGTAGCATGTGAAGATTTTAGCTTATGCTTACATGACCTTCTCATAAACACCATTAAGTTGTTTTGGACAGGTGCCACACTTGCAGTATGCGCAGGAAAATTTCCTGCAAGCAAAAGAACCGTTACAAGTTCTTCCTGATAGAGTTGAACAATATTTCAYTGGGGAGAAAACGGGAAGAAAAGTAAGGTCATGGTGAAAAAAAGAAAAGTAGCAAAGCAGAGACTGCTGTTTTTCAATTCAAACACTGTAATGCCACGAAAGATCAGAAAAGGCAGAAAAATAAGATAGAGTAAATGTGAAAGAGGATACTTTTTGCCTACAGCTGGATCTGGATAAAAAGCTGCATGTCACGTGAAACCCTGAATTCCTAGCTCCAGAAAAATGGAATACCAAAATGATCTGTTACACCTATAGAAGAAACAGGTTTATCTAACAACAAAGTAGCATACCCTACTGAAGAGAATAATAATCTGCTACAGCGTATCTAAGGCAAGGATTTCCAATCAGTAAATTTGCCTTTGAAGACAATAACAACATATGGTCAATTGCACCTGAGTGGACAAGGGAAATAACCTTCCTGGTCTAAGAAAGAGACCATCATCTACAGCTTCCAAAAATGGATTCAATTTATACCATCCAAAAAGTGGGTTGCCTCAGTTGCAAGSTGTACTTACAATCAGTAAATTATACTGCTCTAAGAGCAGGCATGGGTACACCAGAATTTAAGGGAAGGGAGCAAGGTCTCCAGCCCTCTCAGATAAAGTCTCTAGCCCCTACAAAGATGACCTCTGAGAGGTATTGCAAACACAATTCTGTTCAAGTCTGTAGACAACCTGGGGGGAAAAAGAGCGAGAGGTGTGAACTGCCCTTCTTCCTTTTGAGGCTGTGATGTTTCTGAGGCCTAGACACACCAGTATCAGCATGGTTAACTATTTCACTCTTGATCACAACCTGCAAGAACGTACAGCACTTGCTGAGACAACACTAGGGAAACGTGTTATGATGGGGCCATGGGGCCATCTCATAAAGCTGTATTTGGCTTGTCAGTAGAGGGTCCTTCTCCCATTTCCACCCTCTTCAACCCCAACTGTTGTCACAGCAGTAAATTAAATCACAGTATAAATCATCCAGTTCTTATCAGCTATACAGTAATTCATTTCAGACCACTCTTAAAGACAACGGTCTAAGAATTAAGTTTTTATGTCAGAAGGACTCATAACCATGTAGGAAATACTGATGCCTCCCAGCGTTCCTCCTGTGGGTTGGATTGTTCCTGACCTAACCTTGGCTTAGCACTGATATTTGGGAATGGCCAGATGACTGAGAGCAGCCAGGTCAGTGTGTCAGTGCCCCCCAGGKGAGCTGCTGCATGCTGCTAGCCCCCTACTATTCAAAACCATGTGGGTTAGCTTAAAGCCACCTTCAGCGGTGATTTAACAAATCCATCTGAATCTGCATTTAGCTGAGGGGCAATGACTTTTCTAAATGGCTGTGTTAATTGCTTACAGTCCTCTGATCCTCTCTCCGTAAGTGTCCTCAGAGTAGGCAGAATGAGTATATGACACCCTTAAAATCTGTACGACTGTCCTTCTAGGGAGTGAGTGTGGAAAATGCATATTACATGACTTTGGAGTCTAGTAGCACACACTTACCCCAAATAATTCTCTGTCCCAGTTCCCCTCCTAAGTTTAACACTGCCTCAGCAGCRGTAAAAAGAAGCTTTAAGCTACAGCTCAAACCAAGTAAAATTCCCCATAGTGTCTCCTGTTACAAGCTGAACAAWTTTAAGATGTCAAGATACAAAGCAAAATATGAATTTTGGGCCCAGGATTCTAAATTTGGTAACGAGAGGTCATCCAATGCTGTTTTATATCCATGCGTTATTAAGTTTATTGTGTGCAGAATGCTGCACTTGGAGCAAGCACTTCTTCCAACAGAAGTGATGTGATTTTACTTCCTCATGCCGGTATTATCAGACCAGTTCTTGCCAACTCTCAAGAATTTAATACAAGTTACAAGTCCTGAGATACTTGTTGTTTGGTGTTGTGTTTTTTTGTTTTTTTTTTTAAACACACACACACATATGGAGACAGATAATTATATGAGAGTCTTAGTTTTTATTTGCTGGGGCAAGGAGAGGAAAGGATGACAAGTCTAATCTCAAAAGGGCCAGAGAAAAGTTAAAAAAACCAAAACAGCCTTAAGGCACAGTAAAAAGCTCAAGATTTTCTAAGCCATTTTCATGATTCTGGGGACCTCACTGTTGAATTCTCTGGGTTGGTAAAATTMAGTCAATAATTTTCAGGATTTCTGGCTGTGATTTAACCACCTCCATTGTTGTCCCTCCCCATCACAACCAAGTTCTGAGAGCACTACTTTTCCCCTTGTTCTTTTGGCTATTACAAATAACAAGTAACCTATACCTACGTACTAAAAATAATAAAAGGCGTATTTCAAGCTTACCCACAAACTTCTGTGGGGTGGAGCTTTTACGCTTTCCCATGTTGCTTGTCAGCTTCTCTATAACAGCAGGTCTCTCAAAAGGCACCAGAGAAATATTGTTGTCCATCACAGGCTCTTGTTCCTTACAATCTTCCATAGGAGGTACTACATAAAACCAAAAAATTGTATCAGACAAGTCTGGTCTACACTTCACAGACGACACAGATCATTTGAGCCCTGCTGATTGCGCAACAAGTGCAACACAAAATAAAGCAAGGTGCAAGAACACACTGGGCATCAAGATAGCATTCATCTTTAAGCAGAGCCATTTTTAGAAAATGCCTCTGTTTGGGACCATCTTRTTTAGCAGAAGCCCAACTTTAAGCATTTATTAAAGGACTTGTTTTGTTCTGAATACTTGAGATCCCCAGTGAGGAGGGGACACCTTTGAAAACTCACTCTGTAGATAACATTTTCTGTTATTCTCCCTTCAATATAGTCACCTGTTGCCAATGTAACTTTTAGTTATCGTTCTTTGTGTTTTCCTTTAACTTCACGCTTATTCTATGGCATGCTTACCATTCTTAATTTCTGTTTGCCCTTATCTCAATGACTAAAAAACATACAAGGCATTGATGACTTGTGTTTCCTGGGCCTGACTGTGCATTCCCCAAGACAAAGGCTTCCGGAATGAAGGATCTTTTTGGTAAAATGTTTCCTCTTTCTATACGCGAGATTGTACAATCAACAAATGCTGTACTGGAATTACAGGATTAACATTTTATGGAAATTCCCTTCAGAATCAGTCCCAGAAACTATCAATTTTTTTATTAGTATTTTATGCCTTCAAACACAGACCTAACAACCGGTGAATGCAAGTCTTCTGCGTCTGTCTTCTCACTTTTTGGGATCAGCAGGGAGCATCCCTGTGCTAACTACATTAGGGGAATGCTCATACACGGTCTTTGAGACAATAACAAGAAATTAATGACCCATTCTGTCTTTACTCATTTCACTCTGTCGCTTGTTGGGTTAGGGAATAATAAGGTGCTAGAGCAAAAGCAGTGTGGGAATTGCATGGGCTACCGACCAGGGTAGTGACCGACTTGCACAGGGTTTTATGTCACTTGCTGACATAGCTAATCACCAAATACCTACAGAGCACTCTGTTTTTGTTGAGCATCCCCTTATAAACACCAAGAAGGGTCAGTGGTACCATGCTGCGGATCAGGCTCAGAGAGGCCAAATCATTTGCAATATATGTCAAAAGCGTGATTCCACACGTAGCTCTTCCCACTGCTCTGCTGCCATGAATWTAATACTTGGCCTAACTGCCCCACATTCATCTTCATAAGGCAGCAAGAGAAACCTGAGAAGGATCAGCCATTAGTCCGTGCGCTAATGGGATGGTTGAGGTATAAAAAAATCATTTGAGGAGAAGAATGGATGGCAGAGAAATAGAAACTGGGATGATCTTGCGAAGAGTTCCTACAATTTGTAAACTGTGAGCAACCCATTGCCTTCTCTGTATTAGATAAATCTTCCAGAAAAGTCACAGGTGGTATTGCAGAAGTAGCAGAGAAGGACTGAAATCCACATCTTCTGCTAGTCCTGCTCTGGTCTCTCACCGTAGCAGCCTTTTGTGTCATGGATACCTTCTCCCTGAGACTGTGCCATAAATGAACACCACCAGCCTACTTTCATCCCATGTACCTTTACTGCCTTCAGGATCCTAACATGGAATAATCACTCCCCTGTTTTTAAACACGCAGCTGTTTGCTAGCACATAATATATGAAAAATGGGGTGATAAAAGCCTTGTCTTTGCCTTCTTTCTAGTAAGGAAGAGCAAATACCAGGCAATTACAAAACAGAGTATCTGCTCAGGTGAACTTCGCAATTCAGACATTCATAATAAGAAAACATGGCAATTTATTCATTTGATTCCATTTGTGCCTCTGCTGCTACGGAAAGCTGAGTACTTTGAGGCTTAGAATCTACCATATGCTATAAAATGATTTACTCTGCTGCTTTTTTATTTGTACAGGATGCTCCCCCTGAGAAACACAATGGTTTCTCATTTACAAGGCAATCCTGCTGGCATCAGTGAAAGAGAGGAAGAAAAAGCATAAATATGAAATGAATCTAATGTTGCAACAAAATGGGATGCAGTGTTCGAGTGACCTAATTAATGCCCAGTGCAGACTCGGAGGTCTGGAATACTTTAATAGCTAAGGCTAAATTTTTAAGGTTATTTAAATACTGTGCTTGGTCAGGAGCTATCTGCACTAGCTCTACTTAAGTATTTACCGAGGAGATTTTGGAAGAAAGGCAAGATTATGTCTGCTGATTTTCACTGCGAACTGGCATCTGACTGTCCTTTTGGCTTACCAAAAAAATCAGYGCATGCATGCACATGCACACACACCCTCCATGAAACCCTGGATCCCTGCTCAGAGGCAATGCCCATCCTCACTGCGATGGGCCAGGTTCGCACGCGAGTGCCACTTCAAGAATTCCCAGCCCTTGGTGTACAGGTGGTGGGGACCTAGGGAGGTGCAGAGTGCTCTAAATCCCTCCTAGGAAGACTTCCTAAAGGTATGCTGGCCTTGTAGGACTTTACTTGCCCACAAAACCAGTTGAAAACCTCCTGATTACCTTCATAGCCATCTGATTAAGCTCCAAATGTATTGACATTTGTATGTCTTATAACAATTAAGTAATAATTAAATAATTCTACCGTTGGGCATGTGTGTGTAAAATTTCCTAGATGGAATTTGAAACCTTTCTTCCATGAAAAATGAACAGTGCTAAGTCAGGCAAAAATTCTGCTTGGACTCCTTTTAAAAGTAAAATCATCACCAATAAAAGCATTTTCTTTTCTATCTTTCATGCTGCAAGCTCTTTTTCCTACCTCAGAACTCAACTCTATAATCCAGGGCATGGCTCTTTTGCAACGGAATCACTGAATCCCGCCAATATTTGTGTTACGGAGGGAATAAGTTACCGGAATGTGTTTTGTTACGTAGATTTCCTGGGAGAAGGGAGAGATGGAAATAGCCTAGTTTCTSAAACCATTTAAATTGCATGCAAAACCGGACCAAACRGGYGAGATGTCACATTTTAGAAACCCAAAGAGTTAAGCTAAAGATCGCATTGTCAATTCTAGATACATTAATTTTCATTTCAATTWAAAAATTTACAAATAAAGGACAAATAGCCCAGCCTGCATCTTTTTTTGAGGAAAAACAAAATAAAAGAGGGGGAAAAGCAAACTGATCACACACAATCAACACACAACCACAAATCAGCTGCTCTATGGTAGAAACTCACGTGTACACACTTACTCTGCRGTAAATGCAATTCCTTTTTTGTTGCATTTCATTGTACTTCATTACCTTGGTAGTGGGAGCTACCAAAGAACAGYTAACACATTCTAACTAGCTTTGATACAGCAACTCATTTTATGCTGTGAACTTACGGTCTCAGCTCWGGAAGGTTTTTTTATTCTAAAAATCAAGCATCTAATCCATGAAAAGCCCACGCTTGAGTATGTTTCTGTTCAGGGCTGTTCTTAATCAGCTATCAAGGTGGGCTCCTGGACTGCCCATGCAAACGTCTACCATCTCTGACACTGTTAATCTTCTCAATTGCAGCTAACGCCAAATGTTTCTAAGCCCAAACTCTCAATACACAAACCTGGATGGTCTTCAGARCAAAGCGTTTATTTTCCTGAAGACATTGGTCTTTCAATCATAGTGCTCAGTGGCTATCTTCTAGTTTTTGCTTCTTAATTTGTAAGAAACCACACATACTATTAAAAAAGTTTMTGCTGTTCCAGTGAGGAAAGAATAGGGGCAAAAAGAAGTAAAAAAATTACCCAGTGTGCGTTTTGCTGATAAATACTTTTGTGTGCAGACAACAGACACTGGGCTAAGTCTCAGCTGGTATAAATTAGTATTACTCCATCAACCTCAATTTCCTTTCCTAAGCTCACAATATTGCTATTTAAAAAAAGTGTGTGTGTGCAGAGAAATGACAGGAAATATTCCCATGGACCCTGGTGTGAAGTCTCCTACGGGACCAGCATTTTAACAATGTTTTAAGCAACTGTGKAAGAGGGAAGGACACAAGGCTATTGTGTGTTTTATGTGGAGATGGCCTTTGAGCCTCGCACAGCCGAGGGCTAGGCTTCTTTCTCCTACTCCTAAAAGGAGTACCCTTCTCCACTCTACTTTAAGAATTTCTCTAGACTTTTTGCTTTGTGGAGATGGAGAAGAACACATAACCGGGTGTAAACCATAGCTAGCATTCAATATTTCTCCCTGTTCGTTTCTGCAAAGGTTATGTTCTTGGCATTCGGAGACTGTCACTTTTCTCACCCCTAACACTCTGCTAGCTAGGAGACCACAGACTAATTTCTACCTCTGGGGCCAGCACTGCTTAGCCGAGAATTGCCAACACCAACGTCACGGGAGCTCTCTTGCAGCAGCCGTCACGCTGAGCAGGGAACAGGACCTAGCCGCAGGGAGGGGCAGCTCAGCAAGCAGCTGGCACCCTGCGAGAGGATGGAGAGGGACCCGGAGACTTGTACATTCCTACCCACACACCGAAACTAGCCCTCTTTCCCCTCCTCTCGCTTCCCCTTGTGGCTTTAGTCAGCTGATCTAACCATCTGCAAGACAAAGATAATTGAAATTATAGGCCTCATCAGGCCACGGCAAAAGCACCCAAGTACATGTCTGTGGCATGCCTATAAACTGATCAACTTGAGCACAATGCTTGAAAAAGATCCAAGCTCTCTAGGGGCTGCCTCCAGTTTTCTGGAACAATTCATCTCTGCACAAATAATTTAGACCCGTGTTAAACACTGGCCGTATTGGTTGAGACCCAGCACAGCCACCTGCGTCCTTAAAGCAGGATGCCGGYAGGGATAAGAAAATCCCCACCTCTACCTATTCTGTGCATAACAGTGAAGTTGTGACCAGGAGTCACACCAAAATGCATTCAGAGTCTTCAATACACTCAGCAAGAACAAAATACTTWAAAAGTATTTGGAAAAAGAGTCAGGAAAACTTAACCCCAATGTGATACAAAATAAACCAATGATCAAAACCTCCAAAGCATGCACTCACTCATCCTCAGGAATACCCTTTCCATGTGTGACACGGGAGAGAAGGAAATTAATACATTTCTCAAGGTTAGACTAAGACCTAACTTGAAGCTGACTAATCATTTGTATCCTCTTCCCTGGTGTCTTTATAGTCCCAGGAAAAAGGACTTTGCTGCAGACCTCTACAGRTTGGTGCTCATGACCCTCACTCCCATGCTGAGCTTCACGGGTAGGAGTGACGCTGGCATGTGAGGTGAGATTTATTACTGGTCCCAGCTGAATTTGGAGATCCCTGTTGCTGCCTGTCCTCGTTATGCCCTCGCTAAACAGCACAATGAAGACAGTGGATCAAACATCCCCTTAAACGTTCACCAGGGGAGATTTAGGCATATTTGCCCAGAGGAGAAAGAGGCACTAGTTGAATTCAAAGTGCTGTTTTAAGCTAATTTTGTTGAGAAAAGTAAAGCRGTTGTGTGAACATTTCTATTTTAAGCCCAAGCAAAGTCAGTCAGGCTGCAAATAAAAGAACTGTCCACATGGGGTTTGCACTGGTTTAACTTCAGTTGGTAGAAAAATCAATGCAAGGTCAACCATTCCAGCTTCTTTGGGTAGACAAGGTTAAGGACTTACCCTTCTTGTCATTGCATTAAGCAGCTTAGAAAAAGCTTTAGATTTCCTCAGAAGTACACTATCAACAAGAGTAAACCCAATTTTAGTAAATAACTGAATAATAAACCTAGAAGTTGAGTGGAATTTGGGAAGATCCTCCACAATGTGATCTCTGAAACGTCCTGGCTSTCATAACTMTATCAGCCTACTGTTACTCCCCTARGGAAAGGCTGACTGAAATCATCACCTCGCTGGTTAATAATACAGGCACACSCTTGTAGAGTGAAGAGCGTGTATTTTGTTGGGAATGGAGTCRGTGGTTAAACTCTTACTATCAACTAAGCGCTCCATCTAACAGACCAAGCACACAACAGGTACCTGCAAATAGCAAAGCCCTGAAATCAGTCTTTCCACTGACTTTTACAAGCGTAAAGTCAGGCCTAAAGCAGATAATCACTAACTTCAATGTCTTTAAAGTTATCCATTACATTTTAAATGTTGATTTTAGTCTCCAGGGTGTCTACAAAGATAGTAATTACTTAATAGAGCTGTATGAACATTTTGGCAATACATATTAAATACATTTAGAATGCCTTTATAGGATTAAATTGTTCATGGAAAAGTACTCTTTAAAATTTTTTGGTGATTTTTTTCACCAAAAAATAGCCCATATTAGAAATGCGGAATATCTTTTTTTTCAGCTTGACTTGTTAGGTTTTTAGAAAKGATGTTTCAGAACTTTTACATAATTAATTTCCAAATGAAGCCATATGACTCCACTCAATAATGAAAAAAAAGAGGAAACGTTCTTTTGCCTTTTCATGTACCTACAATCTAACTTTTTGGTATTCTTAGGTATATGGTAAATTTTAACCAAAAAGAAAAACGTATAATTTTTATATTTTCTGATTAATAAGAAATTTTAATTACTTCAAGTACCAAACACCTAAAGACAACTTTTAARAGCTAAAAGATGTTCAGTTTTAGAAGAGTTTCTGAATGAATGAAATTATAACAGTTTTTGGACAGCTACCATTTAATATTTAGTGTTACAGATAAGCCTACAACCCTGCAGTCTGAGATATTATGCTCATTATCCATACTAAYAGCTACGGAAATTTTGGAAAACAGATTCACGGAGTTTGACATTTCTTGCTTTCAACAATCTTTTTGGCAATCTTCAGTCTTTATGTATATTAACACATGCAGTGTTAGTTAACATATTAATACTAACACATGTAAATGCATATAAACATTTTTTTGGTTATAATTACTTTCATCAACACTGCTGAATTCCATTCTGCTCTGAAGATTTTTATATCCATCCCCTCCTTGTTTTGGGATATAGTACTACAGGGAGTAGAAATAATGACTTCTGAATACCTCCACCATCTTTATCTCTTATAATTATCACTCGCTAACAGAAAAGAATGTGAGGGGAATCATACATTTTATWCATGGCTTAGTTCATTTTTAGGGTAACTTTGCACAGTTGACTGCTTTATTTTCATGTCTGCATATTTATACGTACTAAAAAGTGAAATACTGACTTAAAAAAAAAAATCAGCAGAACCAGTGCGGTTAAATTGGACAGAGTGAGGACTTTAGCCCATCTTTCCTCCTCCTGCCTATCTGAGTATAAGCAATCTATAAGATGGCAACGATGCAAAGCTGAAAGGAAGGAAGAAAAACAGGTAGGAAAAAAACCCGCAAGAGATGCTCCAAGTCCAAGGGACCTCAAAAGGCRGTTTCCACCCACCATGGTGACTCATGACCTGCCCGGCAGCCTCCATACTGACATTCTGCAGATAGTTGTGGCAGCGTTCCTTGTGCTCCTCCAGCGAACTGCGCTGCTTGTAGCTCCGGCCGCAGTAGTTGCACTTGTGAGGCTTCCCCACTGCGGAAAGAACGAGAGCATCAGGTCAAGTCCACTGCAACCCACTTTTTGCTATCAAAAATCACACCTTTGCAACAAACAACTCTTGCGATGGAAAGACACCTAAGAAAGGTTACTCAAGCCCAGACCTTTTTCCCAGCCTCATTTTCCCACCGYACACACCTCCTCCCACCCACCGGGTACTTCACCCCATCCGTTTTTCACACTAACGCGCAGTATTAGCAGAAGGAAAAAGAGGCGGGCTTGTTGGTCRCAATGCAAATAAACAGATGACAAGAGGGGAAAACAAACCAAACAGCTGAATCACACCCCAGCACTGCCTGTGTGTCACCAAGTCTCCTGGGAAAGAAACTTCTGAGACATTTTGCCCATGGTACGAACAGTTGCCTTCACAAAAACGAGCTGCCCCAGTGGCCTAATTCTGCTCCCAACTGTGGGGAAACCCATTACGTGGTCCMGAGGAGTTGTTCTTTCATTGAGACAACTTTGCCAAAATTACTAGGGGAAGGTTGGGAAAAAAAAGGACAACAGAAAGCAACTTTGGTAACAGCACTGCTATACGCCAGAACTGAGCTGCCACCAGTAATTCATAGAGACCAAACAATATTAAAATATATATAATATAAAAAAATATAAAGGGCCACGTACAATGAAAATCAAGCCAGATGAATGCAAGACATAACTCCAATTTTTTTTTTTTTTTCCACTCAGCAGCATTATGAACAAATGGCAAATGCCTCTTAATACATGCAAAACCTGGCACCAGATTCTCATAAAGTATATCCCTTTCATAGCATGTAATTAAGAAACCCAAGGCCAGAAAGCTAGCCAGAAGTGTAGTCTGCCAAGCCATGCTAATAAAGGTTTTTAAGATAATTTAAACTTGTAGAACATGAACATTTATTCTCTAATAACTGAAGAGCTATTAAGTCAGTACTGCAAGTCTAGTAAAACACCACCGGCTGCCATTTTCAGAGCTGGCTGAGGGATGGGGAAGGTCAAACTTCTTCCAGAGTTTTCAAAATCTTAGGTAAGAACTTTAGTTTCTGGCCAAAGAAATTGAGAACATCCTCTGTTGGATAACATGCATGCTTCTATCRCGTTTGTCCCAACACTGAAAGCTTTTCACGGTCATTTACTTAATGAAATCTGAGGTGTACTAATTGCAGCCAAAATGCACCGTCACCACTGGGATGGGAAAATGCAGGGGATGCTGTGGGGAGGACACCCGGGGCCAACAAGAAGCCGGACAGAGGGCTCCTTGCGTTGGGGCTGAAGCCTAAACACAAAAGACCCAGAGTCAGGGAAATTCTCTGGGGCCTCTGCAGGACTAGCAGGTACCACAGTGTGTGCCCCACATCACCTGTATGACGGAAGATGAGAAAGTCTGAGCCTCCAGTATCGGAGCTGGTCAAAAAGTTTCAAATGTTTTTGTCTCAGAAAAAAGGGATTTGATGAAATAAACGTGCTTGCAGAAAGTTTCTGTTTTTCTCAAAAAGTTTGTTTGTATGTGCAGCTCAGTGACGCAACCAAGTTTTTCAAGAAAGCCGCCTTAATAAGCATCCAAACTGTGGATTTATTTCTCTTTAGTTAGAGGTAAGGCTTATCCTCAGGAAAGTATTGTGTCTTAGACCAAACAGTTGTTAYGGTCTTAATTTTATTTTGCTTACTAGCTTACACTGTTGCCGTAACTGGCATTGGTACTGGGAATCTCAGTGGAGGCTGAGTGTGAGGCTCGTTATCATTCCCAGAGTGATTGCCCTTGACGTGAACGATCGGGATCAAGCCTCAGCTCTTAAACATAAACCAGCCATCTCATTCTGGAAGCACCTTTAGGAAAACATACTGGCAGCTCCCTAGGATGGAAGGACTTTTGTCATCACCGTTACAATCGTCATGCGTCTCGATGACATCAATGCCTGTCAGTCTGATGCCTTCATTAGAAGCTAACTTGGTGTCTAATGAAAAAAATCCAATGCAATTGAAGGGATTAAGTTAACCGAGCTGAAGCAGGGCTGAATTAGCCCACCTGGTTTGGCTACACAGGTTATCAAGCAACTTAGATAAACTGTAAGATGCAAGGGAAAGGGATGATTGCTTTCAGCTATTCCAGAGGTAGCTACAATTAATTAAATACGTTATCGTTTAGCACAGAGAAACATATTCCCCTACAAGCCCGCAGCGCAAAAAATTGATTCAACAATCAAAAAAAAAAAGTTGGTATTACACCTCTTTAAATGGTTGCTCCTTGCATTGTAATAATTTCACTAACTATTCACACACAACAAGGCTGAGCTTTTCCAATGATGGTCAGCTACCCAAATTCCACCAAATTTCAAGGTTCACAGAGATGATAAGAGCTAATGATAAAGGCACAATTTCTACTTGCAATAGGGGATTTGAGGAACGTAACTCCCCAAGGAAAGAAATACTCCAGCACACACGCTCCTTCCTCTGGGGAGAAGATAAGAGAATAAACAACATGTGACAAATGTTAGTCATGTTCCCTAATACACAACTGGAAGCTGCTCAGACACAACCTGAAGAACGAAGTTTGTGAGCTCCAGTTGAGTAGGATCAAATACAAGTCCCCTGGGTTCATTTCCAAATTCTGCCCCCCCCAACTCTACAGATGCAATCACATCACAGCCCCACATATGTAAAATCTGATTTCTACTATAAAATTACACAAAGCGAGTGTGACTTGGGTTGCAGCRCAATTGATCAGGTCAGACCACAATGGAATCAGTTCTGATAGCAGCAGTTTGTGTCACCAGCAATTCTCACAACCCATGTGGTAAGAGCTGCAGCTAGCCAAGGTAGCAATTACGGCCTGGATTTTAAAAACCTTGTTGTTGTGACAAATGTCAAGTCATTGMAGTAGCTGCAAATTTCCCCTCGTATTCTCAAAGTAACTAATGACAAAAAAATATATGTATTTGTGGACGTGAACGTTGCCAGTGGGTGTGCATTTTTCTGTATTTCCTACTACCCAACAGAAAGCTGTAAAAGTGTATGAGAGAATTCAATTCTGGTGATCTCCTCAACAGCATACTTTGTTCCACATAACAAACCACCGTACAAAACCACATGACTGCCAAGAGAGATTTCAGCCTTTGTCAAATACTGTACGATAGGTAAACGTTAATAGCCAAAAATTGCCCCCAAAACATGTGGCTTGCACTACCGCGCACGAGCAGTCTTGGTCTATAGGCCATTGACTTGAAGGCAAAGAGTTCAACAGTGCTATAGCCTACCCTCTCCAAGCCCCCACTAAAGGCAGCTCTTTCCACCACAGAGCCATTTCCACTGAGAAGCCACTCAAAGTTTGGCTCAGCTTGCTTGGTACGAAGCTGCCTTYTCTTAGATCCTCACTGAAGACCATGATACATGGACACCACGTTCGGCATTGTATGTAACCACTGCTGCCAATGGTAGCGGCACCCAAACAAAGTCAGTTTGGAAATCCCTGGTTTGGGGTAATTATTCCTTTATCACCTTTTCAGGGTAAGCAATCAGATAAAAAATTACCATCACTCATTCTCATAGAAATGACACAATACAGTGAATGCAAACAAGCCCAAAATCTTGAGAAATCTTCAATCTGTTGTTGAACTGGGAAAGACCAGGGCATTGGGCAAAACCCAGCGGCCATACCTACGAAACAGCTAACTTGAAGAACATTAAAAAAACACTTCATATTTCTCACTGAAATGTCAGAATTTCCACGCATTTAAGCGCCGATTCGTACAGATGACAATATGGCACAGAAAACCCACAGTGGAGTCTCAGCCTCGAATGGAAAATATTGTGACAGTCACAGCGAAAAAGACATTTAAATTTGAAGTACAATTTTTACCATGAAACAGGTAAACCACTCGTCGAAATTCACAGAGAAACGGAGTTTGCTTGTGAAATTAAAATGCTCATGTGGAGGGAGGAGGAGGAAGAGGAGGAGGACATAAAARGCAAGGTGTTTCTGAGGTAGGAATACTTTGAGTCCTGTGGGTGAACTTTGATAGCTGAGAAGTCTGCGTGCAGCGACAATGAGATGGTGTAACTCTAAGGTCAATATTCAAGACAGAAAGCAGACTAGACCTAGGGAAACTTCTTTAAAGTCATAAAAAAAGGTCAGTGAAAGAGAAAAGGCCCGCAAGGCATTCACGCAGCTTTTTGCTCTCAAAAGAGATGGGAGCGCATAGCAGAATATAAAGTAAGTCAAAAGGAAATAACAAGGCATCCCAGGTAATACCTTGCCATAAGCATATAACATGAGAAAGGCTTACAGAACAGGTTAAGAGCAACGATACACTTCACTGAGCTAAAATCCTGCCTCCATTAAGACCAATGACAAAACATGCACCGGTTTCAGCAGTCAGGATTAGCTACTCTCACATTTCCCTGTTTTGGGTACCACACTCTTCTCTGCAGCAGYGCAGAGCGGAACTCCTTCCCATCCGCCCGCCCTCATCCCGAGTCCCTGCGGCAGCTCAACCGCTAACGCGACCAGCTCAAACAGCAAAGGGCATTACTATGGCCGTGTGACGTACCTCAGCCCAATCCAAGGACTAGAGACTTTGCACTGAGCTTTGTACCAGACTTTTATTATTTTTGCATTATTGCCCCATCAGGGCCTTGGAAGGGAAGCCAGCCAAGATTTCTGAATGAAGTGGCCATCTGACGTAGCTACTTTCGGTCTGAGGAAGTCCCTCTGATAGCAGTGCACCGAGCATGACTTATTTCTGTAAAATCTGAACTCTCACTCGGTCCCTAGCACCCACCCCAGAGCCGGAGGAAACCCCAGGAAGCCTCCAACTGAGGCTTTCTGAAGAACCATCGGAGAAATTAAAACGTTCTTTTGGGCTGATTCTTACACCTATCAGTGAGGCTGCAGAATTCACTGTCACGATCATAACCACTATTAATTCATTATTTCTTCTTTCTTCCCTAAAACTGGAAGCTGCCTGGGAGAGAGGAGCTGTTCTGCAGTTACACGGTGCCAACCACAAAGCAAACCTTTGCCTTGAACGGGACTTATCATGGTAAGATCAGTTTTAACACTGAGGTAGGAAATATGATTAAGGCATTGGGTTGGGACTAGGGAGCGTAGGGTTCAACTCTTAGTTAGGCTACAAATTTTGTGACTGCAGGCAAGTTATTCTGATTTCCTTTGCTTCAATTATTCATACATATGATTAAGGTAATAATTCCCTTCTTCACAGCATGTAAATGAATTCATGCACTTTGTGAGGTGCACAGAGGCTAATTTGGTGAAGCTCACACAAGTAGGTAGACACAGAAAAATACAGCCCGTTTCTCTACTGAGAAATTAAGGACTTAATAATACACTGTGATTTTATTAGATATGGAAGTGAACATTAAAGAGCAGGAGGAGATATTTAGGATGGCGCAGAGTAGAGGATCAAGCAGGAGTAAGAAAATCAAATTGGAAAAAAATAGGTGGCATATGAGGCAATTTGCAGGCATGGTGTCCTTTCAGGCCGTGAAATGGTCAGCCCAGGGAAACGTAAAATGCCCCTGAGCYTGGTGACATTTAGCACCATACAGGACAAAAAAAAAGAGTGTGCAATAGTCACAAAAAAGTGGATATAATAGCTGCTGCGATCCTTCCCACCTCCAGCTTCCCCGAGCCGAGGAAGCAATTGTCAGAGCCGGGGAGGGCCGAGGCAGCGCTGAGGTTCCGGCAGGAGGGCTGAGGCTGCAGAGAGGCAACACGCCGTCCCTCCGGTTCGCTACTGTAATTAAACAGCGCGCTTTGGCTTTTCTAGAGCTGCCTAGCTCAAAGCTTCACACACAAAAATATTTACATGAATAATAGACTCCTGAACAAATTAATCACAAAAAAAACCTAAAGTGAGACCTTAGCCCATGCTGGCTCTGAGCAGCACGTAGCTTTGCAAAGGAAACTGCCTCCCACTCCGATGCTGTATCTCGCTGCTGTGCTTAATGACTGTAAATGTGTTCATTGAAATTCATGGGGGCTCTTTGATTTGTTGCCTTTTTTTTTTTTTTGCCTGGGAGATCACACACACACACAGAAAATAATCGGTATAAATCGGAGTTCAGAAATAACAGCAAGTCCCACAGACTGCATGCAGAAGTCACAACATGTAAACATCTAAATAAGGCTCCAGACTGCTAGAACACACAAACACACAGACTTGTGACACCCAGCGTCAAGTACCTCCACCTCTGGTCGCCCAACCTGTGACATCTTAAAGCAGCCTGATTTTCAGAAAAGAACCAAATCTCTAATCACGTTATGAAAACTTTGCCTTAATCTTTTAATGCTTGCCAGTCCAAGCGGAGGCAGCAATACCTGGGGTACGTTTCATGGGATGCAGATACATTTATTTCTGGATCTCATGAAGTTCTGACGTCTCCATTCTACAAGCACTTTTTAGATTATCATATTTTGGGCCAAGTATTARGGTTCGTGAGGTCATGTGGTAAAGGACAGGTTCACTAGATCATGTGGAAGAGGAGAGCATACAGCTASATCTGTGCTTAAAAAGGTTTCTGGACACCTCAAAAGGTTCAAAACCCAAAATGCAGCATTACAACAGGAGAAGCCTACATACATGCCACTAAGCAACTAGTACTTTCTTGACTTGGAGCTTGAAATAGAGCGCTTGACTCACTTCATGACCTTGYGGCCCAATGCCTCTTAGTAAAGATTATTATCAATTGCCTATTGATAGATATGTGGCTGTTCAACATTTTGCGAGCCTCCCAGCAAACGAAAAACGGCTTGTCCTGACTTTTTGCACAGCGGCACTCAATGATGMGTTATTTCTCTCAACAGCTACCACATGCTATTACAGTAGCCCGATGCAGCTAGCAGTGAAACACCACTAGATACTCGTGGTACATCAGCATGCAGTAAAACAATGGCAAAACATTGCACCTACACACCCTTTGTTTTCTACACACGCCTGCCTTTCCTATAAATACCTCCAGGGCACAAACCAGCAGCTTGACACCTGCATCTACCTGCCAGTTGTTTACAGTRTTGTAAAATAAGCGGCTAGCGGTGAAATACTGTACTAGTATTCAGTCCTGCCTTGATCTTCTGCGGCAAGAGTATTAAACATCAGATTATATATAAACTCCGAAGACTTCATCTGTGCTACATTTTGGCTAGAACAGACCACAAAAACATGTGCACGCACATGAGGAAAACAAGTAAATACACTAGTSAGGACAAATTTTCAAGCATCTATGTACTTTCTCTACATACAAAAACATGGGCCAGAATCTGGTGTAAATCAGTAAACATTAGTGCTCATGTACAACAGCCAAGGGGTTGGGGTCCTTATTTGTACCTTCAAGCTGGTTCTGTCTGCAGCCTTTTCTTACTTTAGTAGTTTACCACGATTTATCTCACAGCTACTGGTG
The DNA here is from genome assembly GCA_030449065.1 of Oceanodroma leucorhoa. Classification (NCBI taxonomy): domain Eukaryota; kingdom Metazoa; phylum Chordata; class Aves; order Procellariiformes; genus Oceanodroma; species Oceanodroma leucorhoa. Next base: position 1,573,531 of record JASVER010000119.1, read on the forward strand.
GCTCTGTTATTTAATCTGATTCATCAGATTGTGTTTATTTATTAACTGATCTGCAGGCTTTTACAGATAAAACAATGTTCCAATACGCCACAAGGGTTATAAATAAGTAGGYGGCATTTTTGTGCCAGGAGTTTAACAAACAAACAAACTCCTGTTTCATTGGCACAGTCACAGAATTACTGAAATCTCTCTAACCATCCAGATATTTGCAGGGCTCCTGCCACAGTCTCGCAGCACCCATTAAACGATTAATAACAGAAAAGCAAGAATCTTACACCCCATTTTCTTCCTTGGCAGCACAGAAGACAAACACTTCACTTTGTAGGTTTGTATGTTGTATCTATGTATGTGTGAAAAACGAARAAAAATGTACGTGTCTATGTGAAACCACACAAATAAATTACGTAGTAAATCAAGGAACACACAGATAAGGATGCTAACCTTGTATTTAGTTCTGAATAAGACGAAATCCACAGATACTTGCTCCAATTCCGTGTCCCAAGAAACATATATTGCAACAGATAGAAGCTTTCCTCACATATTTCTCTTGGCTTACCTTTATTTCCTTCAATATAAGAGCTTCAAAGCTGGCCAATGGCACTTGACACTCATTTTCAGTTTATATTAATAATGCCAGTGGAGCTCTCAGATCCCCCCATTATATGTCTGAAAATCTTAAGTGGAAACGTTCTGCGCTTGCGCTGTGAGGCCACGGAGCCGGGTGCACTGTCCTTGTCCCGTACCAACATGTCCCAGTCCTCCAGGCACCCCTGGCACTGGTGCGGTTCCCAGGGATTTTACACCGACTCCGAAATGGTTAAATACTATTAAAAAGGGACTCTGTTTAAATAGCACTCTGCTGGTGAGATAAACTAACAAAAACCAGGAAGTCCACAAAATAACCAGGTGCTTTTATCACCTGGCCAGCTTCAAAATTGCTTAAAGGCAGCCAGGTTTACRGCAACTTACTTTTAAAGGGGGAGAGGCCCTGCAGCGAATACGAGAGAGGTGACTTCGGAAAGCAGCCTCCTCCCTGCAATGCCTCCACACTATCTGGATGTCGGTGGGAACCGGCTTAAGACGGAGGTTAAACCTTAACTGTATGTACTGGCTCTGTACTTTCCACTCCACTTCAGACCTTTAACATTATATTAAGGTTGACTTGATAAGTGGAACATTAATTGGTTCACACAACAAACCTTCCAAAATACACTCATTGGCTTCTCTTCATTTTAACCCTGCTCCTGGGACACAGCAAGTAGGAAAAATGAAAACAAGTTTAGATCAGTCTGTTGTTCTTTTCTGCCCTGTCCTGTCCGCTCCCCGTCAGTGCCACAGCTCAGCAGGAATTTAAGGAGGTGACTGRAGATCCACACGTCATCGCAAGCCAAGCTCCGCAGCGACCGACTGCAGGCGGAGGAACAGCTCACACACGCAGTGCAGGGTGTGGGTACCTTGGTGCAGATCAGGAATGCTGCTGGACAAACACTCCCTTGAAAAGTGCTTTTGTTTGTTTTGGGGTTTTTTTCCCCCCTTTGGGTAAAACAAGTGTAGATGTTGGGCCAGATTCCTAGGTAGTATCAATGGAAGTAATACCCTGAAGTCAATTTACATCAGCTGCTTACAGTTTATATTTATTCCAAGTGCTGCCCCTTTGCATATCTTGCAGAAGCCCTTTAGCATTATAAAGCCAACAGAATCTGTGAGTTATTTGAAGCAAGCAGTGCCAAACATAGTGTCACCAGTTATTTTATACTATATAAACAAAGGGAGACAGACAGAATACATGACATTTAACTTTCACTATAGCGCTAGATAGTTTTCTTCTGCATGAAACCACTGAACAAAGCCCTTAACTCYAGCTCGTTTCTTCTCACCCCGTGGCAATGAGTTCCACCATTCCACCTACACGCTCCTGCACAAGAAAAAGCATTTCTTTTAGCACCTGACACCTTTCAATTTTATGGCTCATATTAGGAGAGAGGAAGAATGCGCTCCAGTTTCCCTTTACGTAAGTAAGTTTTCCCTTTTCTTGTCACTGTCAGAAACAAAGTTTTGGAAACAGACTATTAACAGCARGCTGTCATGAAGATAAGAGCGACATGGGAAGAGTAATATTGTCAGCACCTCTTCTTTYCCCAACCACTGAAGTTTGGAGTTTTCACTTATTTTGATCAAGGCCAGCAGTGAAGGGAACCTTGCTCCCAAAAACAGATCAGACTGTGAAACTAATGGGCTCCTTTGGGACATGAAAATTTCTATTCATACTTTCCTTACTGCCCAAGAACCAGTGTGGCCCATGCGTTTGTGTTACCCTCGTAAAGATCTGCTGTTCAAGCATGTGGTTTTTTTGTCATGTCTTGCACAGATGTCAAATGAGGTCAAACAGAAAAAGAGCTGACTGACTCCTTTTACCTATGCAGTTTTCCTACCTCCTCCTGTTGCTCTCTGCCTGACAACATGTATATTTACCACCAATGTTACAGAGGAGCTGGAAAGAAGGGTGGGACTTCTCTCAAGCAGACAGCGCTGAGCCAAGCTGTGCTGCATACTTCAGAAAAACCTCATATGCTAAAGGCTCCTCCAGGATGAGGCTTTTTGGGCCAGCTTGCTGCTCTCAAATGCTCTTCCCAACACCCAGAGYATTTACTCCAGCTTCACCAAGGCAAATGAATCTGCTGCCACCAGGGCTGGACAGACGCCTCCTTTCCCCATCACGCTCGTCATCAGCACTTGTGGCCCCTGCTCCACATCCAAAGTTAGCCACAGTATTTGGCAAGGGAAGTCGGGACCATTTTGTATGAAAACAATTCATGCACAACAAAAATTAACAGTAAAGGTATTTTTTAAAGGACGCTGGGATCCTTTAACTCTCTGAAATCTGGGATACGGGACAGCTTCTGTTCTAGTGCAGACCTCTACATCAAGTGTCTATGGCTGACATTGAAGCTACATTAATCTTTTCTGGGTAATAAAATTCAGCGATTCCTGTTAGCCTCAATATCTTTCCTAGTTGTATTTTTTTTGGTAACACAAAAAATAAATAATGACAGTTCCAGAGCACTTCCTAAAATCCAGGATTTTTTAGGTTTGCTCAGTGGAGAGAATGAGGGAGGAAGGGAGGAAAGATTTGGGGTTTCAGAATGTTTCTTTTTTGGTGCAATTAGTTTTGCACTACAAGCCCTAGATAGATTCAGAAACTGTTATCGTGGCTGAAAGGGAGGCAGACAAAATGAAAGGCAATTAAATATGGGTGTGAAATTAAACCAAAAGGAAGAAAAAGAAAAGAAGKAAAGAAAAAGCAACTGCTTGGGCTGAAAGTAAAGACAGAAAAGCTGGAGAACACAAAACAGAGCGCTCTAAACATCCAGAAGTACTTTAAAAAGGTTTCCTGTAAAAACAGGGAATTTAGGAAACTCTGAACGTACTTAACTACATTCCTTGAYGGAAAAAAAACTCAAACAAAAATTCATACTGAAGGTTCCACTAGGCTATTAAAAAGAGGTGATTTCTCTGAGAGGTCTGAACCAAGAGTGAAAGAGTGTAAAACTTCTCATTTCTCAATACCTGGGAGAAGAAAAATCTCTCTTTTTCCCGTTTTCTTACATCTATTTTTTTTTTTTCTTTGTGTGTGGAGAGTCTTCTAACTGAGTCAGCAGTTACAAGATTTAGGGCATCTGGGTTCATTCCTATCTGTGACACTGATGTCTTGAATGCCTTTGACAAGTCTCTTTTTGTCYGTACTCTAGGTTCATCCTCTGCAGAAGGTGGTTGGGCAGTAAACCCTGCTGTCTTCTTGTCTTGGGCTTGAACAATCTGAGAAATTACTCTCTCACTATGAGTTATATATTACCTGACACAAAATAGTCCTTWCCCTTCTCTTCACCAATGCCGCAATCCTATGCAAGGGACTGTACACCAGCCAGGTCAAACTCGTCCTGGACTTCATGCTGATCAAGGCAGAAATCTCATGCATCTCAACCAAAACTGTACTTGCAGTCTCCAGAAGTTGGCTCATCGTTAACCCTTGGGACAAACTCATTGCTGTAGAAGACTAATGATATGAACGTAATGGATACATTTTTCACAATATAGCTAACGTGGACATTTTACTGTGGCACGTAAAAGTCCAACAAAGCACTTTTCGTGGTGGATGATTTATTCTTTGAAGCTGAGCAGCTTCATTCCAACAAAACATGCCAAAAATCCATTCTTTGATGCTTCTCAATGGAAACGTAGCTATGGATACTGAGACAGACCTGATCCTACAGTGTTACCAACACCTGCAGTTTCACCCTAGGTCAGATAGGATACTATGCTTTCCTTCATCTCCAGCTCCTGGAGTCAATTGACCAAAGAGAAAAGTTAGCTTGCACGTTTTCTCACTCCCTCCCCGCTCATGAAATAAATATCATAAGGTAAATAAAAAGGCCAAATTTATCACCTTTCACTCTCCTCATTTGTAAGTGTCTATGATCTGGGGGACCCAGATTCATGATTTTGTAATTCCTGGCGTTAGAAACACATCRATAGTGTAAACTCTGCGGAATCATGCCAATATCAATGGAGTTTCTTCAGATTAGTACAACTACAGTTGATATCAAAAGCTCAGTCATTTTGTTCAAAAACACTTCCGTGAACCACCTGTTTTCCTACTGGAAATTCTCCACGCTCCTGTTGTTTCAAAAGCCAGTGGAGTTAAGATGGCTTTTCTCCCTAAATGAGCTCTTACTTATGCCTTAAATCATTTCCCTGCTTCATTCTGGTGTTTTRTAGGAAGAAAACTAATATTATATATGAATCACAGAATAAAGTGCCTCCTATAAAAGACATCACTCTATTAGGAACACATTCTAAGTGGCATATTCACTATGCATTTAATTTTCATTTACAGTATGCGCTCTATACCCAGTACGCTGCCTGTATCAGTTTTTGTTTTCATAACCTATTCCTGACACCTAACAAGAACTGGGAGTGCTGCTCCAGGATTTGGCAAGAATGAACAGGGTGTGGATGAGCAGGTTTCTCTGACTCACCTACACGGATCAGCAAGGAAAAATAAAAGGGAGAGGGTGGAGATTGCAAAGGGGAAAAAAAAAAAAAAAAGAGGAGAGAGGGAGGAGTGACGTGTTCCTTTGGATGCCGTGTGTAATGCAGCTGGCAGACTGCCCGCTCGTGGTGCCACAGAGTTCCAGACATGCCAGTCCAGCTGACTCAGCTCTTCAGGAAAGGAAGGGAGAAATTTCACAAACGTTTCTGATATCTGAGGGATGGGGATTGCTAGGCTCTCCTCAAGGATCTTCGAACCTGTCTTTCACACCAGGGACTCGAGYGGTGTCCCCAGAGAGGTATTAAAGAGAGATGCTCACTCGATAACCTTGTACCGAACTGCTTATGCTCGTATCAAATCATGCCCCTGTGGTTGCTGGAAAATTCAGCAGCACAGCTTCATCCCACAAACCAGAAATGTCAGGCCTTTCCTAGCCAAGGCTAGCTGCTCCCAGACAAGCCACTGTCTCCAAGGAGACGAGCAAAATGCATGCACATGAAGGGTATCCAAGTGAGAGAGAGTCTATGGCCCATGTCGCTTTTCTCTATAAAAATTTCATCATCASATTCGCAGCAGTGTATCTTTGGCCTGTGATTTATTTTCTAGGAAGAGCTTGAAGCCCTTAAATAGTCTGGGCTCTGCCTACCTGTGAGACCACCTCTGTCCCATGACACAGTACTGTGCCCTGGGCAGCTCAGAACAGCCCCGGTCCTGTTTGGCTGGGGGGAAACTCTGTGCTGTCCTAGACTTCCACTCCAAACTGAAGAGGCAGGAGGAAGAAAGTACCTATTTCCCAGCAAAAGGAACAGAAACACAGGCTAACGCCCAGACTGCCAAAGCCCCTAATTCTCGCTGAAATCAAGCGGACCTCAGTGCTTTTGAAGCTAAGAGCCATGCTGAACCGGCCCYGAAATCAGCACTAGGATGAGCTTGTCTTAATTTTCCGGTCAGGATCCTCACCACCGGCCCTCGACTGTCTCAGAGCACGTGAGAGCATTCACGCCTGTCTCSCTGGAAGGGAGGGAAAGGACGTGCTTGGGAAGCACATTCCCCCATCCTTAATACAGAGCAGCTGGCTCTCTGGGCAGCGGGAGCCTCAGGGCAGCAGCAGCATCCCRGGGACCTCTTTTGCCTTCCATTGAAAATCCTACCAAATTACATTGCCCCACTGATCCCTCACAGCGCTTCCCACAGAGGTACAGCGACTCTTGCATATGTAATCCAAAAACAACGAACCACCTTGAAGTAGAGACTTTTCCGAAAGAAGTGCTTTGCAGCGTACAGATAACTGTGTGGCTGGGGAGCGTCCCAGCCAGGTGCTCTTTGACAAAGTTGCAATAGGCAGGGCCTCAACAGCATTTCTCCAGCTTCAGGAATGAAGATAGAGATCTTGACTCTCTGTTGCAAGGCACGGAGGGAACTTGGGGCACCCTGTCTGAAATCAACACAGCACAGTTATGCAAAACATGTATGCAACTGGCATCTCTTGTGTAATCCTGGCTGTAATCAACCTAACCACTCCAGAAAGGAAGGAGGGGCAGAGGGTGGAGAAAGTTCACACTTAGATCAAATAAAAAATGGGAAAATATCCAGAGAGCTTTAGTCAGGTAAAAACACAGTTCCCTCTCATGGGAAACCTCCAGGACAAGTTTCCTTGAACTTCATGCAGGGTTATAAATAGGAGGAGAGTCACACAGAGTTCAGYACAGGTTCACTGTAAAAAAATCTAGACATTCTCATTTTCCTTCTTGAGTGATATCCATCAATATCTTAGCTGTAAGCCAATTCATAATTACAGGTTGCTGAGAGCTCAGGAGAATGTATCAGTAGCAGCTTTCTGCAGCTCTGCTACGGCATGGTGTTAACTGGCTTATTTTTTTCCCCTTTAGTTTCTCTTGGCTTCCTTTCCAGATGGCAAAAATACCTCTCTTACACTTTAAAGCACTCCTATATTATCAAAAATGTCAGTGGTGGTTCTCCATTTCGCGCTGCCCCATAAAACAACTCTGAGATAGCAGTGAAAGATGGCCTCAAACAACCGTTTGATTCYAAGCTCAAACTTTCTCAAGCTGAAAGGTTCCACAAACTCCTTCAAGAACTGACAAAGGCCAGCTCCAAACGCTGGATGTCCTTTCTTAAGGGGCAAGACGCAAAAGCTTTTTGCCCTTGAAAATAATTTTCTCAGGGGAAAAAAAAATAAAATACTTTTTTCCTCCTTAGAGCTGCTGTGTTATTTTGCTGCTCAAACAGGGTACGTGCAAGAAGCGGTCTTGGTTTTGCTGAGACGCAGCTTCATCAAGTCAAGTCAAAACCATGTTCTCATCTCAAGTGCACGAGAAAGCTTCCARGTCACCTCTTGGATCTCTGTCCTGCAAAAACCACTGCAGCTACCTCAGAAGGCTGCCTCTGGAGAAGGGGGACTCCTGATGCACTGCACCRTGTCCCTCAAGCTTATTCTAATGCAATGAGACACCCAGCTCCCAAAGACAGTCTGGAGCCCGGCCGTGCAACGCCTGTGTTTACAGCTGCACCTTAAATTCTGGTTTTGTACGTACATATGCCAACTCAAGCATAAAAATATTGGATTTGTGAAACAATCCCTGATGACAAGGAAAACAAGGCCAAAAGAGACCTCTATAGCTTGAACTTTAAGGAGCAAAGGACTACACATCTTTAAATACCTAAGCTACTAGACCCTCACCTGCCAGCCTGTCCACAGTAGTTCCGGTGCAGAAAGACAAGTAATTCRCATGAAGCTACCTTGGCACTTAAGTACCTGAATTTGCAAAGTTGGTCTCATCGGGTTTTTTCCTATTTCATTTTCCCATCACCGAAAAATGGATAACAGCGACGCAACAACACATACCCACTTCACATAGGCTTTGGGCTGATGAAATAGATAGTGTTCATAAAAGAAACAAGACGCAAAAATTGCAGGCTAAGTAGTAAGTCCTTTAGCATTATTAATAATCACCTTACTATTGTGTCTAAGATAATCATGCCGGTATCAGGGTATAATACCTCAGTGGTTATGGTAACAATACAAAGTTATTATTCCTTCCACTTTGTAATTACCTCATTTCAACTATTGCACAAAGGCTAAGTAAAACTAAGGAGATAATATGCAATGCTAGGCAGCAGGGGCACCAGCAGCACTGGAATACTCTGCTACGTACTTAGGTGACCTTCATTGCAGCAATATCCATGTGCCTTGCAATCATTTCTGCATCCCGCCCTCTCACCATCATGACAAGGCTGAGGAGTGCTCTTTATTTGGCAGGCAACTGAGGCAGAGATGWGGTTAAGGGGTCTGCATCTGTAATGGCCTGTGTTTCCAAAGCCTAAAATGACTTCGCAATTTAGGTCCCTCATAAATGAGTGAATAAGAGTAGCAAAAAATTCAAAATTAGTAATAAAAAAGGAGATGAGAGGATTGGAAGATAAAGACAGACTAGAACAGAATCAATGCCAGACATATGACTACAGCCTATCACAGTGTAAACTGAGCACAGGAATTACTCACAGTCGCAGAAGACAGTGTTAGGAAGAGCAATAATCTGCAGCAAAAGAAAGGATAGTTTAGGTTAAATATCAGGATGAGAGTCACAGCTATAAAAAGCAGATGGGAAGTGGAATTGTCTCCCTAGGGAGGTGGTAGAAACAGTCTCTYTGGATGTTTAAAAAACAGGTTGGGCGTGCTGTTTAGAAGGACTGCTGCTCTATATGCAGAAGTCTTATCACATTCATCTGCTTTTTTGATGCCAGTGAAATCCCATACATAGTACTGTGAGAGAATAAAAGCCCAGAGGAAAAAGTCAGTCAGTGTCTCGTTTGCTCCTCCAAAGCAGGATGGCTGCCATAAGAACTGGCATCACCCAGCAGCGGAGAAGTGTCTGTTTTCTCTCCAAATAGCAGCCCAGTAGGGCAGGACCAGGTGCTTCGTTCTGGTTGTATGTGGCCTGAGGCAACACAAAGAGGAACAGAATCTGGCTGATGATGCCAGGATGTGAATTGCTAACGTGGAGGGGAGACAGAAAACACACAGAAAACCGGACATCAGCAGTCCTGCCCCAAATGCACACTTCCATCTTGGCACAGGCATCCCATAAGGAAGAAAGGAACTGGTCAAAATTAATGAGGGATGATCCCATGTGAATCCTACACCATGCTGATGCTGTCTAAACAAAGACCTTGTTACCCCTAAGTACTGGGGTGCTATCTGACCTTCTGGATGAGGTGACACCAGGTTCAGGAGGTCTGAAGAAAAGGGCAAAGGACACCCTGTCCCCTCCTTGTGAGCAYCTTGTTGCACTGCAGAACTGAAATCTGCCCTGGGGAACTTTCCCTCGTGGTGAAGCTGCAGAGTTGGGACATTCATACTCCATCTTCTTCCCCATTTTGGRGTGCAGGACTTCCCACCTTAACACAAAACTCTTCCTTGCCAAGGTTCCAGAGACTTAACCTGACACCAAACACACAATTCTGCCACCCTGTCTCATTAAGGAGAGGAAACTTGGATGATCAGGAAAAAGAAGGAGACRGTGCAACCTCCCTCCAGACATGCTCTCCCCCTTCTCTCTGCTGAAGATGGGAGGACTTGCTGGTAGACATGCAGAGACGTAGCAAGGCCATGTTCCACTGAGAGATATAGCAGGAAGCACAAGACTTGTCTCACAGATACCACGATAAGTCTTAGCACCTACTAATCTTGCTGTGAACTGGTATTTAAAATGAGGATATTCCCATGGTATTGGTGTCCCTCACTGCTAGCAGAGCGGGTGAGTGTTTCTCCATTCAGCCAATTTGCAAGCAGCCCCCAAGCACTGAAGGAACAGGGGCACCTCCTGCTGACACTGGGGCACCACGAGAAGCAGGGAGCCGCACAGCGTCTGTTCGCCTGTCATCTCAATCATACACCCCAGAGAGGAGGGGGGGAGGGGGGAAGAAGGAAAAAAAGCTGATACCCAGTCCTAGGAGAGAGATATTCATGAGGCTGGTACAAAGCACATCTACCTTCGCTCACCAGGACACTTCTCCTGTTTCTCTGTCTTATCTGTCGGAAACAGATCTCCTGGGTTGAACAGTCAAAGATTGATCTGTAACTACCACAGATAAGAGGGAATCTTCATGGAATTTCAAGACTTTTAAAAGTCCAACAAGCAAAAAGTGAACACTTCTTGCTTTTGGGTGGAACCATGTCTTTTCACAAGTTCCTCCGAAAACAAAGCCCAAATGTATTTTTTCTGGAAAGATCATGATCCTACAGSATCTTTAAATCAAAGATGGTTTCTCAGTGATAATTATGCTCTGTAGACAAGGCTTAGCATGACCAAGCTTGCATAATGAGATAATTTTGAGGACATAAAAGATGATCTTTTCATATAGCTGATACTCATACTTGTCACAGTAGTGCTCTGGAGGTGAAGATGACCCCACCACTTCAAGGATCAGGTTCAGATGGGGCTTTAGTGACCCATGGGATACAAGTTGGCTTTACAGAGAATTAAACTTCAAATAAGGATACCTAGGGGATGAAAGACCTGGCATACCAAACTCCTACCCTTGTACACATTTTGATCTTACCTTCCAAAAATGCACATACAAGTAATATGGAAAGTAGAATACCAGAGATTTTAGAGACTCTACAACACAAGAGTGAAGGCCTCTAGGTACTGGGAGCATTAATGAGAAAGCAGAGCTGCTGCAGTATTGTGTACATGCTAATAACAGTTTGGAACCTGGAGTCCGGTAAGAAAAACACAAAATGATTTTGTGACGAGGCTAATTCCACTGAGTTTAACTGAAACAGTGTAAGAAAACCTGAGAGGAAGAGCCGCTCTGACTGATTAAATAGAGCTCTAAGTATCAGATCAACAGAATAAATGCCCACCGGCTCATCACAACTGTGGGAAGATGCTGTTTGCTAACCTATTTGCAGAACTGGGATTTGTATGCAAAATAATCCCTCGCCTCTTCACATACTTGCTTCATTTTTCACAGATAGTGTCCTACTTGTTCACATTTAAATTTTTTTTCCCCATTCACAATGTGTTTGAGCCAGTCCAGCTCAGAGTGTAACGCGAATTTCAGGTCCCAAGATTATTCTAATTATGATGTTCCCCATTCTCAAAAACATGGTTACAGAATAGATATTGGACCTTTTGAGAGTAGAGATGTTAATAGTGGTAAAAGTCTCTTCAAGATGAAAAAAAGCAGTTTAAAACATTGACTCTTCATTATTCTTAATAASCATCCTTGCCACTGGTTCAATAATTCTCAACGGCTTTTGACAGGCAGGACTTCATGCACAGCATTGTGTTTTTCAGCACTGTGCTTGTTCATCCAATTTTTCAGCTGGACTGAGACACTCACAGGTGGAATGACTCTCCCAAACATGCATTGRGTCAGGCACATCATCAGAATCAGGAACCAGATTCCTTCTGCCTCTGAGCACAGTCACACACACAGACATCACTTGTCAGTTCTGCCGACAACAGCCGTGCAATGGCAGGCGTGCAGGACATCTCGAATAGCTCACTACCACMCAGGAGGAGCTGAGAAGAAAAGTCCTTATGGAGAAGAAGAGATGAGAAAGATAGACTTGCAAACCAAGARACATAAAAAGAGTTACTAAACTACCTTTCCGTGAACAGGGCATTTACCTTTTTAATTATACATGCCTTTTATCTTGCACACTGTACATAGTTTGCTACGATGGTGCTTTTGGGAGTTTTTGCCTAAGCCTTTCTTTTCAAAACAAATGCTTCACTGCTTTTCTTTTGCAAATAAAATGATACCATTAGTTCAGTGCTGTTAAAGAGCTGGGCAGTAACAAACAATGTGCAGCAGCAACACAGGAAGACAAGGGGGAGGAAAAAGCAAATATTTGTTAAAAGCAGAAAAGGGGAAAAAATAATTTTCTAAACAGGAAAGAAGTATCTTGGAAGCAAATTTTAAAATGTATTGTGAGGAAAAGCTTCTGTGACAGGAAAAAATAATGATCTGACTACCCGTTTTTTAGGAAGAAATAAACAGTAARACTGCTTTCATATATGAATAACACTTACATACTCCCACAGTAAGGGAATGTGATTGAAGTTGCCAAGATAAAGACAGAAAAATCAGGAAGTTCCAGAATTAAGGTTGCCTGAGTAGGCTTCATGCGGCTAGTCTGTGTGTTCATGATGAGACAGCCTTAAAAATCACAAAATAATTTGCCCACAGGACCATCCTTGCTTAGTGCAAAGGATGGATGAATGGTTCTCACTTAATGAAAACCTATTCTGTGTTTTGCTTTCCCCTTAGCAAGTGATCCTATCCCTCATTTACGGCTTACTGCCCAAGCCCTGCTCTGAAAACTAATGCACTAATGTTTTCTATGGCCTCTTCCAGATTGCTCATCATTGCAGCCTTGACTTTTTTTAAGAATTATCAAAGCATTTATGTTTACAATAGCATTATGAGGGGAGGGCTGACTTGGCTCCATTTTAGACACAAGAGTAATTCATGTCAAAACATAACTGCTGATTTTACGTGCCCATTTGAGGATGCCTGGCTTTTCAGGGTAAAACAGCATCGGGTTGTACGTTATATCTTTCAAAGTACAGAGGTCGACATCTAGGTGCTTTAACCATCAGATTGATCTGTCAGATCAACTGTCTTCCTTAAAACTTCGCCTACAGTAGAATTCGACTCATCTGTTTTGTATCTGCCTTTGTCTAGTTGTGCAATTCTAGAGATGCTGGAGAAGATGGGCACGTCTCAGGGTGAGATAGCAGGTACTCTGTGACTGCCATCAGGAGATTGGCTTTGCCTGGATGTTTTCCTCTTTAAAAACAGCAAAAGCTAGGCAAGGTGAAGCCAAYCCCTGGAGGTTTGTCAAGCGCATCCTGCAGGAGGGGGCTACCAACTCTTGCCCCAGCCCTCCACAGCCTGTCCTTACACTCACGTCCTGGAAGGCCAGTTGGGCACCTCTCCTGTATTATCTGTGTTGTGGAACTATGGAGTTAATTCTGAAAACAACATCTCAAAGTCCTGTAAGTACCTTGAGGCACATGCCCACTCAGTGTAATTCTGTGCATGAATCTCTCCTCAGGCGTTATCCTACTGACGTCCTAAAGGCATCATTATATTCCTGAAATCAAAGAAGCTGCATGTGGGAGGAAAATATAGACACAAAGTTCATCAGAACTCCGTATRTCAGTAAAAGGTAAATAATTGCAGGAGTAAATCACTGCAAGATAAGTCCTTAATTATTTAGGGTTAAACAGCAGCGGCATTACAGATGCAAAGTAATATTTTGTTAACCACTCATCCTGAGAACACTTATATAGAAAGATATTATTCTGTACAAGAAAGGAAGGCATGGTAGGATTCACATGCTCAGAAACATTTTCAAATTAATAGGAAATAATATTAAAAAGCATGAACAAAATAGCTATCCAAAGCAAAAAAAAAGAAGCTGTCACAAATAATTTTTTTTTAAGTTAATAGTAGTTTCAGCTATTTCAGATCTCTCCGAGATGCTTCTGCTAATTTCTATTTGCAATTACATTTCCTTATTTTTTCACCTTTCCTGTCTTACTGTGTGAAAACCCTGCACTAAGCACAGGAAAAATTGACTAACTAGCAGTAGTGAGAGGGTGTAACCGACTAMGTGGTGACACAAACAAAGTGCTTTCAAATTCACAGATTAAACTAGCTGGGAGGCAAAAAAAAGATATAAAAAAATTCTTCARTTCCTTTCTTGCATACTCTGCCTTCCATAAAAAATGAGTAGTGTAAAACCTTCTTGGGAAGGAAAAAAGAGTGGGTTTTTTTGATTAATGGCACTCTCTTATTTAAAGAGGAAAAGGACATACAACATAAAAAAGGAAATTGGTCTTGCATTTATGAAATCATGTGCCAGATTCTCAGCTGGTGCAAAACAGCAGTACTTTGCTTGCTTAGGGGATGTAATTCCTATCTATATCAGCTGAGGATCTGATCTAAAGAGCTTTCCTCTTATAAATATAAAAACATATTCAGACACACCTYAATATAGACATTAAGTGTACCAGACTGAAACTGGATTGAAGTGTCATATTTCAAAATAGTTTTCAACCTCTTCTTTCTATATTTTACCTGATATCCTCTTTTATGGTCAGAAATAGCAGAAGATGTAAACATTCAATGAAGTTTACTAGATTTGCTATACCTTCAAGGCCTACTTACGGACTTTGACGCGTGCCTTATTAAAGCAGAAAGTGCTTACGTAGTACACTGATACGAAACTGTTTAAAATCTCTAGGGAACATCTACCCACCTTCTCCGTGAACCAGATTCGCATATATATGTATAAACCAACCAAAGTTGCCTATATGACAGGGACAGAAAGATACCTTAACTTCCAYGCTCACATTCAGATTGGCATTTCACCTTCGTGTAGGTGGGTGCCAGGTTTTAGGGCAATATCCCAGRTTTTTAACTCTTCATCTGTGAGTGCTACTCTAAGAATTGTCTTGGAGAGTATTGTGGGAGCACTTGTCTGTTCCTCCTGGCCCTCTGCTGAAAACTGTTGTAGCTGACTGCTTAAGAGGGGTGACACTTTCTGCACTGAAAACAAAACATAAAATAACAAATTAAGCACAGCTGAACCCAGCTAGGTCAGTTAGGGAAGGAGCTCCAGGGGAACTCGTGTGCCCAAGTAGCATAGGTGCCTTCTGAAAATCCCACACCTTTACATTTCATCCTCATGCAAAAAGCAGAAACATCAGCCATGTACTTTTCACACAGGAAGAACAAACAATCTCTATCAATGACTGTATCTAGGTAACAAAATCTATATTCATATTATGAAAACAATCTTCAACCACAACGTTCATGTTTTGTAATGTGGGCTATTTTATGTCACAACTCCCTTTTTTATTTTAATTGTGAATATTTTTATCGTGTTTTCTTTTTTACTAAATTTCAAGTTGAAACTACGGTTATGGTCAGATGTGTGAAAATTACAACTCACAGTTCCACAGACTTTTTCCCTTCTGACTTTCAGATCAAATCCTCTCGGCTGACAACTCTCAAGCAATTCTCTCTTAGCCTAGTCCCACACTTGCACTCCCTCGGAAGCTCATGCTTTCTCTCAGCAGTACATTTGCATCAGTACAGCTTTCTGCGTACTCCAAAGTCTACCTGGAGAAGCTTATTAGCTTATGCTTTCTGATTCTTGGAAATGTCAAGGCAACTCTGTATCCTAGGACCAACCTAATGCTCATAAAACAGAAACCTCTTCTGAAGTGAGGCTGACCCTGTAGAAGAAATGTGTACAGAGAGTCAGGAAGCCCCATGATTACATTTTCACATGCAGAGTTTCTGTCTGCAGCTGCACTTCAACCACTGTGTTTCAGTAGTCACACATTTGCTAACACCTCAAGAAAGTTCATCTGTAATGCTGTCACTTGTAACCAGTCCAATTATCTCTGCTCATTCAACAATGAAAAACACAGTCTCCTATAACTGGCCAGGACACCGAAGTTGAACATGCTAGGAGATAAAAAACACAGCAAGTTAAGATCTTACTCAAGAGTCCTACACAAATGAGTAAGTGGGCAGAACGCAGCCCCTTGGTGTAGCGTACAGCAACTAGAAACACATCTGATCCTGATCACCAGGGCTACCAACGTGACTACTAACATGCAGTTATGCGACAGGTATTTCTTTAGAACATATCAAGAAACTACATCAAATAGACTTGATATAGACATGACACTATCAAGTAAGGCAAGACAAACCCAATCGCTCTCCGACACCTTCTGCTCTAGGTTGAGTGCTGTGGCTGCCGTGGATTAGGACTTTACAGCGAGATGTAACTGAATCAAAAATGCAATTAGGAGTATTTTCAAAGATGAGCAAGTATGAACTCCACAAGCCTATTAGATGAAGAAATGGGTATGAACTGCAAAAGCAGGCTTCCAAGAGTACCCAGTTATTCTTTGCGATCTTTGGAATTTCACAGCCACTTTGGGGCTGAGATGTCAAAACAATCTGCCAGCGAAGCCTGGATACACCCAAGGAGTCSTTCAAAGGGAAATGCGATAGCATCAGCAGAGGAGCTCAGTTACACAAAAGGAGAGGTGTGGCTGAACCACAACTTTTCTGATTCACGTCAAGGCTTTCCCAAAGTTCAGAGCTGCGCTATCTGAAGAGGATGGTACAGACCCAGAGCCACCAGGAACACACAGTTATTTTCACAACCCGCTTCACTTGAACAGTAATGACAAAAGAAAAAAAACAAGAGGGAAGAGCAGACAAGGCGGGCTCACCAGAGTGCGTCCTGAGGTGTCCTGTGAGGGCGTCCCTCCGTCGGCAGGCATAGCTGCAGAAGGGACATTTGAACGGTTTCTCCCCAGAGTGCAACTTGATGTGCCTCAGCAGGTTCCCCTTCTGGGTAAAAGAAGCTCCACATTGGTTACAGTGGAAGGGGCGTTCACCTGGAAGAGAAATGGAAGGGAGAGAGCTGTCAAGAAACATCAGAAGATGCATGGAGCCCCTTATCCCTCTCTTTGTAACACTTCCATCTTACACAGGTACGGTTCCCACCACCACCATCACATGGCACTTGCTAAAGTCAGAGGCCGTTTCTCTTCCACAAGGGGCAGAGCCTCCAATAGTGATTTRGAGCTCTTTCCTTCTGCAGCATCAGCTTGAGGTGATTAACGCAGCCTGATTTTCATGAAGTTCTCCACCTTGGAGGTTTTATCCTTCATAAARGATGAGCTCTGCTCAAAATTTAACCATGGTTTTGTGGTATTTATCTCTACGGTTTTACACTTATTTTTAGTATAGGTCCAATCCATATGATTATATAGAACTGATCATAACAATTGGACTTGGACAGATGTTAAGGTCTTTGCTCCAAACTAAATCTTTTGCTTACATTATACTTTAATTGAAATCCCTTTTTGAAGGCTGCTTTGCATTGCTAGAGTGGTATGAAGAGAATYGATGCAAGTGAGGAACAGGCCCACAAGCTTTGGGCAGTAGCAAACACTGAGAAAAATCTTACGCCGTTAAACTGTGAAATATGCAAATTTGTGCTCTAAGTAAAACTAATTGAAGAGACTTGTTCAATGAAAAAAAAAAAAAATTAACTGAAACTCTACACCTTACCCTCTCCCTTCACCCCATGCATTCACACACACACACGCAAACCTTATTTTGATGTTAATCCTTCATATTTGCCCTGGACAGTGGGGACTGGGTCCATAACAACAAACATCAACAATTTTTTTTAATTGTTATTATTTAGAGGAAAACCCCTGACAAACTCACACAGGTTTTGTGAAATATTATCAAAACCATACTCTATGTCAACATCTATTGGGGACACTCAGTCTGTTCCAGCATTCTTGGGCAGGCAGKCAGCTCTAAGCATATACTTATGTCCCACCGGGTACAGTGCAAATCAATAGGGCACAAGCACATACACGTGCTGGCCACTTGCCTAAGCGCTTTGCTGCAGCTGGGCTCCTGGATGCTGAAATGCTTTCACCCAGTAAGGCCCCAGTTCAACAAGGTCTTGAACATCAGATTTCAGATGTAAGCGGTCTCATTCATTTTTTCAGCTTATCACCTATTACGAAGCCTTGGTCAATGCCTGGTGGGACTTTCTGAGGTTGAATTCACCAGCCTGAAGCACAGTTCTCGTGAAAAATAAACGCGTTCTCTGATCTGTCACATCTTTCCAAAGCCTTTTTCCATTGCTTTAAAATGATTACTCCCTCGCTGCACAAAATTAATGCTATGTTTTTATCAAAGTAGTTCATGAGTCTAGTGTAAAGTCCAACATGTGTCTGTTGATTCAAATGGAAAGAGAGGGAGGAAGAGAGCTCTTACAGATGTCCACTAGCAGTTCTTGCTTCAGTGGTTTAAATCACTGCCAGCATTACAGTCCTACCAGAAGAGTAGCAGAAGGCAGGTGTGCCATATATATGCCATACCTCTGCAACTTCACTTCATGTGCTTGAGCTGGAGATTACATCTGAAACCACTGCAGATGCACTGAAGAAGATACTAAGGTTCCTACAACCTTGCCAAGAACATTATGGAGTAATGATAAAAAAAATCAGGGCATAAAGCTCATCTTCCAACACACTGAAGACGAGCTCATCAGAATTGATAAAGAGTTTGTGGTTTCCCTTTTAAACTCCCACACTACACTTAAAGGATCTGATTAGCCATTATCTTCTTTTATATCATTTCAAAATGTCCATAACAGAGATATGTAAAGAGACTGCAGTAGAAAAATATATAGGTTTTTTTCTTTTCTGTTTTGCTTTCGCTGTCTGAGAAAACAGGCAAAACCCCTTCCTTTGACACATTTCTCAGTATTCAGGAATGATAGGTTCAGTTTCAGGATGACAACATGAAAGAAGGTAGCGAGTTTCTTACCAAGTCTAAAGTCTTTCCTTTTACTCCTGCTGTATTTAAAACTATGCAGTTAATGTGTTTTATCCACTACATCACCCGCCTATCTTTGATATTTTGAAGGCCACATATGAGCAGGTATTATTCCTCAATAAACTGGCAGCTGAAGAGATGCTGAAAGCCTTTGGTCAGGGATTCAAATAATCCCTGCACCAAAGTTCAGTGGCAAAGATGACATGAAAACACTCATCACAAAGTCACCAATAGTCTGCTCCTCTCTTGCAACAGACAAAAGCTGCTACAATAGCACATTTACCTTAAATAACCTTTGTATCTATTTAAAGCCAGCATGAATTCATTTTTCCTACTGGCTTAATTCCAGGTAAATAACTGCTTTGATCTGTTTATTATACTTTTGTCCAATCATTTGATTCCTGCTCCTTGTTTAAGCTGCAAGCTTGTGGGATGACCATTAAAGTCACACCTTCGTGCTATTGATTAGCAGCTTTTACATTTAGCACAGCTAATCTGAGAGACCATTATCCAATAGAAGGGTGCACAAAGAAAGTAAAGACACAATAATAAGATTTTGCTGGTTTTACAAGAACTCTGCTGTCTGATGCCCACTCCAGATACTAGCAAACCAGCCTTCTTTATCACTTCAGTGCCTTGAGAAGACTGTTTTCCAATTATTTTTCCTGCTGCCTTTTCCTAGTAGGTTCGTAAGCAGTTCGCCAGCATTATTATTTCTGAATAACAAAGTAACAACCTTGACATCCTTATTCATGTCCCTTACACTTCTGTGAAAAAATAGAAGTTTTTATTCATAGGCTGAAATTAATCACACTTCAAACTAAACATCCACTCACAAAAAGTCTTTACCTAAATACATTTCTTCTCTACGTGGCAGTCCCTGCCTGTGTTTAAAATGTTTTCCTATCTTTGGGGGTGACGGCAGCTCAGACATACCAGAAACTATAGACTTATTAAACAAGTGGCACACACACCTACAAGAGGCTACTGATAATAATAAGCAAGGTGTGTATTTCACAGTTATAGCTAGCTACGTATTTGCTGTTTGACTCCATAAACTTATACTGATTTATTAAAATAAGAACTCCTTTTAAGAAGAACATGTACTGAAATGTGACTAAGCAAGCTTTTTGCTTTTCAACACTGGAAACTATGTGACTGCAAAAYATTTTTTGTCTACTTCAAGTATCAAACCTTTTCTCTATTTTAGAGCTAAACCAGGATAGAAAAACCTCAAACCTTAGTGATTAAAAAAAAAAAAMMCCMAMMAAAAACCAAACAAACAAAAAAGAAGTTTCTGAGTGGGGAGAGGGGGARGAACAGCTAACCAGACAAAAAAGATATTTCTTTTAAACTCCAGATTTAAGATCTAAAGCCAGACAAAACCAAGAATGCCTAAAAAGCCTTGTTCTCCAGTGCAGGGAATTTAATTGTCTAAAGTTACTTCAGGAATGGACAAGGCAAGGTAAGCCAGAGCTGCAAAGTATTACCTTTCGTAAAGGCTTAGTAAGAGGGGCTTGTGCGAAGGAACAGCCCTGATAATTTAATTTAATTAATWAATAAATAAATCCATGGGGTTTTATCATTTTACAGATAAATAAAGTATTAATTAAAAGGTATGATTTCAAATATTTACCTCTAAATTACAGTAAAATACTGCTGAAACTTCACAGTTCATTGTTTAACATGCATCCATTACAGCTATGTCTCCCCCAGGAAAAATAATAATGAAATATTACTGCTCTTTAGCTACACTGGTATCTAAAGTACACAAGTTAACTTGCTGTTGTGTAAACAAATGCTGAGATGAAAGGTGAAGTGGACAAATGGAGTCAGGGTTATTAGCAAGACACAGTCCTTTCATAAGTATCTTTAATATATGGCAGCTGGCTRGAGACTTCATAGCACAAACTATGAACGCTGCCTAGCTGATACAACCTGAAACCAGGCAAATGAACTGATTGACTTCCTACTAATAGCTTTCATATTTTACCGTGTATATGTCAAATGTTATTTCAAAAAGCAAACCAACTCCTTTTTCTGCTTAATTGGAAGCTTCCCTGCACAATAACTCTCCTTTACCGCCTCAGCACGGAAGTGCTGCGCAGAAGTTTCAGTATGAGTTACCCTTCTTCGAATCTCATACTGGTGCAAAATACATCAGTGATATTTTCTGTATCAAAACAGAAATTTAACTGAGGACAAAGAGCCCGCAGACCTCGCAACCAAGGAGAATTAGATTTTCATAAGCCTTGGCTGGTAACTTCTGTCCCTTTGAAATCAAACGGAGCAACTCACAAAATAATACATAATAATGTTCTCGTTAACAGCGAGGCCTGGTTATTTCTACAGCAGAGCTCAGGTCCCTTCCTGGGGATGTTTTAATTACTTTTTTTTCTCTTTTTAAAGTCTCTTCACAATAACAAGAAAAGCCAGGATAGAGTCCTTCTAAATATAAGAACCAGGTCCAATGGGACTACATTTAACATCTCTCCTGGTTAAATGCGTATCTAAGATCACAGCCTTTTTTGTTTGGCACAAACTTTTGATATGCAAAGGATAGCTGAGGTACTTCTCAAAYGGTATTTTTTTTTAACCTGTAATGCAAAATTACTATGCCCATGCTGCCATCAGTATTTGCTCATACTAATAATACTGATTTTCACCCTTCCATAGTAGGCTTTTTGTTAAAATTAAGTTAAAATGAAACTTCAGTGGTTTAAATCACTGCCAGCATTACAGYCTTACCAGAAGAGTAGCAGAAGGCAGGTGTGCCATATATATGCCATACCTCTGCAACTTCACTTCATGTGCTTGAGCTGGAGATTACATCTGAAACCACTGCAGATACACTGAAGAAGATACTGAAGAAGATACTTCTCCTGATTCATCAGATCCTGCAACTGCTCTGATTCTGCCCTGTCCCAGGAGTACAAATGAAATATTAGCTRTGCTACCAACACACTGACGGGCAGTGAGTTGCAACCTGCCTTTACCCAAGCGAAATACAGAGCGGCAGACTTTGCTCCATTTCTGTGTTTGTTATTCTGGGGACTATCTAGTCTGCATACCTACCTACTGTTCTATCAGATTCACTTMATGGGCTGCACATCACTTGAAATCAGTGATTTTACTAGGGTTTTYTGTTGGGAAAATCCTACTTCCAGATAGGGCAATTTATTATAAATTATTATAATAAGTAATGACAAATCTCTTGTGAAAAATTCCTGGGAAATCCTGGGTGATTCCCAAGTGTCCTCTGTACACAAATTTATGATCATATTCTTAAGAGAGAAAAATCCTTTAAGTGAACTGGTAAAAATATCGGAAGAGTTTAGCTACTCAGTACTGGGAGTAAAACTGCATGAAGAAAAAAAAATTAAATAGCATTCAGAGTTCCAGTGTTGCATATGTTCAATTATAACGCTATGGATGCTAAAGCAGAACTTGAAGATCTCCCTCATGTTTGACTGAGCTACCACAACGTATCTCATTTCACTGACTTTATGGTACTAAAATGCACGTGGAGTGCCAGCAAAGATCTGAGACCCTCCTGTGGTTAGCACCCCAAAAAAGCCGAAAAATAACTCAKCAGCAGCCCTAAGTGAGAATGGGGCAAGACTGCTATCCCCGCTGCCTTCTGCGTTGTGCCCTGTACCCAGGGACCCGGCTTTGCTCTGCCACCGTCCCACCGCATCCACACACAGAAAGCATTTAAACTCCGGGTGTTCTTAAAACCACGGGGATGGTCCCAATCCTCCCTTAAAGTGTTTCAAAATCCAGCAGCGGACTAAAGGACTGGACGTTACGGTGGAGAAGAATCACAATTCACAGCGCAAGGGAGAACAACACGTGGACCTCGCAGATCACAGAAGCAGCAGCACAGCCGTACCTGCAAATGCTTTGCCAAAAATGAGGAGCAAAGAATTTTTAATTCAGGCCCTTATCTTCTTCCTCTCCCCTTCCCTCAACATCCCCAAGCACAAGCCCCTGGAGTATCCAGTGGCAATATTACGTGACCAGTCATCTCCTGCAGTAACAAAAAACTCTTAYAAAGATGCTGCAACTCAGGGCATGTGCTGCAGAATATGAAATTTGGACCAAAAGATGATACTATGGGAAAGGAAGAAAATAAATCAAACCTGACACATGCTATTTTTCTGACATGAGAATGTGGCACGTGAGGGAGAGGGTGGGGGGTTACCCCACTCACTGAAGCGTTTTATTTATTTTCTGTCAGCGATGACAAATAAATAGAAAGGCCTTCTCCTGATGGCCATGCTGATTACAAAAACACTTCACCTGAATTATCAGTGTTTCAGAGAAATGTGTTTGGCAGTATCAGATGAGCAATGCCAAGGGCTCTGTGACAGAGGTGCGGTGGACCAAAGCATCGGTCGCACCCTGTGCAGGAGGCAGCGCCTGTGCGGATCCGAAGGATGAATGGGAAATCCCCAGCTCGGTCTATCACGGGAAGGGGCGACTGCAGGCATCAGTGGAAATGGATGCTCCAGCACATGAGGACGAGAGATGGGACACCGAGCTCAYCTACTCTGGCCTCATCCATGGCACAGATTATTTTCCCTGTCCCTATATCTGTTTGGGATAAACTGAACTACCATAACATGCCAGGGGAGGACAACTGCTCCTCAGRAAGAGATGAATAATGGCTGGAGAAAACTGTGCCCCTTTACGTGCGTAACACAACCAAAGCCATATGGCAGAGCTTCTCGCAAAGCCTGGGTTCCCGGTGTAAGGAAAGCCACACTCTTGTCCCAGTATACACACAAATTACAGCCTCTACTATGGACCGCAGCATTTTGTGTGATTTACACAGAATGCTGACAGGTTTTTTGGGAAGGGAAAAGGACTTTAGYTTTTGCCAATGCAAACAACTGGCCAGACCATGCTTTGGTTGTGTACAGATAAAGAGGAGAGTAAGGCGGGATTCAGCTCCAAAAACATACTTAAATTGTCTTTGAGAGGTAAGGATTTACATGCCAGTTGCATTAGCTGATAAAGAATATCATCCGTTTCCACTCATTAGGGACAACCTCCCTTCCCTCCACCATTCTCCCTTGGGCTGCAAAACCAGCCTACCCACAGGTCAGGGCTCATTCCAGAGCTGGGGCCAACCCATCACACCCGGCTGCCGAGGAAGTGGCAATATATTTTAAAATACTGCACTTCAAAAGATAGATACCAGYATGTTAAAAATACTCCTTAAAATCAAGGATGTGGAAATCCAAGCAAACTTCTCCTTCTGTTGTGGACAGTGAAGTAGCAGCATGTATTAAAAAATAAACAAACAATGTGGGGGGAAAAAAAAAATCCCCCGCAAAATTTGCCAACTGGTTTACTGAGCACCGAGCTGCACATTAAAAGGAATGCCATTTCTATATGCTTGAAATCATCTGTATAGAGCAATACATCACAGCTCGTCTGCTCAGATGGGAAAAGAGTCAGAGCTCTACGAGGAACCAGCAGTAGCCCGAAGGAAAAAGCTATCAGTTACGCAATTCCTACCCATGCACCCGCGTACAGCCGTCTTGCCTGCACGCAGATGAGATTTTGTTCTGTTCGCTTTGAATTTGCATGTTTTCTTTAACATGAAAAAGGCAGCTTGTCTGCATTTAAAAGATGCGCTAGCTATTCAGTATCTCAAAAAATGCAGACCATTTAATTAAGTACCTAAGTTTAAATTTAGCAGGTCTAATTTAGCTGCTCAAGTTCAAATACGTGGACTCYGATGCACCTACAATACATATGCTCAGATACGTGCAAGTGCCAATGAAAACTTTCAGGGAGGTTGAAAGCTGGGGACTCAGTCTGTTACATTCTCTACTCTCTCTCCCTTTCCTAGTAATAGTATGTCAAATTGTTAATCAAGATTTTGGTTCTCCAGCTAATGCTTTTCCCCTGTCGTAATTGCTGTCTAAAATCATGACTGCATCATAAACGATACTGCAATGCTTTGCATTATACATTTATGTTAAGTTATTATCAATTCAACTTATATACAGGGCATTAACTATGTAATATATATTTATTATTCCTCTGTACAGAAATTCTATTGATTTCTTTCCTATAGAGAGCACACTACTTGACTGCAAACTACCAGGTTTACAWAGGGATTACACAAAGTCTTTCTTACTCTACCTTAAAACCCCACTTTTCTTTTTATATCCTAGCAGATATCTCACAGTCAGTGTGAGTCTCTCACCCCATTAAATAATAGCAGAGAAAGATAAAAAMCAAAATATCTTTCATTTTGTCCAAAAAATATGAAGAACAAGCACCCACTGAGGCTCCAGCACAGAAACTTRTGCTTAACCTTAATAAGATTTAAGTGTGTATCTTAAGTTAAGCATATATTGCAGCACTTCAGGTGACTTACATGTGCTTAAAGCACAAGCTTAAGTGCTTTTTTGAATCAAAGCCTCTGCCAGGTAAACCYCTGCAAGACCAGAGAGCATTGTCTTCTGGCACCCTCTGTACTTTTACCTGTTGGAGGTAACTGTCACTCCCACCTGAGGAGCAGCAGAGGCGAGTGAGTACCAGCCTCTTGGGCAGCCCAGTTTGTCATATTAGCCAAAACTCCCYTGAAATTCCCTGTTTTGAACACGAGGCCTCATCTTTCAGGCCCCAATGACCCGCTCAATCAGCATATTGCAAAGGTTTTGTCTGCCTCTTGAATTCTCAAATCCATAAGCCTAGTAAGCTGTTTTGGTCTCCAAACAGTAGYAGTACAAATAGTAATAAAAATAAATGATAGGAGAGTGCAAGTRCCACAAAAATGGTATCTGGATGGTGAGGGGGAGCCAAGCGCTAGCCCACTAGAGCGGTTCAGGTGAGGTTTCCCTGACGGGGTTGTCACGCGACGAGCAGCAAGCCAACCCTGGCATCAGGATCGCTAGGTAATGTGTGTCCCCTGCGGGGTTTGCTAATCCCAGGTTTGCCGGGCCACCGGCATCACACCCAGCCACTTGCAAAGGGTCTGTGAGATCCCCAGGAAGCTGCTGGCRTTGTCCACCTGTGAGCACCTCCAAGGGAAGACCATCTAAGACCCACCTTAAAGGCTCAAAAGCCCTGCACACGCGCACACACATGAACACACACACACMCCCCCATGCCAGAGAATGACTCTCACCATCTTGACCCTGGTCAAGAACAGTAAAAAAAAAGTGATTTCCAGACTTCTGTGCTGTTTTTAAGAACCAAGGGCTGGAAATCAATGTCAAGGAAGCAACATGCTTGCCAGAAACACAGCATCACCAGAATTTGGGGAGCGGGGGGGGAACCAAAACAACGCAGCCCATCTTTCCCCTCCCCAGCCTCCTGGTACCCCATGAATGAAAAGGGAARAGAGAAGAGTTGTCAGGTAATATCAACATCAGATGCCACAGGCAGTCATCAGATTTTCTTTCAGCTGCTTACCAGTGTGGCTCCTTTTATGTACCATTAGCACATTGGGCCCAATGCAAACCATGCCACAGACGTCACATTTCAGTTTACCATTCGGAAGCCGGATTCCTCCCTCGCTCGATAGCTCCTGGATCTTTCTGTTATCCGCCATCTCGTTACCCTCAGTGAGGGGCTCTTCCAGGCTGCTTCCTTCATCATGAGCCCTGATCTCATCTTCCTGACTCAGGGGCTTCCTGTCACATTCCTCATCACTTTGCATTTCTAGCTTTACTGAATTTGCTGAAATAAGAAAAAATTAAAAAAAAATAATTAAAAATGTGTATTTTTTAAGTTCCCAATCGCTAATATCATGATAAGTTTCCACTATTGTCAATATTAAAGCACAGCCTTGAAGCTGTGATGGCACCACAAGTTACAACTGCATCTTTCTTCAAGGCTTTGTGTTTTCTTTTTTTAAATTCCTRATTTCTATCCCTATTTTACAGCTTAGAAACTAAGGCACGGCGTGATCCAAAAGTTGCAGAGATGCAGCAGGCTTAAGAACAGACCTCCTGCTTCTCAGCTTGAAACACAGGAGTCCCCTTCCTTTCAAGGAACCCAAGTCACAGGAGCAAAGGACATAGCCAGAGCTGCTTCCTCCAGGTCTCTCCTGCCTAGTGCACCAAGGCGCAGGGTTTCCAAAGACAGGACACTGCCCCGCCACAGCTCGCGGAAACAAGCACCCTTCACAGGCAGGATTGTTCAAAACACAGGGACCTAGCAAAGCCGGGCTTGTGAGCTGTGTCAGTAATCTCCGAATCACTCTGCCTGCACGGGCAGGTTTCCTGACAGAGAGGAGACCAATCTCTGGATGAGCCTCCAGTGCTTTTTTGCTACCATCTTCTGATTCACGTAAATGGGACGCTGCCAAGGCAAACAGGTCTGAAGTGAGACCTACGCTGCTGGCTTATTTATATTTGCAAGTGAAATAAGCGCAGTTGAAGATCTTTCAGATCTGCTTGGTTAGACTGATGGGCTCACCGCTGATTTTTGTAATTCTCAGGTCACAGGACAAACCTCCTCTAACTAGCAAGAGCTTGTGGGATCAGCAAATATTTAAAGAAAACGAATGCATCGGGCTTTTTCACATAGGGGTGTTGGTGCAGGGGTGTTTTAATCACCAAACACCCCCATATTTCAATGCTTCAGTGGTTGGTCAAAACTGCTGAAAGGCCTGTCCCAAAGTCACACTCTCCATCCACACTGTCAGCCAGAAGGCAAGCCCACGTGCCTGCTTCCCTAAGCCTTGATCCTGCTGAGGGGTTTAAAAAGGAGGTGATTCAGCCTTCATATCTAAGCAGTCTTTGACCTCTGTACTAAGGCCATTAGCACGAGTGCCRGTGACAGCAGTGGACCCGGAGTGCAACTGCATTCCCTGGGCCTGGCCGGTGTCTCTGAACAGCTCCAGAGCAGCTGCCCAAGGGGACCCTCTCCGGGAAAACCCAATGAGGGAGATAGGAGTAAATGTGTCTGATCGCTGCGAGGCATTACAGTTTCAAACAGCAGGCCTGGAAATGTCAGAAGAACAAACCCTACTACTTAGACTTCCTCCTTCATCCACCTTTCTCCTCCTTCCGCAGAATTTACGGTTAAAGAAAACACAAGGTTCAGAGACTGATGTTGATGTTGCAACTCCAAATCACTGCTGTTACTCCTAGGTAAAGCATAACGAACAGGGCAAAGGCACCAGGGACCAAACAACGGTAAGATGTTGCTTTTTAATCATAAAATTGTTGAAACACATCTTCCACTATTCATCAAGGCGCTAATGGGAGCTAAGGAATGAAAGCACTATTATGGCAAAGCCCATCCAGAGCAAGGACACAGCCAGATCAGATCACAGCAGACTAATATCAGCGCAGGCACCATCACCGAAATGGTCTGTAACTACGAAATATTTGAGCGCTTCATTTATAGAAGGGAATTGATATTTTTGTTGCCGCAGAGATGCATTTATTGTTTAAAAAAAGAAACAACGGCACAGACCGAGAGCTTGCCCGTGACCTGGCCCCAGGCGGTTGCCCGGGGGCAGTGAGCGGCTGTGCTGGCCTGGGCGCAGGATGGCCGACCCACCTACACCCGGCGTGGTGGAAGAGCACAGTMCCCCGGGGACGGCACTCTGCTCCACAGTGCTAACCCTGGTACCAACAGCATGCACAGGGAAATAAGTGGATGAAAGCAACCTCTTGCTGGCCCTGAAAAAGATGCCGTAAACTTTATGTAATTGCAAATCATCCCCCAAGGACAAGATACATTTTTCTTAATAGCTTYTCCTGCGAGGCCACCACCACCTCAACAAGGGGAGGAAGAAAGGCAGAAACAGGTCTACAGGAGGGGGCTTGCCCCACCATGGCAGCAAGAGAAGCAATGGGAAGCCATCTGATGCTTGTGCGGAGGTGTGGTGGGTGGCACAGCCATCGCCAGCCTCGTGACCAGGAGGACGAACCCTCGGCGGAGGGGCTGAGCAGAAGGGAGGAAGAGTGGGAGCTCTTCCAGCTCCATGGGCTGGCAGGGAGAAAGCTGAGGTCCTAGTCCCCCCTCCCTGCGGAAAGTACGCGCTGGTGATTTATGGACAGCCCACTTTCAGAGCTAAGGAATGGCAGTTCCCTCTAATAATAGCAGCCTTTTGGGGTATTCAGCAAGTTTGAGAATGAAGCCCGAATAAAGGGTTTGCTGTCCTCAGGAGCAGGATTTAATACACTTGGCCACACAAGTAGCTAGGGTAATGCCAGAAATAGTGCCCTGCGCTCCTCACCTAAAACCCCAGGTTTCTGCCACAAGCCTGCACACTCTCCACGCAGAGTGATGCACAAAATAACCAAAAAAACTCATACCAATTGTGTATATTTATACACACTCACAAGAGAGATAGAAAGCCTTGTATCTTACGCGTCTTCTTAYGTATATAAATTTTTGTCTCTATTTCTCTGACATGGAAGAATAAACACTTGACTGTGATAAATGCTGAGCACCACGAGTTCCCATTCAAGTCTGTGGACCTCTGCCGGCTCAGCACGTACGAAAGCAAGGCTGCAAGAGCTTACAAACTGGAAGATCACTTACTTTATCTTGCCCTAGCATTTCTTTCTGCTGAATGATGGCTTTCATCCAACAGGATAAACAGCACAACAAAACGGAGCGAGCCGTTTGCTGAAATGCAACCTCCCCAGATACACAGTGCTCCACAACTCCTGCAAACCTAGCTCACAAAGCCCAAGTAATTCATGCTGCACCTTTTATAATACCCCGGCTATTCTGCAAAGTTGTGCAGGCTGTTTACTCTTCTTACTTCCACCACCTTCACACACAGAGCACCGTCGGTGCCATTTTCAGAAACCCTCTGCGAGCTCTTGTTGCTGTGGGAAGGTTTCCTTCAGCTGGGACTAGTCACAGGTCTCCAAGGAGGGGTGCACTGGTGCAGCAGGGATCTCCTCAGCTTGTTGCAAGGGCTTTGCTAATCAGGTCATCTCCGCTGCCTTACATCGTACTGGTGTATATATTAGGCTTGTGTGGTAGCCTGCATACAAACAGGCRCTTAAATTGCATATAGTTTGTTTTCGCTGTTCTCAGACAGCCTTTGAAACTACAATCATTTTGTGGCACTGTCTTTGTTTTCACCTACAGCCACAAACTCAGAGGGCATAATGAACTCTGCTGCAAAGAAAAAAGAAATATTCAAGGGATGTTTATGGCTATCCTGCATCATACACAAGTCTCCACATCAAATTTCACCCTGGGTTCCCTTGCCTTTCTTGTTCACACACTTGCTAAAAGTGGCAGGCTTTCTCATTCCTTGGCAAAGCAAAGCATAAATAAGTAAATGGAAAAATTTTTTAAAGTTTTTGGCACTTTTCCTAAAAATCASAGCAAAAGAGATAGCAGGGATAAGCTGCAATCCAGCTCACTGCAAAAGCATGAACTTGAATTCAAACCATTTCCCTCCAGTTAATACAAGTTCCTTCCACTTTTTCCCAGTCCAGCACAACACCTCATGGGAAAAAAGAGACAAGCAGCCACAAAAGCTTCTACCTGCGAACACGAAGCTAATGGCACATATTCACCAGACCACACAGCAATTTTTCTTTTTTTTTYTYTTYTYTTTTTTTTTTTTTCTTTTCTTTCTTCAGAACACCAACCAGCTGATCCTGAATCACACTTTATCCCGAGTGGCCAAATTGAATACAATTATTGTTAATGTCTCATAAGTGCTAATTAAACTGCAATTCCCTGTTAAACAGCATTTTGGCAAGTTCTTAGTACCAAAATGTTTCCTTCACCCACAAATTAGTGTAGCTACAAACCAGAAGTTGGAAGTTCCACCTAAGAAAAATATTCCTAGTATTTCATCCTCTGTCATGGAAATTTGTTTCCCTCAAAAGTGAGATCTGGGGGGAAAAAAAACCCTCCTGCCTTGCTGAGAGATTTAATCCCCAGGAGGGGTGTAAATTAAAGCACTGGTCATCTTYTTCTTAAGCAAGCAAGCTGGAGTGCAATTCCCACTACAGAACAAAATTCCTTCTGTCCAAGACACCAGGGAGCAAGCAAGCAGGACTGTGTCCCTCTGTCTCCTCCACTGTCTGCTGTCCTAGGTCGTTGCTTATTTTATCTGTGGCCTTGGAAAACCAGGCTGGCCACTGTCACCAAGGGTTTGTGGTCTCCAGYTAGAGGTTAGCCTTTCCTGGCAGCAGCCCTGCACCACCAGCCTCTTCCTGCTGCCCCCGGAGCAGCAGAAAAAGCAAGCCTGACCCCTCCAGCCCTCCCGCGCCTCTTCCCCCATCCCTCTTCTCTCGCCAGCAGGAAACAAAGCTTTGGCCCAGCTTCAGATACTCATCCTTGAGGAGGCAAAATTCAAATCTGCCGCCCCCGAAGAGCCTTGGGGTGGCTCTGTGGGCGAACACAGCGAAGGACACTTGCAGCTAAAGCGGACACAACATGTCCTCTAACCAAACTCGTCTGATAGAGGGGGGCAGGTGGTGCATTAGTTCTCTTGGGGTCTGCTGCAGATTCCCTGCCCAGAACACAATATAATGCAATATTCAACGCCTAGATAATGTGTCCATCTCTACCCCAGAACACAAAGAAATTAAGAAATGCTACTTCCCTCTGGAAAACGAGACCCAGCTCTAACTACCGCAGCACAGCGACAGTCAGCTACAGCACAACCTTCTGCATGTCATCTTGTCAATGGTCAGTGACACCGTCTGTTTTAACCATGAACTTCTCCTAGGCAGTGGATTAATGACATTGCTAATTGGCAGCTAAAGACAAACAGAAAATGACCCAGCTTCTCGCATGTTTTGAACCTGGCTACCTACTTCTTACGCATCGCAAGACTCAGATGTGGAGTGTTTCTGTACTATTAAATGCCCCATTTCTATACTATTAAAAGCACTCAGTAATGGTGAGTGGAATACATTTAATTTTAAGAGCCAGAGTGGCAAACCGACAAGCRTTTTGTAAAATGAAAATTAAGGGTGGGGCAGGGAGGCAGAAGGGAGAATTATTCCGTCTTGACAGATTTTGAAAATTCAAGGTAAGGAATGCCAAAAGCTAGAAACAACGAGCCCTGACTCTTGTTCAGTCTAAGAGCACTCTGGTAGCAAAAAGGGTCCTTAAAGAGGGTGTTWACACCACTCCAGAAGTGTAGTGAGACTTTAATGGATGTTTAAAYATACTTTCCTTCTGGAATAGTATAAAGGGGTCTTAGTGAAAAGAAAACTTCATCTTTGAGTTTCTTGTTGCTGGTAGAATTTGGCTCTTAATTAATGAGGCTTTTCAAGTCCATTTTGGCTTAATTGTGAGCTACTAAATGTGTAAACAAGAGAGCACCGACAAATCTTCCCTTTTTAAAAAGGCACACCTACAAAGGGTGTGAATGCCAGCAGCAGCATTTTTCTGCAGCGGCACAACAAGGGAAGAACCTGGTCTGTTGTCGCCTTGTAGCCACAAAGCACTTGGCAAACAGGTTGACATTAAAAAGCAAATTAACTGGAAAGTATATATTTAGCTCCTGAGAAATTAGCAGGCCTCCCCTTCCCCTCGTGCTGTGCTGGTGCAGAGCAGGTATCACTCCAAAGCTGCGTAGGTGTGATGCTGAGGAGTAAGGAGAGTCAGCTCTGCTCAAGGCACTGGCAGCACATGTGCTGCTTCGGGGTAGATAACCATGATCTCCAGGAGAAAGGARGATGTCTCTAAAACGTTGTGGGCAATGCTGCCCTAACAACACTGTAATGGAAAATGTTTCAGTTTGGGGTTAGAAAGGTGTGTTTCAAGGGAGCCAGTTCTGCTTTCACAGTAGACTGAGGCTTTCTGGAGGCTTAGAGAGAAGTGAAGCTGTATCTGGTCTGGATGGAACAAATGAGGGTGAACGTCACCTGCAAAGAACGGGGAATTACCCAACTCCTTTCTCGAGTCAAGCGACAAAAGCCCAAGCAGCGCCTCTTACTTTACACATGGACATCCCCGATGCTGGGTGTCAAATTTGTTTATCTCAAGCTGCCAAAGATTTAGGTTTTGGCCACTGAGCCAGTGTGAATCTTAGCTGGTGACACCATGTTGTCACGGCGACCTCAGCAGGGTTACGTCCATTCGTAACAGCTAAATCAAACCAAATATTTCATAACCAATACAAAGAAGAAGGAGGGAAAGGAAAGATTTAGAAGCTTTGTGCCGAGTCCTTTTCTGCATGCTACAAACGGGATTCTTCAAGCCCACATGGAGGTGGTTAATACGCCAGAAATTCAGTGAGAAATGATCAGCTTATTTAGGCATCCTTAGAAATTTTTAGTTTTCACATTGAAGAATCTCAGTTTAAGCCTGCTACCTCTGAAGTCAATTTAAACTCTCACTAAATGCAACAGAATACTTATTTCATRTCTTCTGGAGGTGGTGTGTGCAGTAAGTGTAGACTAACAGGTCTGTTACACCCAAGTTTAGTTTAAATAAGGATGTGGTTGCATAGCTAAGCCAAGCTTCAGTCAGGTTTTAGCTGACACAAACCATGGCTGCCATCTTCTCGTTCCTCACCTCGTCCACCTTTTATACTTGCACCAGTGCTCATGGAACTGGGTGGTAAACCAATCTGGTTGAAAACTAACCTTCCTGAGAAAAATCAACCATTTTCATCTGGATCAGGCCCCTGACCACGGGTACTGTGCCATCACAAGAACCAGCTTTGGCTGATGTGGAACAGCACCCTGGATGTCACTGCATGCCTTCACTAGCAATGGTTTTAAAATACCAGGCRGCTTCTCCCAGCCCAGCTGTCCGTGGCCAGACACAAGGAATGAGGATTGCAGCCGTGAAACCTGTGGAACAACTTTTATGCTCAAATGGCTGTACAAGCTTATACAAATATTAAACTGAAAAGACCACAGTTACAGTTGGAAGGGCTCCGATTTAGCACGCAGCATCCCAGCAAGTGCAGCATTAAGACCTGAAATKTCTTTTCTATCACAAGACCAAATTCTGATGGTTTCAATGATTTTTGAGTCGCATTCAGTGAGAACCCTGCTGAAGTCCAAAGGCTGAGATGCTGAGTAAGGAGTATCCTGGTGTAAGTAAGTGTGGTGGTATCTAGACCAGAATTTGCCACAGATGCCCAGCCTTTAGGCATGGCTGTTTGCTCACCACAAGTCACCCATGCTGCATACCTCCATCTGGCAAGAATAGGAACTCCTAATTGAATATATATGATTGCTCAGTGTCGCAAGATTCCTCTCCAGAAGGACCTCGGGCCAAATTTCACCCACAAATGCATCTATGCAACTTGTACTTACACAAGTGAGAGTCATGTATTCATATCCCAGGGTAGGAAAAGCACTCCTGATGACCCATCCTCCCCCTCCTTTGTTGCCCATGCTTACAAAGTAATTATGGTGCAACAAGTATTGTGCTTAACATACTACAAGGTTTCTGCTGATTCCCTATAGGTGCAAAGAAGAGCATTTCCTCACCCCCATGTCTCCCTATCCATTTGCGATGTCAGAACCCGGCCCCTGCAAAAGTGGAACGCAGCAGTACTCGGCTCCTAGCTGCTGTCCCCTCTACTGATACTCGAGCTAAGCCTTGCTCGCTCGAGCTTAGGCTTGGACTTGTGGGTTTCTCCCTAAGGTCAAATTAGGAGCAATTGTTGGATACCTGTTTCCTCGTTCTGCTACTTTTTGGGCTGTTTTGATGGGGTGARGGGGAGTAGGGTTTTTCTTTTTCCTCTCCTTTTTCTGCTGCATGAAACATGCTTTTCTGGGCAAATRTCATCTAGCAAACTTTCTGCCTTTATGCAACACCTGGCCAGCCCTTTTGATCCCCTGTTCTCTCCTGCTCCATACCRTAATCACTAAGACTTTCTGCCTTTGTCGTAATGACTTTACGGTTGTTACAGATGGGCAGGTGATGTTGGGGGGGCTGTGGTGCATAGCAGGTGTTCTCCAGGGCCTCTTTTCATTGTAAACTTTTATTTCACAGTTACCGTGAACTGCAGGAGGCAGGGTTCGGTGATGTGGGTGGTCTTTCACAGCCCTTCCCCTTGCTGATCTAAAGCAAGCCTCTTACTCTCTGCAACATGTACATTAAATACAGTCAGTCTCCTCTTCTACCACAGCGCTTTTTTACTTCAGTAGAGTTATTTCTGATGCACACTGGAAAGCAGAGAGAGGAGGAAAAATAAAATCAGGCTCAGTCCTGTAGTGAAACACTCTATCGCTCAAAACATTAATACCATGAACAGCTTTTTATTTTTAAGACCAGTTCAAATACTAATAAGGGAGCAGAAGAAAAATATACTCATTGAGCAATGACACAACACTCACCTCTAAGTGGATTTTCTAAGAAGCTGCTGAGAGCTCTATACGGTACCCAAAACTGTACGTTTGTCGTGGAATATGCTGACAAACTACAGCTATATATGGATCATCTCTTATAAACAAAAATAAAGTGATTTATAACATCCACTTAAAGTGACCAAAACCTCATTGCTCACTCATTGTCATCTCTGCTTCTTAAAAAGTGCATGACTTCCTAAAATGCTTTCCAGCGTATGCAGAGAGTAGTAATTATAACAGTAATGATTATTTCATTTATAAGGAACTTTCCATTAGGGATCTGCACTATATTTGAAAATACACCCGACAAAGTTATTTGAAGCCAATGGAATGACTTCCCCGGTCCGGACCAGGTACTTTGCTTCATTTTCTGGCATTTTTACCACTAGAGACATTATTTTAAATAAGTGAAAGGCTTCCATTACAAGTTCCACCTTTGGATCATTCACAGCTTTCAGGAAAAGATGTATTTTTTTTTTTAATTATATAAACTCTAAATCATCTTAATGCAACCTGACCTAGCCATGTCCTCCTCCTCTAAAGGAGGCACCTCCCCTGACTCATCAACCCATGGAAAATTATAGGATAAGCACCTGACASAAAAATATTTTCTGTCTTTGTCACTACATTGTAAAAAGGAGATTAACAACAAAACCTGTTTCGTTTATTTATTTGAGTCAAAGCCTTGTCTGCACCCAGGGAGGCAGGTGGCTGATGCAAAGCAATGGGCAGATCCCCAGGTACAGGACCATTTGCAGCCCTGGATCACTGCAAATGTCTRAGCGTAGGGACTCCTCACCATGCACTTCACAATCATTGCTGTGTTGGACTCCACCGTGATTAAAAGAAAAAAAGGGAAAGCAGTTTTGCCTAACCACACTATGACTGCATAAAGTTGAAGGCAAACTCTTAAAAGCCAGTGTCTTTGTAAATGCTGAGTTCTGTCAGCACGGTGCTGCTTTGAGACATGTATTTTTGCTTGAGACCGCTGAAAAAGTGTATTTCCCTTGCTTTTTTTTTTTTTTTTTACTGATTTCAGATGGCCAAGGGGGACCAGGACTTGGGGATCTGGGATCTAGAGAGACCCGCTCACAGTTCAGAGACCCCARCACTATTGAATTCAGCACATTAAGGCAGGACTTAGAGCACAAAAATTCATCTACATCTAAAGATGCACATGAAAGGGCTACTCCAAGAACAAGACACTGGCGGTATGTTATAAGAATGGCAGAATCTGGTTTAGTGCCTTAACTGTTTCAAATTTAAAGGACAGAACAGTTTATAATCATTTACRCTTTCAGAAGTCACTTCAAGAATCTAAATCTGTTTAAACCCAAAATTTAATGTACTAAAAATGGGGGGAGGGTATCTCTGTTGCCTCCTTCCCACAACTTAAAACACRCCAGCTATTAAAGCAGCAAGATATTTAAATGACTATTCATTCTGATTTTTTTTTAAAGTAGTGCTAGGCTTTCACCTGTATCATTATTATGTAGGCAGTGACAGATGGCAATGGAAAAATATAAAATAACTCTTAGAGTATTAACTTTTTTTCAGTGCCGTATGTGTCAGATTCTTTAGCATAAATAAATGGCATTACACAGTCTCATTAAATCTATACATCTGTGTAGTAACTTGCAATTTATGGATATTTTCTGACACAATGTTCAAACCAACAGGTTTAGCTCACATGTTTCTTTTCTCACCATGCCATCTCCAAGTCGCCAGAAAAGCAAACAAAAGCAAAACCCTACAGTAAATATTCCTGAAGAATTCTATGAAAAGATTTGCTATTCATCATCTACACATATTGAAGGGAATGAGAAGGGAAGAGGGTGGTGGGATCATGGAAGAAAGGGGCTGGAGGGAGTTGGCAAGTAAAACAGATAATTAGGTACCTAAAAATTTACATATCTAACAAGTAAGGAACGTTTCCTCAGGTTAAAACAGTAAGAATGGGACACACATTTTCCAGTATCAACACTTAAACACCACCACATTTTCACCACAGTACCCAAGAGCACTGAGCAGATACCCCCATCGACTGCTCAAACAAGAAAGGACTAGGGGTTGCAGG
The DNA here is from genome assembly GCA_030449065.1 of Oceanodroma leucorhoa. Taxonomy (NCBI): domain Eukaryota; kingdom Metazoa; phylum Chordata; class Aves; order Procellariiformes; genus Oceanodroma; species Oceanodroma leucorhoa. The sequence continues at coordinate 1,610,378 of JASVER010000119.1, forward strand.
ACCACCTCCCAAACTGAAACATTTCAGACTGCTGAGGAGGTCATATGATGCACCATCGCCAAACAAGCTGAAAGATGCTGCAAGTGGCTTTGAGCACCACTCGGTATTATTCCAGAAAAGTCAAGCAGATGGACACATAACAGATTCATAGACTGAAGCATCTGATACTTCCTCAGGAGACACATGCAGCCCTCTCCCGAACACGTCCCATAAACTCAGCTACTCCGTGGAAACCACACGTTCAACCAYCACGTACAGCCGTGCACACAGCCTCTCTGATGGACAGCAGAACTATTTCATTTGTTTGTCTTTGGTTAGCTGTAAAGCAGTGTGTGTCCTTTGTTTTATTAAGGGGCTGAGGCTGGGCAGCATTAAGGAAGGTCCTTGTTTGCCTTGTTCTACCTTCTGCAGCCCAGGTTACATGGGGAGAGCAGGGACACTGCTCCTCCTGGGCACAGGGCCCTGAGGAAAGCGGGACAGGAGGAGAGGGCTGGCTTGTACACTTATACATACAAACCTACTCCTGGGAGCACTCGCAGGCCCACCTTCATTCATCCTTGAGCAGAAGCAGGGCAGCTGCAGGGACCTCGTAGCTGCTGCAGTCTGTCCCAGTTAGAGAGTCTCTTTTTGGGCAACAGGTTGTCTTTGGGAGCCCTCCCTTTAACACAACAGCCCGCTGGTCCAGGCTGGTGGAAGGGGATGCAGCACCACTCACTGTTACTAAACATTCGTTAAAGACGTCAACAAAAGATAAAGATCCGTAAACATAGCCGCGAGGACGGTCAAAGAACAAGCGCCTGCCACAGAGGAGTACAGTAGCCCTGCAACTTCATTCCCTATTGCTGTGTTTTAAAAAGCACCTTCTTCTTCAACTCCTGTGACAGTACCTTTGGAGATGTTCTCCAAAGATCTCCAACGGATCTGGAGAGCTGTTAATACCGCCAAAATATCACAGAGTGCCAAGAAACACTCCTGCCTGAACATCAAGTCACATCTTATAGACAAACTCAAACCTCACGTACGCAACACATTCCCATTGGAAAGCTTAAATTTGGCATTAGCAGCAACTTCTGCATGTCAACCTTTTGTCTCCTTGGGTGAAGGAACTGTTGGGAGCTATTTACGTACTGGCTCTTTTCCTCTAGGAGGAGCTGGTATCTCTGCCTAAAATTAAGATTGCTTGACACTTCCTACGATGAGGCCCTGTTTTTTACTTGCTTATCACTTTGCCAAAAACAATTCGTAGGCAATATTTTAATTTTTTTTTGTGTGAAACTGCAAATCAAAACAGTTCAACTGGCTCTGACAAAGGGATCGGAGAAACCACCACCACTGGTTCTTAGCGTTCAAGTAAGGTGATCCATGAACGGCCAAACCAATGAAGCCTGCTTTTCTATGGATTTGTACCTATGGACTTGGTCAAGCCCCCYTTCCTTGCAGTAATCCCAACTGGGGTACCTGCTGCCAAACAGAATGAATAACAGCTGAGTTCCACTTGCCTTTCCCCTCACTGACGAAGGCCAGCAATCCCAAGAGATCCTCTGACCATGCCCCAAGTTTCATCTCATGGGTACACTTCCTCTGTTGTATCAGTTCAAGAAAATGGAGACCCAGAGACACGAAACATCACTGACATGCCTTACTTTGTTTTTGAGGATGGGTCATGTGCATTTAAAAATCATTACTCACTGCAATGAAAAGAAGGGGGGGGG